>ML978713.1:67374-355715 GCA_010015785.1 Saccharata proteae CBS 121410 | reverse complement strand
CCGTCAGGTTAATGGGAAAAGGGCGTGGAGGGGCCTACACCGGGTAGGGCAGGCTTTGCCTGTGGGGCCACGTCCAAGGTTTGTTCCTTTCCATCTTTCCAGAAATCACTGAGCCTTCTTCTTGACAGACCTCTCCACCGCCGCCGCCGCCGCCGCCGCCGCCGCTGCCACCGTCAGGTTAATGGGAAAAGGGCGTGGAGGGGCCTACACCGGGTAGGGCAGGCTTCGGTCTGTGGGGCCACGCCCAAAAATGTATGTGTTCTGAATCCTCCTCCTTCTCTTCCTAACAGCTTCTACTGACTTCTTCTTCCTCTTTCTTCTGGTCTCGTGGGAGAGCATGGAGGGGCGGGGCCATGCTAACAGGAAGGACTGAGATGATAGGGTCAATCAGCTGAGTTTCCTCTCCCTTTTGCGTGATAACCACTGATATGTGGCACAGTCTGGTCGTTGGGCTTGGTGTAGGAGGGGTCTGCCGCAAAGGCAGAGCAGGCTTTGCCTGTGGGGCCTACACTACCTATCCAAACAGGTAAGTGTTCCCCGGTGTGGTTGAGTTGACAGTACTATAGAGCTATGCGCGAAGCTCCTCTCATCCCATCGAGCAATCGATGTGGTGGCGCTCCATAACTGCTGGTTTCGCCCACAGGGAAGCATGAGCGTGACTGCTGAAGCAGCACGGACCGGATCGGGGTCGAGCAGCCGGACCTGATCAGCTCCAACCACTCCGTGGTGCCGGGGCCTAGTACTGCTGGTTTCGACCGGAAAGGAAAAAGCCTCGGGGAGCCGGGGAGCGTGCTGCCCACTAAGGCAGCACATCAAGACAGGTAAGTGGCCTCCACCTTTTTTGACTGACAGTGATTTAGGTCCCCGGCGAAGCTCATCACCTCATCGTGGTGCCGGGGTCTAGTAGTGCTGGTTTGCACCGCATGAAGCTAAGATGAGCGTGCTGCTGAAGCAGTGCGAACCGCGTCAGGGTCGAGCAAGACCTGACGATGTATGTGCCCCCCCGCATCTTGCCCCGTTGGCTGACAGTGTTACAGAACCCCCGGCGAAGGACATAACCAGGTAAGTTCTCGCCCTCATCTTACCCCGTTGGCTGACGGTGTTACAGTGCCCCCGACGAAAACCAGGTAAGTACCCTCCCATCTTTGGTAGCTGACACTATTACAGGTCCCTAGTGAAGCGACACATAGTCAGGTAAGTGCCCTCCCGTCTTTGGTGGCTGACAATGGTGATCCAGGGCCCCCGGCGAAACTCACACCTCATCGTGGTGCCGGGGTCCAGTACTGCTGGTTTCGACCACAGGAAGCCAAGCTGAGTAACAAAACCAGGAATAGTGACAGAGTGCCCCTACCTCGTTTTCATTGAATAACCTCATTCAGTTCCGCCTCTTTCTCTCATCTCTCTTGAGTCCATAAGTCAGAAAGTCATGGTCGGGTGACCTTGGTTGGTGGTATCTCCGTGGAAACTCAGATGTCCGTCGGTAAGTCACTCGTGCTTTGCCTCTTGTTTCATCTTTTCGCATCCTATTCCTCTCTTTTGCGTTTTGCTTCTTCCTCTCGTTGTCGGCAATTTTCCTTGGTCTTCTCATCGCCATGATGTCCGAATTTGGGGGGCGGATTGGTCAATTTGGTTGAGGACTTTCAGTGCCTCTGCCGCGAACCATCCGCCCAGATCTGGGGGTGTGCTGCGGAGTCCAGGTAAGTCCCCTCCCCTTGCGTAGAATGTTAATGATTTCGCAGCTTTTGGACGGACGGCCATCATAATGGTTGAGGACTCTCGGTGCCTCTTACCAATTAGGCCATCCGCCCAGAATAAAATCAGGGTTGGTAGCAGCTTACACCTGCTATCAGTCTGCGGGTGGAGAGCTTATCCTGGGGACGTCCAAAGGTCCATGGGCTGTCTCCGCCAAGTACCCGCGACATAGCAAAATGTTACATTGCTGTTGTGCTGGAGACATGGGGCATATCAGCCCTCATTCCGATGCTGATTATGAATAGGGCGCTCTCTGTCGTGGTGTATTCCACAACCGTCGACTCACTGCAATCGCTGACGTATACGGAAACCTAGTAGAATGCGGATTCCAGATGCCTGATGACAGCTCAGCATCCAGAGGTATAGTTTTCAACCGATACGGCCACTCGGGTATGTCTTTCGCTCTTTCCTTTCATCTCTCGTTCAACATGTCCGAAGCATATACCGTCTGGATAACTCCTCGGGCCTGGTAAAGAGTCCTCTGGCAATCGTAGCCTTCGGGTTGCCGCCATTGTGATTCAACCGTAGACGGTCCTCTTTTCACAGTAGAGATGAGATCTGGTCCCAGGCCCCAGATCAACGTTGGGATAGAATAGCTTCATACCGGAGATTCGGGCCGAGGTACTGCAGTTCCAACCACATAGTGTCGCCAGAAATAGATTCATGGCCGGCATCTACGCTTTCATTTTCAGCTCTGAGTGTGGCACTCAGGAGCTGCATCCAATGAGCCCATTTTGCAGATTTTCTTTCCTTCTTCCTTCCTTTCTTCTTCTTCTCGTTGTAAGAGGTATTCTGACGATCCGAAAGCAGGAAACCTCAAACTGAACATCATCAGTACTCGACCGCAAATCTAATATGACTGACTTGCCAAGTGTATAGGGGGCAAACCGCTCGACAGCACCACTCATCGATTGAAAAACCGAGTTCGGCGCGGCGGTAGACAGGCGGATCTCTGCGCATCCTCGTTCGACAGAAGTGCATTGAAGAAGTCAATGCAAGCGACAGTAAGCTTTTCGAACCGCCAATCCTTGCTCCCCTGCGCTTGGTTTCCTGCAAGGCTCCTTACCGGATCGATATCCTTGCACTTTCATCTTCCTCATCTGCACCCTTCCTTGCCTACACCACTTTTTAAGCGGCTGTACGCATGCTTTTTACATTCTTTCTGTCGGCCTGGGTGGGTATCCTGGCTGCTCTCTCAATAGCAGCGAGGATATCCACCATCCAATAGTGGGTAGTGGGTTAACCTCTAATCGCGGGTTAAGTGGAATATTGGCCAAAATCAAAAGCCCGAATGCTGAAGATGCCGTCGTCAGTGGCGTGTGTCTTTGTAGTTGCGGGCGACATATTCTGTTCCATTTGATCAAGTCGTGGACAAATTCCTAAGCACTGCTGGGTGACAGGACAGAGGGACTTGCTGTTTCTGCTGTGTCGTTATGTATGTTCCCCTACGCGTCGGACTGGAATGCTTCATCTTCAAATCAACTTCCCGCCCCAAAGAGCGATGTGTGGCTGACTTGGTTCCAGGTCTAGAACCCTACGAAGAGGATCAGGACCTCAGCAGTGCATAGTCATCAGTCTCATGGTCGATCAAAATTCGTAAAGCCGTTCCTCATTCTCGGTAAGTCTTTTGCAATATTTTCCTGAACTTTTCATGCGATGCTTGAATGACATGAATCGGCCCGGAACATTGAAGACCTTGTCCTCGCGTCTCCATGGGGATAAGGAGATCGTTCCGCGTGGATGGAAATCTTCCAGCCTTGCCAAGATGCAAAGTGCGAGTAATCTATAACTGGCTTTCTGAGGTCACTTGATTGTCGGTGAACGACCGCAGGACATAGTTTCTCAACCAATCCCGATCATGTAATTAAGGAAGCACCGTCTTGGTAAAGGCAACATGCGCTCCAGGAACGCATACTGACCCTTATCTTAGCAGTTGTCGGTTATTACTCTTCGGGGTGCGGGGCCCGTTCTTTTGGGAACTTCAACCCGATGCCAATGTCTCATTTTCCTCGGCCTCTTGCTTGCACGATGTGCACTCACCCACGGTCCAATCACCGCAAAGGTTTCGACACATGGATCAGGCTGCTTCGGTGCAACAGATGAGTTCAACCAAGTTGAGCTCTCCCTGGAAGAACGATGATGGCCAATTGAAGACAGTTGCCCCATCGCCCCGACAAATCTCCAGAGAAGTGGCGCCAGTGATCCACAAAGATTTTGATGAACGAGGGAGCCGGCGGTTGTTTGCTCTGCCTCAGAATTGAATTCGATGCAGAACAAATACTCAGGCGAGGGTGAGACCCATTTGTAAATGCGTGGGCTGATCTTGCAGATAGCCGGCCCAAAGACGATTCAATGACCGCGACATGTGGTACTCGATTGAGTTGATCGCTCAATTTTTCTGCATCTCACATGCGGCCTGGCATGGGCAGACCACGATTCTGAGAAGAGAGGCGCCATGTGCACACCAGTGAGTGTTTTCCGCTGTCATCGTGTTCCATCGACGAGACAAAATATCGACAATGCTAACTCTTGCTTCGTCTATGTCCAATGTCCAGGGGCGAAACGATGGCAGGGTGGCAGCCGTGTCGTTGGATGCTCCGACATCATGAACCGTTCGACATGTACTCGAATTGCCAAGAGGATTCAAGATCAAGGTGAGCCTCTCGTTGCGGAGCCTCGATCGAGACCGCAACAATATATCCAGCCAACTAACCGTTCAACAGGTCTCTGTGTTTTGAAGCGACATTGCTCAGCCCTTCTGACGGTCCGGATGAATTCGGAACGTCCCTCTTGAGGCTCAATCTTCCCTGCGTTGATGGAGCGCTTTGGGCACTGTTCTTGGTTCCTTCGTGCTCTTCGATACTTTGCTTCTCCGCCTCATATTCATACCAGCCGCCCTTCGAACGGTAGTGCGCATGTCATGTCTGTGCTCGTATGCTCCAAAAACTCGACCGCCTGCGCCAATGCGTGGTACATCGGCCAGCCTTTGGGCACAGGGTCGAGAACAAATGGACCATCTCCCGTCGCAGGATGGGAAGGTCCAGATACTGTAGGTCCGGTCTTTCTCTTCTCCAGTTCTTCGCATTCTGATTCGATGCTTCGAGCGGGGCTTCTTTTGATACTACAGTTGTGAAGCCCAGACACCATTGGCGCTCTCATTCTATAGTCCCGCAAGATCAAATTCTCCAGCGATTGGCAAACACAGCGTCTTTCATTGTCGCTTGGAGTCTGTCTGTATATGCTTGGTACATAGTTTTAGCCATGGAAAAGCCGAAGATGGAAGTCCTCGGTAGGGTCATCTCGTCCGAAAGACATGAAGTTCGACTTGTAATGCAAGCAAATTTGCTCGCTTCCTTCTGTTCTGGGTCGTCGTTGTTCATCGGTCGTTTTGTTTGCCTTCTGCATCTGATCTTTTGTATATAGCGAGTACAAGGTATCCGATTGCTCTTGATCAAGCGGCATCCGCATGCCTATTCGGAAAAGTCGCAACCCCTGAGCTTACTTGAGCTTGAGTGCAGCATGGGGTAAAGGGAAGTGCCCTGATGGTCCACGAGCTTGAAAAAGCTTTGTGGGATGCAACCGATTTGTCCCAGAGCCGGTGTTTTGATGACGAAGATCCAAGTGGTGGTTGTGTCTCACGTGGAGCAAGCCTGTCTTCGCGTGCGAGAAGGGAAGACCGAAGGCGAGACACCTGCGCCTGCCCAACTAGCTGGAGATGGTATGTCAAGATCGGGGTTGCAGTCAGGTTATGTTTTCGGGTGAGGTTGACTTAACGGTCTGGTGTAATAACTGACTCCAGGTTGCATATGAAAGTTACGGTCGTTCAGCACCCGCGCTGTTCAAGGGTGCTATCCTTTCAGCTGCCCGAGGAGGGAGGAGACGGTTTATAATAAGTGAGGTGGCGATCAGAGTTCTTCGCTAACTTGGTTTATCTCAAGGATATTGGGTCGAGGTTCCTCGATGGTTGCTGAACCTTGGTCTGAGTGAGGGATCGCATGCACCAACCTTGGTTGGCTAGGATGTCGCTTCTAAAACCATGTCAGTATTACAGAGCATCTTGCAGCTGAGCAAGTCTAGCTTCTTTGTTAATTCTCTCGTGTCAGGTCAACGCCGGTACAGGTTGTATAGTGTGGCCGACCACAGCGTCCTAGAGAAGCAAGCTGCTGCTTTGGTCCGGATGCGCAAGGCAGTATCTGTTCACCAGAAGAAGCCGCTCTCCTCCTGCGTCGAGTATGTTGTCGCAGTTCCATATCGCAGTGTACCGAACGCTTGATCGCTCGCGGTCACAGTCTATCGCGGTCGCAATCAGGGTCGCAACTGTGGTCGCCCTTCCTTGACCAGCCAGCTTCATGGTTCAAATCAGGCCTTATTATCACCCTGATGAGGGCATCTGCGCGTCTTATCAGTGGTGCTCCTCATCTGGACTGCCTGAGCCTGCTGCATGTTGGTTGCGTTGTCGAGTCCAGGAACTGTTGCCAGCCGCCGCGATTCTGCAAGTGACCGCAAATGCTCCCATCCTGGTGGTACACCTCCGTGTTGTCTGGAAAGCGCGACTCCGGAAGTGCGAAGGCTACTGGTAAGAACTAAATGGAAAGCAGATGTTGGAAGAGTGTCTCTGGGTGTTTCGCGAAGGCGCGGTCGCGAAGAGTGCGAAGGTGAATGATCGGGAGGGAACGTGCCCTGGTCAGCTTGATGAGGTCAGTATGAAGAATGAGCGCAATCAGTCACTGAGGCTGTGCTAATGTATTGCAGAGCTGCTTCCAGCTGCAGACATCAAGAAGCATGGTTGGCAGCATGCTCTGAGAAAGATGGGAAGGTGGTGTTGGGTGTTGGAGCGCGCGACCGAGCGCGTCAGATGAGGTGGTGGGCGGTGAGTGGGAAATCGGCGTTTACAAGCGCCGACCCGAGCCGAAGCGGGCTCTCCAAGTGTGCGAGCATCTTTTGCACCTCTGGACAGCATCGAGTCCATCAGCGAAGCCGTCTTCCAACGCTCCTCGCAGCTGGATCTGCTCAGAAGTCCAATGAGAGAAAGTAGATATCAGTCCGAACCGGCTGACCACCGGACAGAGCTCCAGAGGGGACCATAATGGCCGGCGATTGCTGCTGGGAAAACCAGCTCCGCTTGCACTCGATGACCATCAAGCTGAAGACCAGGGATAGATAACCAATTGGGGGTTCAACCCCCAGCACGCCTCTGTCGTCTAACGCCAGCTTGGATGGCTCCAACCTATCACCACTCACCTACCCCGGAATCATGGCATTAGTTCCACGAACCATTCAGTGGGTCAGGACGCAAGTCACTGCCCACTGCAACATCAAGCCAGATGGATTCATATCTTGCTACGTCGTTCCGGGCGCCATGAGCGTGTTCTGCCTCTTTGCCAGCCTCTTTCTCTACTCGTTCATTGCCGGCCGCTACGACACTCCGCAAACCTCCACCGTCGTTGCGATGGAGGTGCTCCCGCTGAACCAATCCGCTCTGGGCTGGTATGCTCCGGCATCCACGTGGATCAACAACCTCGCAGAAGTGGTTAATGGCACTGGCACCCACGGCTTCATCTTCAACAACACCGAGCCAGACGTCTATGGCGGATACGACTGGTGCAACATGCCGCATGTGCGCACTACGGAATATCCTACGCCAGGCGACGATTACTTGCTGACATATGTCGAAGTAGTGAGTGCATTGCGAGAAGATCTCATCCTTGGTGACATGCTGACTTGGTGAAGATTCATCGTCACCACAAGCGAACGCCGTACCAGGCCAACACATTTCCGAAGGAGAACTACGATTGGTACTGTAGCGACGAGGAACTCTTCTACTACGCAGATCACCTCGGTGGCGGAGGGCGCTCCTCTGCGCAGACCTACTGGCAAGTCGCCTGGGACGAGTCCTACCCGCTCGCACCAGAAGGCTTCAATGGCACTTGTCAATTCCCGCAAATCACTGGAGGCGGCCTCGACGATTCTGCGCAACACGGACTTGACCTGTTCGATGTTTACCATGACCTTCTCAAGTTTCTTCCGAACACCATGAATGGCAGTGTCAAGTATCGCGTCACGAACAACGTCATCACGTCTCAAGTAGCCGGAAAGGTAGTTGGTGCCATGTACTATCCCGCCTGGCCTACGCCGCTTCAGATTCAGCCAGACTCCATCGACAGCTTGGAACCTGCATACTCGTGCCCGGCATCCTCGGACCTTTACAACGCGTACGCTGTCGGCAGCACGAACAGTTCCTGGCTGGCTCACCTCGACGCCTCGCAGCCTCTATTCAACGAACTCGACGCGATCAGCGGTGTGGACAGCGACGACTCTGGCTGGCACCAGTCATGGGATCACTACTTCGACAACCTCTCTGCTCGCCAGTGCCACGACAAGCCGCTGCCTTGCAACGAGAGCCTGCCTGCAAAGAATAATCCGGGCCCATGCGTCAGCCAAGAGCAAGCAGACACTGTCTACCGCCTCGGGCAGTACGAGTACTCCTACCAGTACCGCGATAACCCACAATCGCTTCCTGCCGCTGTCAGCAGTTTCGGCATCTGGTGCGCAGAGCTAGCCGAACACATCCGTGACAGCATCAGCGGTAACAGCAACATCGTCTACCGACACAACGTCGCGCATGACGGCTCCGTCGCAAGGCTACTCTCAATCCTCCAAGTCAACGTCATGGTGTGGCCGGGAATGGGTTCCGAAGTGGTGTTTGAGCTGTACCAGAACCGAAAGACTCAGAACTGGCACATCAGGGTTCTGTGGGGAGGGAAAGTTCTGACGAGCTCGAGTCCTACTCTTGGGCGCATGGACATGCTGGACGTTAGTGTTTTCCTGGCGTATATCGATGGGCTTGTTGGGGTGAAGGCGGCGAAGATACCCGAGTTGTGTGGGCTTGATTGAGCGATCAAGCGTTTCTGACCCACGGGTCTACGGAGTTGGAATTTTGGCTTTGTCAAATAGATTCCGCAAGGCTCTCAACGTACAGTTGAGTAGCTTGATTTCAAATACTAGCGGCTACGATGAGTACATAGTCCAGTGCCGACAACGTTTAGATGATGACAGAGCATCGCTCCTGCTGAGATATTGACGTGCTTTGTGCTCGTTGCAACCTCCTATCCCGCGAATCCTTCCTCGTTCCGTCTTTACTGGAGGTTCTCTGGACTTTGCAGTCATTTTGCCAGAAACTTGGCCGCAACTTCTATAAAGTCCGCATCATCTCCAGATTTTTGACATGCTCGTTCTGTCGCCTACGAATAGAGCAAAACCTGGAGGTATTCACAGATTCCCACATCAATCCCTCAATGACAGTGAATTCCTCGGAAATTTTTCACACTGGACAGTGATAACAAACTTTCGACCTCGAATGCAAACCTCTTCGTTCCCCATCAAAACTCGGTCGTCCTTGCCTCCATCCGTTCGGGAGACACCCCCCTTTCACACTTGTGGTCATTGCAGTGGTCGAGTCCGAGTCCGCGTCCTCTGCTGTCCCCACCCTACCAACACCGCTATGCGCATTGGTGCCACAAAACGAGCCCACAACGCGCTCACTCATGTTTCCAAAACGCGTAAACATATGGTAACAATCTGCATTTCTCTCAGCATGCTCCCTTGCTTGGCTAACTATTCATAATCATTGCAATCCGGGTTGCCACCATGAAATCAACGCATCAGTTGATTGGCCAACGGTCTTATGGTCTAGTGGTATGATTCTCGCTTAGGGATTACCCTGAGTCAATTTGCGAGAGGCCCCGCGTTCGAGTCGCGGTAAGACCCGTTAGTTCTTCTTTTTGCCCTTTTGTTCCCTTTTCTGGGATGGGGTTAGAGAAGGGAGAGGGGCTTTTGCTTTGTTAGTCGTGGGGAAGAGAGGGGCTTTCCTCGTGGGAAGGAATGCGGTTTTTTTTTTAATCGGCAAGAGGAGTGCTATCTCGAGGGCTGCTGCTTCGTCGTTCTGCCATGCTTAAGTTAACATAGCAGCTCGAGTCAATGAGTTAGAGCGAGCCAAACCACAGTAATGCCAACAATCAACGACTCCAAAACCCCTATATCTCGGAGCTGCAAGAGGATATAGCCCTGAAATTACTTTCGTATAGTCAACCAGAGCCCAGGTCACCATCCTAGCAACAAACACCGAATTTACAGCCCCTCCCCGACCCAACATAAAATTATCACTCCAAACCACGCAGAAGTAAACCGTACCATTAGCCAAAACTCCATCCCAACCGCACACACTCCCCGCAACCAGCAGTGGCAGCAGCAGCGGCGTATCCAACAGAAAACAAAACAGCGGCAGCAGCAGCTACCCTTATGCACAAAGCCTCCGTCTCAACAAGTAGATGCACCCATCCAAACAACCCATCCAGTCCATAGAACAGGAAAACATAAACATAAACACAAAACACCCCACCCACCCCTCCGTCCGACTCATGTCCCGAACAGCCCTCATCCGCATGACTCGCCCCACCCACTACACTCCAGCACCAAAGCCTTGCGCTCGAAGCCAGGTGCGCGTGCGCATAGCTGATATCACGGTTGCCTCCCGACTCGTTTTGTCGATGTGCATCAGAGTGACGTATTTCGTAGCTCTGCCTAGGTTTTGTTGTGATTATATGTTAGTCTAGAAACGTTGTTTCCATCATCGGCCCAATGGTCTAGTGGTATGATTCTCGCTTTGGGTTCACCGCCTTATCTGCGAGAGGCCCCGCGTTCGAATCGCGGTTGGGCCCCTGACCTTCTTTTTACTTTTTTTTTTTTGGGGGGGTGGGTGGTTGGTTTGGGGAAAGGGCGGATTTGTCTTTTTATCTTCTCCTTCTTCTTTTGTTTGTTTTGTGTGTGGAGTTGCGGGTTCTTCTTGTGGATGAGCTGGGTGGAACGGATGCATAATCTTGAGATTGTTTAGTCAGGGTTGGATTGCATGCGAGAAACAGATGTAGTGCGCTTCGCGGTTTGTAAATGGTTGAATGGCAGCGCAGCGGTGCAGTGTCTTCCGAACATCCGCCCGCGACAATCATTTCATCCGCCGGATCAGGTAGTCCAAAGCCGCCAGCAAAGCCGCGCAGACAGAAGGAAAGATATAAAATGGTATTACGCTCAAGACCCATCATCCCATCATCCCATCATCAACATCGTAAAAAAGTCATCGTCGTCGTCGAGACCGAACCCACGATTGCAGGTGTGAAACCGTAACCGCCCTAAGTTACCTCCTCCGCTACCTCCCACACACCCCCAGACAAAAGTCGCCGAAATCGCCCCTCGTGGCTTCCTCGACGTCTTCTTCCAGCAGGTCGCCGTACTTGTCTCTGTACTCGATCCGGACGCGGGCGAGGTGCGATCGGTCCCAGTGGAGGCGCACGAGGCGGGAGATGAGGAGTTCGTGGCGGTGCTGGCGGTCGTGTTTGGTGGAGGAGGTGGAGGTGGTGACGGAAGGGTTTTCGATGAGGTCGACGAGGGCGTGGTGGAGGAGCATGGCGTCGCGGGCGGGGCGGTTGATGACGCCGTTGAGGATGTGAGCCACGACCTCGCCCTGGAGCGCGTTAGGTTTCCGCGTGGAGGATGCAGGAAAGGGGGGAGCGAGGAAAGAAAGCATCGACATACCACCAGATTCCCGCTCTTCCGCAACGCCTCCCTCGCGAAATTGCCCCCGTACCGCCGCTCGTACAGCCGCAGACACTCCCGGAGATGGGCGTCGCTGCGGCCGACACAGATGCGTAGAATCTCGCTCTCGCCGCCTTCCCTCCTCCCCACGGCTCTCGCCAGCGCGTCCACATCCCTCTCCCGGTACTCCGCTGGCCACACCTCCTCCTCCTCCTGCCGGTCCCCCTCCAAAACCATCAGAACCGCCGTCCTGAACTTATCGGCGCGCAGCTCCTTCTCCGCGCAGCGGGTCAAGCTGTCGCCATACCGCTTGTCCCTGAACGCGTCCTTGATGGCCGCAATCTCGTAATTCTGCCGGGAGAAGAGTGCTTCGATGAGGAGTTCCCGCTTCGAGGTCTGCGCCTGGTACCAGTAGTTCGCCCAGTACGCCTCGCTCTCCCACCTCCCCAGCGCGGTCACGTACACGATTTTGCCGAAATGCGTGCTGGTGGGTAGCTTGAGTTTGAGGTGTTTGGCGATGTTGATGCCGCGGCCGTGGATCTTGCAGAGGCGCTTGTAGGCGGCGCGGAGGTCGAGCATTTGGTCGTGTGTTAGGTGGGGGAGGATGTCGATTAGGACGGCTGTGTCTGGGTTGGAGGAGGAAGAGAGCGCCTTTACAATGTCGGAGGCGTCTTGCTCGCCGTCGTAGATCTTTACGCGTTTGGAGCCGGCTTTTTGGACGTCTTTTTCCCGCTGGGATTTGGAGGTGGAGAGGGTGATGCTGGATGAGGAGGCCGAGTGGCTGTGGCCTTTGCCGCGGGAAGCGTTGGATGAGCTGCGGCGCCGTACATGGCCCTTTTTAGAGCTGCGTCGGTCGTCGGCTGTGAGGCGTGGCTCCAGCGGTGGCAGGTCGTCCAAGTCGGCGTCGCCGTGTGGTAGCATCATCGGGCTCGGCATCGGACTCAACGATTGATATGTCCCGTGATATGCCTCGAGTAAGGGACTCGGGGGAGGTAGGTTCCCGCCTGGAAGGCCTCCGGGCATGATGTTATGCAAGTCAGGCCTATTCCCACTAACTGACAGCCTGTCCATACGCGGTGCCAAACCAGGCGATGGCGCGCGGAGATCAGCTCTAGGAGTGTGGATAGATAGACGCGGATGAAGTCCTGGCGATGGCGGCGCACCCAGATTCCCTCCTCCACTGGGCTTCATCTCAACAACCCTAGCGTTGTCCTGCCCATACGCAAGATACGGATCGTACTTTTCCTCCTTCTCCTTCTTCTGCTTGGGCGGCGGCGGCGGCGGCGGCGCGAACATGGCTGCCTCTGGCATCTCCATCGCCCCAGGTCGAGGCATACTATGCGCAGCCTTAGACGGCGGTGGGGGTGCCGCAGTCTGCGCTGTCACCGGTCGCGCCGTGTACTTGAGTCCATCTGGCTGCGCATACTGGAACTGCCCTGCCTGGGTATACGACCCTCCAGACATGTTCCTGACGGGCGACTGCGGCGTCGCGTTACTGTTGACAGGCGTCGCCGAATATGACCACTGCGGCTGTTGTTGCGCATACTGCCCGCTGGCCTGCCTCCCGTGTTGCACGTACCCGGGCCGCTCGTTGGGCGGCAGATCCGTATACCCGCCCATGGTGATGCCCTGCTGCCCCATTGCCATCTCTTGCGCCATCATGCCGCCAGAACCCAGACTCGGACTCGGTGTCCGCTGGTATCGAGGCTCGGCGGTGGTTGCAGCAGCAGCAGCACCACCGCCTCCCAACAGCGCACCGGGCGTTATATAGCTCGACAGCCCCGGGGCCTGCTGGAACGGCTGGCGCACCTCGTACTGCGGGGTTGCAGACGTGACGTGTGGTTGCGCAAAGCTGGGCTGATAGCTGCTGGGGTCGTTGGGGAATGCTGGGCCGCGCGGGATGGGAGCTCCTGCTGCGGCGTCAGACCGCGAGCGCGATCGGCTGCGGCCTGGGGACTTGCTGCGCGAGCGGGAGGACCGGTGGTCATCGGGCCGGAGAGACATTGTGGTGGATTGATTATGGTGGTGATAGGTCGGGACGGGACGAGGCTGTATGTATGCTGCCTCTGCAGTTGCTGCAATGACGGCGCGTGTCAGCAGCTTGCAGTTGCAGTCAGTGACCTCGACTGGACTGGACTGATGCACTGGAGAGAGAGAGATGGGGACGACGACTCGAGGTCCGGCTCTCCTGAGTTCAGTCAGCCAGCGAGGCGTGAGGATATGGCAGCGCTCGAAATGGCGATGGCTGGGCTGACTCTGAGAGGCGCGTTGCGGCGCATTTGGCCCCCGTCAGTGGCATGCTGTCGTCTGCCCGGAGAGAGAGAGAGAGAGAGGACATGCAGAATGAATGATGAGCACCTGACGAGGACATCTCAGGCAAGGCCTCGAACGCGTGACAGGACGGCCAGGCCGACGACCGCAGCAGCACTCACTGGTGAGGTTGACCAGCACCCGCGCCCACGCCTCCACCAGCACCGGTTGACGAGACACCCACCCACTCACCACCCACCGACAATGCCCGAATCGGCCCTCCCTCGCCCACAACGCGGACCCACCAGCAACGACCCCGAACATCATCAAATCCTCCACGCCCATCCATGCAATCAGTGCCCTGTGCAGCCCGCCTCTTATTACCCCACGACATCTCCGACTGCTGCCGATTCCAGCTTCCCGTTGCCCGCCCGCAAGCCCGCATCCCCAGCCCAGCGAACCGCCGAAAACGCCGGCTCGGTCAACATTACGGAGCAGAAGCAGACAGCCGCCGTGCGCGGCCTCTATGCTGCTCTCCGCTGGCGGCGGCCGGGAAGATGCGGACGCGATCGCGAGGACGGCATATGGCGGATCTGATGATGGATCTGGTCCGTAGGGATGATGTTGAACTACGGGTCGTCGTTCGCGCCTTGCTGGTGTGCAATATGTGCAGTGCTCATCACGCCGTCCACGGCCAGCCCACCCAGTCCTTGCGGTGAATCAGGACCCTGAATCGGCCACCTCAGCCAGCTGTCGACGAAAGAAAAGCGGCTTATGTGAGCTTTAGGGCGGTGTCGACTCAGGCTCATCGATTGAGGGCCCAGGAAAAGAGCCCGAGTAGGGGAGGGTGGGTAGACGAGAGGCCTAATAATAAAAGCTGAAGAAACGCCCGCTCCAGCCCAGACCAGTGTTTGGTTCTCACTCTTGTAGCTCGTTGCCTTTGTTCCGGTTGCAGCCAAGCCTTTTTTCTTCGTGCGAGCGTGAGACGCCCGCCGGACCTGGATTCGGGGAGCATTCCAGTGAAGCCAAAACTTATTTTTGTGTTTAAAGCTTCGAGGTTCCTGCTGCTGCTGCTGCTGCTGCTGCTGCTGCTGCTGTTGCTGCTCCTCTGTCCTCCTTGTCTGCCTCTCGCATGCTCGATTGCTGCGTTGTCCACAGAATACCTTTCCAACGTTGTTGTACCTGCTACGCATAACCACCACCCACCATGCCACTCTCCTTTCTCTCCCTCCCCGGCGAAATCCGCAACCGCATCTACTACTTCGCGTTGACGACCTCCTACCCCATAATCGACCCCTCCACCGGCCACGACAAAGACACCGTCATCCATTCGCCGCACCACTCCATCCCGCCCCTCGGCACCAGCATCCTGCGCGCCAACAAGCTCATCCACGCCGAAGCCCCCGTCGCCTACCTCTACACCCACAACACATTCCGCTTCACCTCCGTCACCCACATCCACAAGTTCATGAAGCTCTTGCCGCCATTCCTCAGCACAATGGTGCGCGACGTCGAGATCGACGTCCGCGACGTCAATGTCAGACACCCCGACATCAACCGAGATTGGGCCCAATATCTGTCCTGGAGTGCTGGGGTGTGGGCCCAGAAGCTGGGCAGTCTGCGCTACGACGCGCCGAATTTGCGGGTGCTGAGGCTCAATTTCGAGAGCTGGCCCAGGATCGAGGTGACGAGGAGGCATTTGTGGGATATTCTGAGGCGCTTGTTGGGGAATGTGGATGGGATGGAGAGGGTTGTGTTGACGGGGACGTATGCCAAGGGCACGGCGATGGAGAAGAGGGAGCCTTGGGACCCGGTTTACTTCGTTGGCACGGACGAGGTTGTGACGGACGATGTCGTGGATAAGATGTGGGCGACTGTGGTTGGCGACGAGCCGAGCGACAAGATTATCCGCTGGGAAAGAGAACAGGGTCGCATATCGCTCGAAGTCGTTTCCCGAAAAAACCTCAGCCGCGCCAGTCAAGCTGGTCTGAAGTTTGTCAAACGTCAAAAGGCGACTGAGGCATGGCCTGCCGACGGCGCTTGCGTGCTGGACGAGTACCTCCAACGCAAGAACCCCCTGTGGTTCGCCTGCACCTCGCGACGCATCAATCCCATCGCCTTCGTATGACGGGCCTAGCCGGATCCCATGGACCGTGGATTTCGTTCTTGTACTTTTGCAGTCCAATCAACCACCAGCTGCAGAGGCCCATGACGAGACCCGTCAAGATACCGCCAAGCACGATGCCGAGGAGAGCCGCTTTCCATCCGCCGCCGGAGATGGTGACGCCGACGCCGCCGCCGGCGCCCATGACGAGGAAGATGGTCAGAGTGAGATGGCCGTGCCAGGTGATGTGGCGGAGATGTCGACGGAAGACGGGGAAGAGACCGAAGACTTCGATGGAGAAGAGGGTGAGGGAGAAGACGTGGGTGGTGGAGTCGAGGCGAGAGGCGAGCACCGTTGATGCCATTAGCGCGGCGTTCGTCGATAGAGAGGCCGGGAATCTTGTGCTGGTTTTGTGTTAACTTTAATGTATACCCTTAGACGCAGAAGAGATAGATTCAGAGGCCTTCAATGGCATGATATAGTAATAGAGTGAACTTACTTCGCGCCCACGGCACCTCCGTAGTCGAAGAAGAAGACGTTGATACACATCAGCCATGTGCTCATTGCCCAGATCGAATCGCTCGTCGTCGACTTGGTCAATGACTTGAGAATCGGACTCAACCCCAATAGCGCGCAGTAGATGAGGATAGCCGACTTGAGCGTAGCCAGGCGCTGCTGGTTTCGCGGCGACAACGAGGACACCGGCTCCCCATAGGGAGGATGATACGTTGCGAACGTCGGCGCTCCCGTGGGATGGCCCGTCGACACCGCAGACACGACCGACGAGTTCGACACCTGCGAAGCCAGACTCGCGCTATGCGAATGTCCCTTTCGCGGTGCCGAACTTGCATTTGGCAGCAACAAGCCCAAGCCCAGTCCAGCATCTTTGCCCTGCGCCGGCGCCGTCGTCGTCACCGCCGCCGCAGCAGTCGAGCTCCCAGAACTGATACTCGACTCATCCTCCGGGACCTCGTTCCTCGCCTCAGCCTCCTTGGCCGCCATCGCGGCAGCTTCCTCCTGCCCGACCCAGAAATCCCAAAGCACCCATCCGAGCACCGTGCCTAGGCTACCCCAACTCACGACCGCGACGGGGGAAACGCGCTCCTGGACGATGCCGGTGAAGCAGCAGACAAAAATGGTGACGGAGCAGACGTGCTGGACAATGACTGTGGAGTCTGCGACGAGAGGCCAGAACTCGTAGGGCTGGAGGCGGGGGTTACGTTGGAGGTGGTCTAGGAACGTTTCCTCGTCGGTGTAGTTGTCGGGGTCTACGCAGATAGAATGGAGAAACCAGTCAGCCTTCCACAGTCCGATATCAATGCTTCTAGATATGCATGGCGCCGCGATGATGCAAACACCAAGCATGGAAGCAAAACATACAAGCCTGCTTGACCCAAAGCAACTTCTTCCACGCCCCCTTCCTCCTCCTACTCCCACTCCTTCCCCTCTCCCTCTCCCTCTTCCTCCTCGTCTCAATGCCCGACAATATCCGTCCAGCTGCGTCGACCGTGTCTTCAGCTTCCGCTGTTAGCTCTGCGACGCCGGGAGGAGAGTGTTGTTGGCGCCGACGCGGGGGCGAGTGCGCGTAGAAGGCATCTTCGGGCGCGAGACGCGAGGGGTCGGAGCGGTTTGGTGGACGGGGTCGGGTTGAAGGTGCGGGAGGTGCCTTTAGGGCGTGCGGGGCGAGGGTGGTGGTGGTGGTGGTGGTCGCATCGTCCATTAAGTTGAGGGTGGGAGGTGGAGGATCACGATTATGACGTTGGGGAGGATTGGGGTGGTGGTTTTGGAGCTGCGACGGTGAGCAGGGCCGTGCAATAAATTTTGCTAAACATATTGCAAAATGCTGATTTATTTTTCATCAATTCATCCAGGTCTTATGGTCTAGTGGTATGATTCTCGCTTAGGGATCACCCTGAGTCAATTTGCGAGAGGCCCCGCGTTCGAGTCGCGGTAAGACCCTGAGATATTGTTTTGACCTTTGGTTGTCTTCTTTTTGGCTGCCTCTTATGCGTTCGCTCTCACTGGCTCTGGAATTCAGCTTGCTTTTTAGTCTATCACTTGAACAAGCATGAATTGGAACTTCACGTTGATGAGATGACCTTAGAGCAGACCCACCATAAACGACACAGGAACAATGTTCCGGTGATGAATCTTTCGTTCAATTCAAGGTAACCTGGAATGCGGTCATTTCACAAAGCTTCCAGTTCATACCGTACTACGTATCGAGAGTGTACATCCCCAGACTTGTAGAGTTCAAGAGCCAATGCCAGGCTTGTTTTAACTGCAGTGATTCGACCAACACCCTTTTCGAAACTTCGGATACTCCAAGGTTTGCGCTTTAGGCTATCCAGCTCCTGTATCCCATGTGCGCGCATCCCACGTCACTATATTGCGCACGAATTGCATCCAGTACTTGAACGCAAAGCCCGCTGGTCATGCAGGTCCAAATATGCACGTCGAACAAGTTCAACCGGCGAGTACTCCACCTACACCAGCTTCAACGAAAACCCCGCCCCTCCCTCTTCCCTCCCCGCCCCAAACAGCCCACTGAAATCCACCTCTCCACCCCCACCCAGCCCAGGAGCCTCCCCTCTCACCGGCGCATTCGGACTCGCCCTTCTCCTCTTCTCCTGGCCCGCCTTACTCGGGAACGTAGGGAACATGGCTTTATGCTTCGGTCTAGGATCCTCCTTGAAGTAGGCGTTTGTCAGCACTTCTTTTGCTGAAGGACGCCACGACGGGTCGAGCGCGAGGAGGGAGGTGAGCAGTGACGAGCCGGCGGAGGTGAGGATGGGGAACTTGGAGCGGATGACGGAGCCGGCGGCGGCGGGGTTGGCCGGGAGGCGGAGTGATTTGGCGTTGGGGAGGCGGCGGAAGCCGGGCCAGGTTTCGTTGGTGGGGATGCCGCAGAGTTCGAAGATCTGGGGGTGTTAGAAGGATGGATGGGAGGGAGGGATGGCGGTACGTGGGGAGCGAGGATACCTTTGAGAGTTCGTCGACTTCGTTTTTGCCTTGGAGTAGAGGCTCTTTGGTGAGGAGCTCTCCGAAGATGCAGCCGATACTCCACATGTCGACGGCTCGACCGTACTCCTTGGCACCTAGTAGTAGTTCTGGGGCCCGATACCATAGGGTGACTACTAATTGGGTCATGTTTGGTGGTGGAGGGTCCCCAAAGTAGCGCGCCATGCCGAAATCTGCGATTTTTATCTCGCCGCGGTTGTTCATGAGGATCTAGTTGTTTATAATGTTAGGTCGCAATTGGGACTTGTTCGGTGGACATTGTCCTTACGTTGGAGGTCTTGAGGTCGCGCTGTGATCGATCGTGGTCAGCAAAGCTCCATTCATGCGAGTAGTAACGATACATACATGTAGAATCCAATTATCATGCAAAAAGCCTACCGCATCCACCAACTGCAGCATCAGCGTCTTAACCTCGCTGGGCAAGAAAGGCTCGCTCATCTCTTCATTCAGCGTCTTCAGATCATGCTCCAAAAAGTCCATGACCAGAAACACGTCATTCAGAGTATCTCCCACAACCACCTCCCTTAGATCCACAATATGCCGGTGCCGCGCTTCCTTCAGCGTTTGTATCTCCCGCAGCGCAGTAACGGGGAAACCCTCGGTCGACCCCTCCATCTTGAGTTTCTTCAGCGCGACAATCTCGCCCGTAGCCGTCTCCTTCGCCCGCGATACCCATCCATATGAGCCCTCCTCAATATGGTTCAGCCGTTCGAAGTTGTCTACGCGCCGACAAGGTCCCCATTCCGGCGCCGCGAACCTGAGAAGCTTCCTCTTTGGCTGGTGCGCATTTTCATCTCCGGGAGGCTGCGATCCCGAAAGTTTTCGTCTCTTGGATGGGCGATTGGCTTCTTCCGCGGCTTGTTGTTGCTGCAGCTGTTTCTGGCGCTCCGCTTCCTCGAGCTTGCGCTGCTTCTCCTGCTTCGCCCGCTTTTTCTCCTCCTTTTCGCGCTTGCGCTGGGCTTCGAAAGCAGCGTCCTCCTCGTCGTTTGCCCAGCGCGATTTGCTGCTCATCGTAGGTGGTTGGGAAAGGGTCGTGAGGTTTTTGGGTCGGACGGTGGTTGGTGGTTGGAGCTTCCCGGCTGTCTGAGCTTCGGGGAATTTCGTCACCTCCGAGATTCTGGTTGCGACACCACCGAGCTCCACCCACAATGCGCGCTGCGGTGAGATTCTCGGGGAGAGCGCTACTCCGCCAGAAAGCGCCGAGACGGGCATTCGAGGGCGTGAGATGGAGCTCGACGAAGGATAGGCAATGGTCGACGCCATTGGCTAAAGGGTTAACTCAGATCATCACGGTATGCAATGAGCAGATGGCCCGGACTGAACTTCGAATGCTGATATAACTTATCGCAGGCAACAGGGCCGGTCCCAGTAGCTGCTTACATGCGGCAATGCCTCACCTCGCCCGATGGTGGTTATTACACGACGCGCAGCGAAAGCGGCGATCAATTCGGCAAGAAAGGTGACTTCATAACGTCTCCGGAAATATCGCAAATATTCGGTGAGCTGGTAGGTATCTGGATCGTTGCGGAATGGGTTGCTCAAGGAAGAAAGAGCTCGGGTGTGCAATTAGTCGAAGTTGGGCCGGGTAGAGGAACTTTGATGGATGATATGCTACGGGTAACAATCCACTTCCTACTCTTGTTGACTTTTGGGCAAAAGGCTGAGTATAGATACAGACTATCCGGAACTTCAAGCCTTTGGCACAAGCCATTGATGCAATATACCTGGTTGAAGCTAGTGCTTCTCTCCGGGAAACGCAAAAGCGTCTACTCTGTGGCGATGAGGCACCTATGAAGGAAACGGAATTAGGATTCGAGAGTAGCTCAAAATATGATGGTCTGAAGGTTATTTGGGTTGAGGACATCAGGTTCATTCCGAAAGGTATCCAAGCTGTTCTCCGGTCATGTCGTCAACCACTGATAAACGTCCAGAGAATACGACAAGTCCGTTCATTGTCGCCCACGAATTCTTTGACGCCCTCCCAATACACATATTCCAATGCGTTGTACCTACGGAGTCCGCAGCCAAGCCGGCTCTTCCTAACGTACCACAAAGTAAAGAATCGCAACCTGCTCAACCACGTCGTCTTACAAAAGCCCCCGAATGGCGTGAACTCCTCGTGTCCCCCGTGCCTCCCCCAGCCAGCTCACCCTCGGAACCCCATGACATGATGGATCCGCCGCCGGACTTCCAGCTCACCCTTTCCAAAGGCCCAACACCGCATAGCATGTACCTTCCGCTCACCTCCCCACGCTACACAGCAATCCAATCCACTCCCGACGCTGTCATCGAAATCTCGCCAGAGTCTCTCGCTCACGCTGCCGACTTCGCCGTCCGGATCGGCGGCGCCCCAGCCACATCCACATCTCCACGACCCAGCAATTCCAAACCGCCTCCGCCGCCGAAACTATCCCAACTACCACCCGGCGCACCTCTTCCACCAAGCACGAAAGTCGAACCCAGCGGCGCGGCCCTCATCCTCGACTACGGCCCTTCCAAAACTATCCCAACGAACTCACTCCGTGGGATCCGGAATCACCAACCTGTCAGCCCGTTGGCCATGCCCGGCGCCGTTGATATCAGCGCAGATGTCGATTTTCTGGCATTGGCGGAATCAGCTATTAACGCTTCACCGGGCGTTGAGGTGCATGGGCCTGTGGAGCAGGCGAGGTGGTTGGAGGGTATGGGGATCAGGGAGAGAGCTATGCAGTTGCTGCAACAGGCGGATGGTAAAGATGGGATGGAAGAGTTTAGGAATAGGATTGAGGGCGGTTGGAAGAGGTTGGTGGATCGGGGTCCGAATGGTATGGGGAGGCTTTATAAGGTATTGGCAATTGTGCCGCATGTGCCTGGGAGGGCAACGAGGAGGCCGGTGGGATTTGGAGGGGATGTCAAGGTTTAGTATTAGAATTTGTACTGCTTGGGTTAATCGTGTGATCAGTCGCTTTTGGGACTTGTGACGGGTTGCAGACAGCGAGCGATTGCTATGTCGCAGGTGGTCAGATCAAATGTGTTCGCGACCTTTCAGAGCCTCTATACAAAGGTTAAGCAAGAGCTCTTTCCGATTGACTTGTCTACAGTCATCGAAGCTCAAGGCTCGACGTCGGCGCCGGCGCCGGGCATACTATTCGATTCACATCGACTTGCTATCTTTTCTACTACGAACACCCGGGTAAAATCAATGACAACGACCATCACATATACTAGTGAAAGACCTGTATTGTAAAGTAGGAACCTAACCCTAACATTCTAGGTCTATCCCTATCATGTCTACTAGGATAACCACTAGACGCTAAGAATCCGTTATCGAGATGCTCCTATCCTGGAAAATCATCTTCAAATCATATGCTTCGCTCAGATACTGATCAGCAGTATTAGCTGACGGAGGTACGCGTTATCATAGAGGTATGGAAAATATCCAGTCAATGTCCTCGAGCGATCTGAAGGACCACCAAAACCGACTTTATAGGAAGCGTGTTTTGTTTCTCTGTCACCGACTTTGAGCGTGCGGTTGGCTTCTAGATTAAGAGAGATTGACTACGCCTATACTGAGCGTCTTATACTTCCACGTCTTCAAAATCCTGCCACTACTCAGCTGACTTCACATTTAGACAGCCGTAGAGGTCACGAGCTCCAGATCCTGCATGCTGAACATATTTACGCCTGTCTTGTTTGACGTAATTTACTAGTTTCTGCGGTTAGTGGAATCAAAAGTACTTAGGAGGCTAGAGCTAAACCGTCGATAAATAAGAAGTAGACACCGTACTACTCGTACTACTCTAAGTTAACTCTAGCTTTGGCAGCAACATTCTTAATGATCCCAATCTATTCATGAAGCGGCTTCAGAAAGAGAGTTGAAGCACGATCACCTCATATCAACGGCGTCTGAGAACTAGTCTAGCCGTTGTTTTCCTCAACGACACTTAACTTACAACAATAGTTTCCATCATTTAGGTTTCAAGTTAATGAGAATGACCGCTGATATCATTAAAGCCAAGGGTTCATCAACAAGTGGCTGAATTGTCCAAAAATGATGCCTCAATGAGCTCTGGCCATGGCATAATACTTGCGTGTCCTGGAAAATACATCTCGAGTATGCCTTTAGAAGACAGAAATATCTACAATCCTCTACTCTAGAATATATAGAAAGCTATCTTTGCGGAAAACTAACTAAGCGATATATCCCGCTAAATTTCGTTATAACCGATAATAGTAAAGGCAAAGAGGCTAGAAGTTTATGGTCTGGAAAACCTACGAATAAATATCTTCTGCCTGTTAAACATTCAGTCGTGCTAAGTGTAGAAACCCGGAGGAATAATGAACATCATTAACAACCCCTAATACCCTTCACTACTATTAAACTACCTATCCTACTACACTCCTAATCGTAGTACCGCTAGTCCTCTATGCCCTTATACTCCAGAACAACGAATTCTGTCTCCTAGATTTTGAAGCGCTATAAGGAGTATTAGTACCGAGAAATCTAAATAGTTAATATACACCTCCGTTTTATACCGTAGCCACCTCCGTAGGCTATACCCTAGAATCCTAGATTACCGGCTTAAGCTCGCTTACTACTATCCCTCGTGACTTTAATACCCTGATACGGGGTATATAAACCCACCGTAACTTATAATTTCTCGGCGTTAACGAGTATATCGACTATAGTATTTACCCCAGAAATGAACGAGCCAAAGTATTATCTACGGCGATGAGTCCACGGTACGTGACTTGTGGATTGTAAGAGGCACTCCAGAATTGGAGGGGTGGGGTGTCTATTCGCGGTGATGGGGAATAGTATCGCTATGTAGTCACGCTTACCGGCATCTCTATTCGCGGTGATGGGGAACAGTATCGCTATATAGTCACGCCTACCGGCATAGAGTACTAATAATGCGAGCAACCAATAAACCAAGAAACCATAGCTAGAGATCCATGAGAAAGGGTACTAGAGCTGCTAATGCAGTCGAATCCATTGAGAGGGATTGCGCTGTCCGGGCTATGATTCCCTGAGTTGCAGGGCAAGCGGTGGAGTCCAGAGTTGCTCTGAGGATGGGATCGCCCGGGTTTTATCGTTATGGCCAGGTTTCTGGACGGAGAAACGCGGAGCCGGATTGAGGGTGGAGACGTGTGACGGAGTAAATCACGGGGTTTGTGATTTGCAAGGGGGCCGTTGAAGCGGAACTGGGTTGTTTCTTCCTGAGCCATCACTCGTGGAGTCTCGTATTACATTTGACGAAAGCTTGCGTCAATCGTGTACAATCCGAAACTCGTGGAAAAAAAGGGGGAATAAAGATAGATGAGAAGAGAAAAGGCGATCCGGGATATCAAACAACACAAAAACCCCACCGCTCCAAAACGCGTATGCTCGCTTTATATCACGCACACGAAATCGTAACAGCCATATCGCATCAACATTACCTCCAGCGCATCCCCACTCCCACCCAATACATCGACTCAAATCTCTTGAATCCACACCTACACAACTGTTAGCACTATCGCCCCAACCCCTAAAAGCCAATCATGAAAACTCACTTCCATCTTCCCCATTTCAACCCCCTCCCTCCCCGCCCCCTCCTTCGCTAACCCCACCGCCATATCCAAATCCTCCTGATCACTCATCGTAATCAAATCCCCCTCCTCGTCCCTAATCTTCACCCTGAATGCGCCCTTCAAGCCGAACTTATTCCTGACCTGGTCCGCAAACGCCTCGAACCGTTTGGTCGGCTCGATGAAGACGTATCGCGTGTCTTCGGCGTGGACTTTGACTCTGATGGTGCGGACGACGGGGGTGGAGGGGTTATGGCCGGGAAACGGGGTGGTGGGGGTGGGGGCGGCCTTGGGGTTGCTGGTGCGCATGCGGGAGTTGGGATGGGCGGTGGGGCTGGTGAAAGGAGGTTGGAGGCGGTTGTGGGGGTTGGTTGGGACGTTGTGGTTGTTGGTTCCGTTCATGGTAGTCGCGGGCAACATTTCGAAATCTGCTTCATCGAGGGAAGAGAGGCCGTTTGGGGAGGAAGTCGCTTCGTCTTCTTCTTCGGCAATATACATGGGTCTTTGGTGGCGGGAGCGGGAGCGGCCGTGTTGGTGATGCGCTCGTCCGATGCTGCCGCCGCTTGTGCGATCGGGGATGTTGTACAGCTCGATGGGGTAGGCATTGTCTTCTTCGTCGGAGGTGAGGACGGGGCGCTGGTGTGTTTGATGGGCTGGGCGTGTGCCGTTGCGAGAGGATGCTTCGTCTCGGGCGGTGCGGTGAGATGATGAGTGGTCGCGAGTTGAGCGTGGGCGTTCGGAGGCCGAGCGTTGCGTTCCTAGACGGGGTTTCTGGGCTTGTTCGAAGCCGACGCGGCCGAGGTCCAAGGGGGCTGGACGGGGTGCTGCATTGCGGAGGGAGTGGGTACGCCCTACAGGGCGGTCTGGCGTGAATTGGGCTGGGGGTCGGTCCGCTTCGGGAGGTGGTGTAGGCGGAAAAACATTGCGGTTGATAGGCGGTTCAGATTGCTGTCTTGATCTGCTCATAAGATGCGGCTTGACTAGATTGGTGGCAGCATATGACCGGCTCTCGAGCGGCCGGTCGTCTTTCGCGGAGTTCAAAATGTTTTCATTCATCCTCCTGAGCTCAGCATTTGAGAGACCAGTGAAGGCATTACTTCGATCCGTAGCGGCGATGAGGCGGGCTTTTCCGAGATAGTCTTTTGTCTTCAGGTTTTTGACTTTGGCTTCATTGGGGCGGTAAACAATTCCTACAGGAATAGAGAAGACGGTGTAGCCCTGAAGATTGTCAGCGCTGGATCAGAAGAGCAGGAGCCAGATATGTCACCTCAGCTTGCTCTTTGATGGCCTCGTCTATCACATCGTGATCCGGGATAACCTTTTCTTTTGCCGCAAACGAGAGATCCTGCATACCCGCATCTTTCTGCTGCAGATAAATGTAGCATAGCCCGCGATTGAACAGAACCTCGCACGAGTACAGCTTAAACTTCAAGCCCAACTGCTCGTAATCGATATCGTTATTCCCCCGTAGGTATAGCAAGGTATCGTTGAAATTCGCCAATGCCTCCTCGAAGTCACCCATCAGGAAATTAGACACGCCTTGCTGGAAGTAGGCCACGGCGAGGTACATGTCGAGTGTTACAGCGCGCTGATAGCAGTCCACCTGGAGAGGCATAAGCATTCCGAACCGCTTTGATCCAGTTGACAAGTCTTACAGCTTTCTCGTGCTCGCCGAGCGTAGCATGGATGACGCCCATATTGAACAGAATCTTTGAGGTATCGGCGATGGCGCTGAAGCAGCGGAGCGACTCGTCGAACTCATTATTGTCGTAAGCGGCCAGCGCTGCGACCCACGTCTCTATCTCCTGCAACAAAACAGTCAATGCTAGGAGTTGCAAAGGTTACAGCATATGCGGGAGCTTGCTTGCCTGCTTCAGAGACATGGTGGGAGACGATCAGTCTTCTGGTTGATAAGTACCACACAGTAGTGGAAGGGATCGCGAATGCAGGCGCTCCCACGTAGCGACGACGGGGTCCCGGTGGTAAAGAGGAGCCCGGCGCAATGGATGAGCGGCGTGGGTCGTCTGTGAGGGCGAAGCGCCCGGAATAGATGCTCGATCTGCGAGTTAATGGTCCACAGCGTGTCCAGGTCCCCAGCACTTCCGCCAATTCTTGCAGCCGCCCAGGGCCTTTCCAAGCCTCGGATGGAGGGGTTGCTCGGCGGGTCTACTGGATTAGATGTTACAGGATTCGCGTCAGTGCTTGGAGGCGCTACAACGGAGAGCAGTCACGCTACAGCAGAGACTTGGAGATGATGCAGAGCAAGAGAGAAAGAAGTGAATAGGTATGAGACTGATATTGGAATTGCAGAGCAGCGGAAGGGAAGGCATGGAGGGAAGAGTGAGATTTGCAGAAGAGGGAGATTAGACGACGCGAGACGAAACGACGAGCCAACGACACGAGCAGACGCGCCTTCAAGGTTGGAGGAGGCGTGGAGAGGCTCTCGCCCATGTCGCTGCCGAGTTCCACAATCGTGGGCGCCAGTCTTCCCTGCGCAGGTGTGCTGTGCCGTCTGATTGGCTGCATCCCCATCCACGGCGCCTACCACAAGACGCGCCGACTCGAGCTTGCAAACCATCGAGAGGGCAGAACCTCCATCTCCTGCGCCTGCTGTTGGCTGTGCCTGACGGGCATTTGTCAGGAAGCCGGGCAGACCATGCGCTGGCGTTTCTGAGACATGTTGGTGGAGTTTGGAACGAGCCGTGTGGCTTTTGTTCTCGTTACTGTGCTGAGAACCGCTTCTTGATGAGCGGCATGGAGGATGCAGTCTCTATCTCCACGACGAAATGCGTCTTGATGAGACGGATGAGACAACGATGTCGAGCAGTGATGAGTGTCGGTCGATGTTAGGCTTGGCCAAGGCGTCCCGTCGGGCAGATCATGCTTGAAGCTTAATCGTCCATGTTGTCCTGGGCGGGGATCATCTGTGGCAAATTGGGCGCGAGATGTGGATGCAGATTTGGAAGCATGAGGTCGTTGAGGCAATGGCGAGCTGCGAGTAATGAGGTGCGGAAGCTCCCTTCTAATCAGTCATCATGAACCTCAGAAGTATGTCAGGTGCTTGTCAGTCTGAGCTTGACATGACGTCTTGTTCCCGTTGATTGACTCTAGAAGCATACTGCGCATCATCACAGGAGGAAATAATGCAACCAATGCAAGATCGAGGCATGTCAGTTCCTTCGTCAACGCCTCGACGTTACCGCAAACACACGCCTCTCCTACATGCGCCCAACGCTACAACACCACACCACAAGACTCCTCACACCGCCCAATGCCACTACACTCGCCGAAAACAACCCTCCCTCACAGCATCCCCCGATCAACCTGTTCCTTCCGCTCCTCCCAAACCGTCTTCCCCGAGCACGAACACACCGTCTTATCATTATCCCACACCCCCGCACTCCTCGCAATAACACCAACCAGCGTATCCGGATCATTCTTGTCAAAAGCCCCCTCCGCCTTCCTACTGACAACAATACTCCTCCCAATAATCTCCCACACCTGCACCGGCCGATCCAAAAACACCGTCCCGATCCCTCCCTTATTAACCTCCACAGTCCCAAAAACACCCCTCGCCTTGCCCCCCTCCCGCCTCACCTTCTCCATCTCCCAAACCGGCCCCGTACTCTCCGGCCCCTCAGAAATATCCCCCCTCTCTCTCACCGTCGCATGATACGTCCCAGGACTGACGCCTCGCATCGACAAATCGACAACAGTAAACGTCGGCGCGACCTCGACCATGCGCACGAGGCCACGGACTTTGTTTTCGAGGCCGGGCGCATGCGACTCGAGGATGCAGACGGCGGCGCTGTTGGAGGCGCCGGAGCCGCGGAGGATGGCGTCGCGGCCGGTGGCTTCGATGGTGGCGACGATGGAGGTGGGGGAGGCGGTGCCGGTGATGGAGACGAGTTGGGTGGAGAGGTCGGCGGAGACGGAGGTTATGCCGGGGAGGGCGTGGAGGGAGGTGGAGACGTCTTTGATGCAGGCTTCGCAGCTGAGCGGGACGGCGAAGGTGGTCTGGTGGGGTTTGGTTAGCACAGGTACACGGGCTGGGCTTCGACTGGTTGTGGTGGGGGTGTTGAAGGCGGTCACAACGTACTTGGAATGGGGGTATCATGGCTGCGGTTGCGGATGTTGAACAGTGAAAACGCGGAGGAGTCGTCAATCGTACGGAACGAGAAGCAATCGCATGGTCGAGGTGGGCTGCCCCTCAATATCAAGAGAATGTGAGGGCCCTCGGATGATGATAAATCGAGCTCCGGCGGCGGCGGAGAAAGCTTGGGCTTCTTTCTCTCGGGATCGTCCGCGGTCTTGGCGCGCCCCGAATTTCGTGACAGCCGGTGGACTTGAAGTGCTTGACCATATGCCAATTGATCCGTGACGACCTACCGAGACCCTCGTCGACGACACCGCTCGCTTTCTATTTGCTCTCAGCATCTCGACTCCCTGGGACTCCCAATTCCGGACGACTTGCCCGCTACCACCGCCCGTCCCCGCTGCGCCCTCGAGGGCATCTCAAGATGTCGCAAGTAGTCGGAAAGGTACACCCACCGTCTCTCCCCAGCCCTCAATCCACCCACTAACCCCTCCCAGACCCGTCTCGCCTACTCGCGCGCCTGGCACCACATCGATGTCAGCACCGACACCCGCCCCCTCGGCCGCATCGCCTCCTCCATCGCCATCATCCTCATGGGCAAGCACAAGCCCATCTACGACCCATCAACCGACTGCGGAGACTACGTCGTCGCCACGGGATGCCACGACCTCCACACCACCGGCAAGAAGCGCTTCAACAAGCTATACTACACCCACACCACGCGCCCCGGTAGTCTGAAGTCAATGACCATGGACGAGATGTTCAGGAAGTGGGGTGGTGCGGAGGTGCTCAGGAAGGCGGTCAGTGGCATGTTGCCGAAGAATCGGTTGAGGAAGGAACGGTTGGCCAGGTTGAAGTTGTATGAGGGGCAAGGGCATCCGCATAAGGGAAATATTGTTAAGTTTGGGGGGAGGACCGTGGGCGAGGAGGAGAGTGTGGAGGATGTGAAGATTGCGGAGTTGCCGGAGGTTAGGGAGGCGTTGGCCAAGAGGCAATGAGCGAGGCGGTGGAAACATCAGTTGGCGTTATGGGTTTGATTTTGCGTTATGGGATTCAGGAAGGCAGCTTTGGCGAGAGGGCCGCTTGATTGTGAGATAAGATGGAGAATGAGAACGATCTGTGAATGTAGGGACGAAGATCGAGGACGGGCTGGATTACCTCAGCGTGCTTGTGAGGGAATCTGTTTTGCAAACGCAGTCAAGCAAGTCACGAGTATTCAAGAAACAAGCGCAATGATTTCGAGATATTGGTTGATTGCAAACACATGCAGAATTCAAGACCAGAAACGCCAACCGTCGCTAGATGGAAACATGGAGTCGGTGAAACAAAAGCCTGAGCTCTTGTGGCTGCACATAGTGCCGCACATCTACAACTTCGCCTTCCCACCCTTCCTGCCAACAGTGCATTGAATAAGTCCATTGGGATCCGACTGGGGCGCAAAGACCTCTGCGTCTTTCCCAGTATTCTTGAGTCCTTTAAACCAGCTAAGGTCTGTACTCGAATTAGCAGCTGCAACCAGAACAGAAAGTACTCCAAACTCACCAACTTCAAAGTAATGCTTGTTCGGCAGCGAATAGCTGACCTCCTCCACCCCCGGCGCCTTTGCCAGAATCTGGTCGCACATCTTGTACATGGTGTTCTGGACGCTCGCGCTCTCGTCCTTGGCAAACGTATCCAAAGTGATGCTTCTAGCATGCGTGAACGCTTCGTCGAACTTCTCCTTCTGCGCTCGCACTTGCTGCAGGGCGTCGAAGCGCTTCCACTCCCAGTTGGCCTTGACCTCGGTGCTTAGAATCCGATCCCACGTCTCCGGCAACCGCGTGTATTCGTCCCTATGGAAGCCGTAGAAGGCGGATCCAGTGCTCTTCAGCACGAGAAGCTTGTCGATGCCAGACTTGATCGTGATGCCCTTGCCCTCGCGGACCACGGCCTCAACTGTCCGGACATCGGTGCCGTCGCGGAGGAAGGAGTGCGGGTGCGGCTTCCCGTCGACGATCATGCGGCTCCATCTATGTGTGACGATGGAGACGTGGGCGGCGTGGATATGGGGGTACTGGGTGATGAAGTGGGAGCCGAGGATGGAGGCGAAGAGCTCGGGGGGCGTGATGGGGTTCTGCTTGGCGAGGATGTAGGTGGTTTGCTTTTGGGTGTCGGTGGCTACGATGACGGAGTTGTCGGCGCGGGTGTAGGAGGTGTCGATGTCGCCTTCGAGGAGGATGCAGACGGTCTGCTCGACGACGGTCTGGGTGCCGTCACCGTGCTTTTCGACTTTGTGGAGGCGGATGTTGTCTTTGCCGTAGCGGGCGTAGTTGAGTTGGGACATTTTGGTTGCTGGAGGGTTGCTGGGTTGCTGGAGGGTTGCTGGTCAAGTGGGTAGTGCAGGTGAGTTGGGCCCTGTGTGAGTGAACAAAGGATGGAGGCAAGGTAAGCGACAGTGACAGCAAAGGGGTATAGAGCTGCCGAGAGTCGGGGGAAGCAGCGGTGTTTATATCCAGGCCTTATCGGAGCTCTCAGATGGCGGAGGTCGCCATACACCTACGCTGCTGTTGGTTGCGCCTTAACGTACTCGACCATCTCTCGGGCCGCTCCATGGAGCCGGCACCAAATTGCCGCCGGTCCAATCGACTCGGTCCAGCTTGTCAGTATGAGAACGAAACGGGTCTCACGCCATGGTGACATGCTGAAGGGGAGGTCCGCTTCGTGAGCAGCATCGGAGGGCGCCGGTCTGAGATGGAATGCCTGGAGAAGCTTGGGGCACCTTGATGATCAGTTGCACATCGCCTCGCATGAGGCCGATGCAAGATTCGTCCTTACTCGAGCAACAACTTTGTGTTTTGGGTGCTTAATGATCTGCTAATTACACTGCAATCAAGTCTGCCATCTATGGATTAGTCCAAGGCCGCGCGCAGCCTCTGGAGTAGCAGTTCTGAGGATATCACATGGATTCATTCACTCAAGGGAATTCCTCCCCCAGCTTCAGAAGACTGTACATGTACTCCGATTAGCGTACATGCAGTGTTCCAGGCCGGCGTGATAGAACCGATATAGCTGCAGCCGGATGCCCGTGTATACGTCTTCTGGCTATTCACAAAGGCCAAGAGGGTTTGGCGGCCCAGGGTCCGGCTGGAGAGAATGAGGTGCATATGTACGTGTGCGGGCCTATCACAATTATAACGGACGCTTGTGCTTGGCCAAAGCCCATGAGCCTGTAACTTACAATTGTGCCTCTACTTTGTGTATACAGATTGCTTTTTGAGGCATGCTCTCCCGCTCCAATTCGAAACTCTGACAAGCCATGGGGTGGCCAAGGCTCGGACTCGCGTCAAGTGAACTGCGGGGAGACAGACGCTACTCTCGCATCGTGACACAACCCAACCCTCCACGCAAGTACCTGATACCTCCCAAACTGTCGCTATCTCGAAGATACATCCCGCCCTATCGCCTCCAAGTACCCTCGCAAGACTCCCCGTCGAAACATCCGCCCCCAGCCCGATCAGAAGCCTCACGAACCTGCACTCGCCCGCCTACCTCGCCCTCCCGTCCCCCATGAGATGAGCCACCCGGAGCCGTCCTCATGATCGAGCGGTCACGGCGTAGATGCGCACCCCAGATATGATTCCATGACGCCCAACCCGCTTCCCGCGCCTCCGCGCTCAATGTCAAACCACGCCGAAGCGCAGCCCGCCGAGCAGCAGCAGCAGCAGCAGCAGCAGCAGCCGCAGCCTCACAACAACAACAACAACGTCCTGCTCCCCCCGTCGAGAGTAGGCAAAGATGCTCGCTCGGTGTCGACCACAAACTTGGGCGCAGGCACACGAGGGAATTCCTACGCCACGACCATAACCCAGGCGCCCGGTAGCTTCAGCTCGGAGCTGCGGTCCATGACATCGAGGGGCGACGTCCCCCGACCGAACCTCACCACCCACGACAGCTTTGGCGGAGACGAGGGCGCGCGGACGGCATCCGAACAGAGGCAGGCGGAACTGAGGGATAAGATCGAGAAAGAGATCAAAATCAAAATTGGCTCGGAGAACCTGCTTGAGGCGCTGAACTCGAAGAGCGCGAAGCAGGCCAAGGAGCAAAAGTCCAAGGTTGAGACTGAGCTCACCATCTCGAATAAGAAATTGGCGGCGCTGAAGTTCGATCTTGAGTATGAGATTCAGCGCTCCAAGGAGCCAGATAAGCCGGACACAAGTAGCAGGTTGTCTTATCTCTTCCAAAATGCACCTGTCAGGTCGGAATCCCAACAGGGGTTCCCGGAGGAGGAGGGACCAGATCCGGAGACAGAGTCCCCCACTTTCATTCTTTCGGAGATACTACAGGCTTTGGAGAATGAAGTTATGCAGCCGGACTACTACGTCGAACAAGCGAATTCCTTGGTCGAACTCTTCAAAAGACATCCAACTCTGAAATTCGACCTCGTATGGTCCATATTCGGAGTTCGAATGCAGATTCTTCTGCTCAGCGACAGTAGAGAAGTTGTAGCTGCTGGATATCGAGTTCTGAGATACGCAATCACGGACCGAAAATCGCTCCAGACGATCCGTTCTCTGCATACAGACTACCTCATCATCCTGTCACTCGTCAAGGAAAGCAAAGCGAGTGTGGAGCGAGAGCAAGCGTTGAAACTCGTACGAGCTTTCCTTGAAGTTAAGGATGGCGTGAAAGAGGTCTCTAGGGGCGTCATTCGCATCATTGTCGCCGTTGCCGAACACAATGACGACCGCCTCAGAAATATATGCGTCCTCACCTTGGCGGAGATTCTTGTCAAGGATCCCCCGAGGCTTGTTGAAGCAGGCGGCATGGGTGCTGTGACAGACGCACTGGGAGAAGGCAACTATCATGCCGCGGAGAGCTTGACGGGTTCTTTTCTATACCTCTTAGACGTACCAAGCCGGCGAAAATACCTACGATCCGGTCATGAGCTCGAGATGCCCCTCGCCGCCTTCACCGACGCATCATCTGGCCACGCAAACGAAGAAAAACTCAAGGCCAACGCCAAAGTCATTTCAGCATTGCTGAAAAGCTGGCCGGGACTCATGACTCTTTGCATGCATGATTTCTTGGCCGTCAAATCCCTCATGTCTTCGCTTTATATACCCCTTCCTTCTGTTCGAAACGTGTTGCTGGAGTTACTTTTCGATATCCTTCGCATCAAGCCACCATCCTGGTCATCCTCTTTCCTGGCTGGCAGGAGACTGACCACATACGGACGCGTCACAAATCTCAAAAATGAGGCCAAAGATTCAAATACGGCACCGAAGCAAGAAGAGGAGGAGACGAAGAGAAATTTGGTGGAGCATTACACCGCAGTGGTCCTTGCTGTGCTGCTACATTCTGGCCTCGTACCGGCTTTGTTGTACGCCGAAGAAGACACCCTCAATCTGCCACTGAGGCGGAAAACGACCCTACTCCTGGGTGAAGTCTTGAAAATGGCCAACGAGCTTCTCCCGCCGTCGTGGAGTGCGGACCTTCAAGTCCTCCCAGAGCTGGTCAGATCGGCCGCCAAATTTGGTCAGCAGGATCGCTTTGTGGCCACCGGAACAATCTATCAAGTCGACAGCGTCAATCGCACCTTATATCGCTCCGGGCCTACTAGTCTGCATAGCACAAAGCTTAGCAGCACCCCAGAAACCGACGAGTTCTTGAGAGTGCCGGAACAGTCAAAGCAGCAGCTCGGCGCACAGATGGACGAGGCGCACTTCAGAAACCTGATGACAGAGTCTCGCGTACTCGAAACGCCAAACTTCCAGAAGTGGAGGTGGGACCTCATTCAGGGCATCCTGGACGGACCTCTCTACAACCCGAAGAGGCTTGATGAGGCCTTGAGAGCTACGAAATTCATACATCGACTCATCAACTTCTTCAGACCGTTCAAATATCGTTTCTCAGCACTGAAGAACACGCGGCCGAATCAGCGGTATGTGCGAGCTGGATGCTCATTGATGCGTGCCCTCTTGAGCAATCCGGATGGCACGAGATATCTCATGGACAGCAAACCGATCCGACAGCTCGGCGAATGCCTTTCGCATTTCGACAGGATGAGCGGCTTGACTTCATCAGAGCCCATCTTCTCTGTCGAGCGCATGCAGGATACACTGAGTGGTGGTTATTTTGCCATGCTTGGCGAGCTGAGCAAATCTCCGGAGGGTGTCAAAATATTTGAAAAGTGGAAGTTGATCAACATGTTTTACCACATCATCGAGTTACGCGATCGGGACGACTTGATGAAGACGTTACTGACCAACATGGACTACACCCTCGACGGCCATCTCCGAATCATCCTTTCCAAAGCAATGACAGCCTGCTCCAAAGACATCCGCATCTTCTCCACGAGGCTACTGCGCAAATACGCAACCAAAGCCCTCCAACCCGAAGACTCGTACACCGCCAGCAGCGGCATCGCCGAATGGGCCATCCGACTCCTCGTCACCCAGCTCTACGACCCAGAAGTCGAAGTGTGCGAAGTCGCCATCAAGATCCTCGAAGAAGCCTGCAACCAACGCCGCTCACTCGAATACGTCGTCAAATGCGCGCCGACGCTCGACCACCTCGGCGAGATCGGCGCTCCGCTCCTCCTCCGCTTCCTCTCCACCAGCGTCGGTTACCACTACCTCGACGGCCTCGACTACATCACCCGCGAGATGGACGACTGGTTCCTCGGCCGCAACGATAGCTACGTCGCGCTCGTCGAGGCGTCGCTGGCCAGGGCGCTGGCAGACATTCCGGAGAAGCCGCCTAGCCACCTCGCGTTCGACGAGATGCCGGAGCATCACGATTACGGCATCGTGCCGCCGCATTTCTACCGCGAACTCGCGCGCACGAAAGAAGGCTGCATGCTGCTGGAGCAAAAAGGGCATTTCTCGGAGTTTGCTTCGACGATCGAGGAGTGCGGGATGGAGGACGAGGACGCGGAGATTATCCTAAAGGTCAAGGGCTGCTTGTGGGCGGTCGGCAATGTTGGGTCGATGGACTTGGGAGCCCCGTTTCTGGAGGAGACGGATGTCGTCAAGCATGTCGTTGCCATTGCCGAGAACAGCGAGGTCATGACGTTGAGAGGCACGGCGCTCTTCGTGCTTGGACTGATCAGTCGGAGTTTGCACGGGCAGGAGATATTGCTGGAGTTGGGCTGGGATGGCACCGTCAACATGGTGGGCGAGAGTCTGGGATTCTGCATCCCGCTGGACTTCAAACGGCTCTTCTCGGTAAGTCTGCCGAGCGACGAGGAGGAGACGATGCACCAAACACACTAACACGCGCTCATCAGATCAAACCCTGGACCGCCTCCGCCATCGGCAACCTCCCCATGACCTCGACCCCCTCCCACAAACTGCCCACCCTGCCCAGCACCTCTGGCCCCTCCCCCTCCGACACCCCCGCCACCCCCACCGCCAACATCCTCCGCCTCGTCACCCAACTCGGCAACACGGTGCTCGCCAAACGCGCGGCCAACGACCTCCACGCCATCAAAATGAAGAATCCGACGTGCTTCCAGAAGGCGGGCCTGTTCAGGCAGGTCATGGGGATTCTCGAGAGGCATCATTTCCGGCTGTGGGTTTGCAGGTTCGTCATCGATCTATTCGAGAGGTGCGTGCTTCGGGTGTTGGTTTTGGAGGAGGAGGAGGAAGAGGAGGAGAGCAGTGATAGTAGTGAGAGTGGCGGCGAGGGCGAGGGAGGAGAGGCCGAGGTGGAGATGGTTGAGTGAGCTGGGATCGCTGTGACTGATTGGGTCAGTGGTGCAATCAATCAAGAGACTAGGTGAATGTGCACGCGGTCAAGGCACGAGAAGTGGCGTGGAATGGCCATGGACACTCGCTGGTGAGGCGTGCAAGTGGCAGCAGGGATTCCACGAAGGCCTGTCACGGTCTCCGGACGGGGACGAGGCCCTCCCTCCACGCCAACTACGGTTGCTGCCTCAAGTGTAGTGGCACGCGTATCAAGCAAAATCGACATCGCCATCACCATCACGCCGGCAATGCATCCCCAGCGTCAACCAAACAAGCGCACGTCGCCGCAGCAAACGCCCCACCAACAAAAGACGTAAGCGCCGAAGTACACAACGTCGGCATCTCACCTGTCGGATATTGGTGCACACGTGAGCAGCGGAGGATCAAGCGCGGTCTGAAGTTTTTACATTGTTGGCCCTTCACTGCTGTTCGTTCTGTGCGCAAGCACCGGATTCTGTTTTTTTCTTCTGTTCTTGTCTTTTGCGTTGTTTGGGCGGGAGAGGGGGAAAACATGATATACGGTTGGGCGCTGTTTTGTGCGAGATATCCGGAAAAGAAATGGTTGTTTGAGAGTTGCTGCTGCTGCTGCTGCTGCTGCTGCTGTTGTTTTTATTGTTGTTGTTGTTGTTGTTGTTGCTGTTGTTGTTGTTGCTGTTGTGCGGTGGGTGAGTGAGTGAATAAATGACAGATTGCTTGTGGACCTGGTTATTTGTCTCTGCGTGCGCGGAAATATTGGAGAGACATGTGCAGTTGGGACGGCAGCAACGATGCGGCAAACCCCCCACAAGTTTCGCACATTGGGCGGACGAAATGCTGCGGCTGGTCGTCCTGGAGCCGGTTATGTCACTGCGTGCCAGCACCCTTGTTACATTTCCGGACCGGGATGGGCTGCTCGTGTGCCCTTGTGGGCTGGCTGGAGGTGTCGGTGTCAGGCTGGGGTCATTCTCGGATCCCGTGACACGTGCTGTGTCTGTGCCGGCGGAGCTGGATTGCAGTCGGTCTTCACGAGCAGGCGGTTGGGGCGCGGACGCAACGGCGATGCTTGGCTGACGAGGGCTCGTTGGCGGGCTTAACTACCTCGTGTTCGAGCCGGTGGATTGTGTGTGCAGGGGTTGGGTGGATGCTGGAAGGTTCGACTTGGAATTGTGGTTGGTGATACGGCTTGGGATTCTACCTTGGCGCATGTCTGCAAGTGAGCAATGGTACCCGTGTACAGAAAGATGGGCTTCGGCTGAGGGCGGGTGTGATGCGCTTTCAGCTGCTGTAGTTACGGTAGTGTAGCTGTGGAGAGCAAAGTTGGTGCGGATGGATGAATCGATACCCGGCCGAGCCTGTGAGTCAGTGTCGTATGTGCGTGCGTGCGTGCGTACTCTACGGGGATATGCGCATGTCGCGCAAAGGCCCAATGCGGGTGGACTTGCTGAGTGCGTATGGCGACCGCCTTGATGCGTCCATGGGAGTTTGCCGGTTTGGGCGGGTCGAGACATGGAGCAATGTTTGGCATGCCAGTGCTCGTCCGTCGGAGGCGGCGGGGTGTCTCAACGACGACGGACGAGCAGGGGCAGCAGAGACATGATCTTCGCCGGGTTGAAGTGGTCGCAGGTGTGCCAAAAGGAAAGACAGAGGGCGACCCGGTCGTCGGTTCTGTGTTGGGGGCCGTACACACTCGTAGGGCTGGCTGGCTACTGACGTGCAGTGAGTGTCTGATGTGCAGTGTCTCGGCGAGGGCAGCGGAAGCAAAAGACCTAACTTAGGACATCGGCTTGGCACTCGACGGGACTAGTTTGTTAGTACAAAGCGGATGGAGGGACCTTGGGCGACCGTTGTGCGGACAGCGGCAGCGGGGCGAGGGTAGCCATGGGTGCGCGGTCGGGAGGACTGGTGACGCCCATGATTGAAGGCCACAGATCTACAGGGTCACTGGTGGCTGAGAAGCATCCCAAACACCGCCCAAAGTAGTCACTCAGTCACACATTGGAGTACCGTCTGGCCGTATGGGGTGTTTGCATAAGATTGATTCGAGTGCAGTGTGCAGCGTGCCTCACGGAAATAACACCGGCTGACGGCGACTCGGACTGCGCAACAGCGAGCAGACGACGGACAGCAGGCAGAAGGAAGTGAAGTCCGCAGTAACTTTAGTGCCTCTCCAGACCTCTGTGATGCTTGGCAGGTGCCGGTGGGTGGACTTCGATGCGGCACCAAGCACTACAGCGGGAGATGGTAGAGGGGAACATGCTAGATACAGCGGAACATACTACAGCGGGACATGCTAGAGGGCAGATGATACAGCGGAACATGCTACAGCGGGACATGCTAGAGGGCAGATACTACAGCGGAACATGCTACAGCGGGACATGCTAGAGGGCACATACTACAGCGGAATATGCTAGAGCGGCACATACTACAGCGGCGTTACTAGAGGGCAGATGCTACAGCCGAACATGCTACAGCGGCAGATACTGCACAGGTGTTCCGTAGCTGTTGATGCAAAGTAGGCGTCTGGCAATGCGCGACACATGTGGTCATATGCGTGGATATACGTGGATAGGTGGATAGGTGGATAGGTAGGTGGATGGATAGGTGGATATAGATATGGATAACTCGGGTGGATATGGATATGGATATGGATATGGATAGGGCAGGCCTGCGTCTGTCGGCGGTTGGCGGTCCGGCGTTTGCTGCTGGAGCGTTGGCTGCACTCGCCTCACTGCAGCAGATTCGCCTACAAGTTTGCGATCCCGTTGACGTATAATTGCCAGCCGAATCGAGCGTCGCATTCCAGCCTATCAGCACCCACCCCTCCGCGAACAACACCAACTCCATCGGCCGATCTTGCAGCATCCATGTGCCAGCCGTCAAATGCCCACCGCGTCCAGAATAATGCAACTGACGAACCACCGAGTCTTGTCGTCGTCGACTCGTCCCTCCAAACCGCCGCGCAAACCGCCCGTCTCCGCCGCCCAAGACTGCTCCATCCTCTTCCTCTTCCTCCTCCTCCTCCTCCTCCTCCTCCACCACCACAACTCTCGCCACGCCTCACAGACTCCCTAACCTCTGTTCCTCTGACGCCTCACGCCCCACGCCTCACGCCTCACCAACCCGTCAGCGTCATCCTCATCGGTAGCGAGGCTAAAAGGCGCCTTCGGATGGCGAAGGACCTGCAGACCCGGACCTGCGCTTGATCGTCGCGCTAAATACCTCCCACAATCCCAGCATCGCCGACCCTCATTCTTGCGGCCAACTTGCGGGGCAAACTCCAATCTTCCTCAAGACTCGTCGTTCTGTTCGTGGAACGTCTCGTTGCTTCGCGGTGGCGGTCGCTCCTCCACCTTCAACTACCCTGCATTACGCCCGGTGATCTCACCACTCACCATTCACCCGTCCCCGCCAGACCGCTCACCGGTCTCACGCTCCTTTGAGTAACCGATCACGAAACACTCTCGCCCACTCCACACTCTCCAACCCTCGTCGCCGTTGCATGGAGAGCTGGCCGTCCCACTGAATGAACTTGTTACAAGCCGCCGGACCCTCTTTCACAAACAGTGAAGAGACGTCCTTGGACCTGGCGCTGGGCTCTTCCGCCTTCATGCGAGAGGATGGATCCACCACAGACGAAGGGAGGCCGGCCGGTCTGACCGCCCACGACGACGCGAGGGCTCTCGTCCGCCTGATCCAGTGCCCGCAATGCTCGCGGCCCTTCAGGACGCCAGTCACCCTTCCCTGCGGACACTCCCTCTGCCGCCAATGCCTCTCCGACCCTTTTCGCAGGGAGAACATCTCCTACCCCGCCACGCCCGACCGTCACTTTGGTATACAGTGTCCACTGGAAGATTGCTTGAAAGAGCATCCGGTGGGGGAGTGCAACCTTGACGTAACCCTACTCAAGGTCATGGAGTCGATTTCACAAGTCGTGTCCGAATCGCGCTCAGGCCAAAGAGACACGCCGATTTTGGTACAAGAGACGGAAGCTCACGCATCAAAAGGCCAGGATACTCCGATGGTAGAGAAAGAGGAGCAAAAAGCGGAAGTCTTACATGGCGGTCGCCTAGTCGCGACGTACACACTTGCCGAGATGGGGCTGCTGGACATCGACTCGCAAGTGTCGTATGAGTCTCTTGCGGACAACGGACACGATTATCACGAGATTGACGATGGTGTTCTGGGCAAATTGCGGGAAATGACGCATAAAGAGTTGGATTGCCACGTCTGTTACAACATGCTTCTGGATCCCGTCACGACTTCCTGCGGCCACACCTTTTGCCGGAAATGTCTCACCCGGGCCCTCGACCACACGAGCCACTGCCCAGTCTGCCGTCGCACACTGCACGTGCAACCATCTCTGGAAAGTCAGCCCAGCAACCAGGCTCTGGTATCCCTCCTCAAGAACCTCTGTCCCGCGCTCGTCGCCGCTCGCGCAGAAGCCGTGGCGTTGGAAGAGCGGGGCAGCGCAGAGCTGGATGTTCCACTGTTTGTATGCACACTCGGCTTCCCCGCCATGCCGACGTTTCTCCACATCTTCGAGCCCCGGTACCGTCTCATGATCCGGCGAGCACTAGAGGGCAATGGCCACTTCGGTATGCTCATGTACAACCGCAATGGCACGCCACAGGAGCACCTTGGTCTCACTCGGTTCAAAGAATATGGGACCATGCTGCAGATCCTGAACGTTCAGATGCTTCCCGACGGTCGAAGCCTGATTGAGACTCGTGGCACCAGCAGATTCAGAGTGCGCGAGTACGCCCCTCATGACGGCTACACCATCGGCAGCGTTGATCGAGTCGAAGATGTCAGCCTTGCTGAGGAGGAGAGGCTGGAGGCGGAAGAGATGCGCATTGCGGAACAAGAGCTTGCTGCATCGCCGCCAGAGAACACCAACGATGCAACAACGCCAGTCAATCGTCTTTCGACGAGAGATCTGCTGCTCATCGGTGTGAGCTTCATCGAGAAGATGCGCGCAAACAGCGCGCCCTGGCTACACCAGCGAATCCTCGATGCCTATGGTGGCCCACCCGACGACCCTGCCCTCTTTCCCTACTGGTTCGCCAGCATCCTTCCCATCGCCGAAGAAGAGAAATACCTCCTCCTACAAACGACCAGCGTCCGCGAACGATTAAAGATAGTGGTCGGCTGGATCCGAAGAATAGAGAGCCAACGGTGGTGAGTGGTTCTCTCCATTACAACATACCTTCGTCCGGAGGAACTATACTATTGCCGGTAGCTATTCCCTTGGCGTGGCGAGATTCCTTGTCTGTTCTTTGCGGTTTCTTCCAAGCCTTGCAGATCTAGAGGACTCATCACGCTGACGAGAGATATGTGTGTGCTGACAGGTATAGCGGAGGCGCTTGTACAGTGCTGTAGACCGTTCCATCCTCCTCCAACGCTGGCTGCTGTTCCTCGGAACTGTTGCGTTCGCGTGCTGGTACGCGATGCAGATGCAGGCATAATCGATTTCCGCCACCTCCCCCTGTCGGCCGAAATCCGATGCTGCTGCGCATGTCGTCGCGTTGCATCGCAGTCACGGCCCGTCGCCCGTCGCCGTCGCCCGTCGCCCGCTTTACGCGTACCTTACCCCGCCCCCTCTCTTCTCCACGCCAGAACCTCAACATCCATGACGCCCACAAATAGACGACATCGGAAACCGGAACTTTCCCCGCGAACCACTCTCCAGCACGAGACTCGCGCTCTCACTCCCACGCCGGGTTCCCTCAGACCGGTCTCCAACCTCGAATCTCTCGCATGCGTTACGCTCTGCTTTCTTTTTGCTAAATCTTACATATATCCGGACAAGGGACACGGCTTGCTGCCATTTTGGGCGGTCCATAACAAGCGTTGCATTGCATATAATTTGATCCCATAAGATATCACGTTGCATACGAGGCGTTTTCCGGTTCTCATCTGGGATGCCCCTCTGCTTTTGGGTTTTCCTTTCCCTCTCTTTCCTTTTTGTCCTGTCCATACCTGGACAAATGGTCATTGAACCATGCCTTGCATCCCGACCATTGGCGGAAATTGTCGAAACCCCCATTTCTTTCCGAGCTCGATGACATTGGAGTTTTACTTGATTTGGTGGACATGTTTGATGAAAGAGGGGTTTTTTTCTTCTCGTCTTCGATGTGGTGTCGTTGCTGCTTTCGATTTTTCGTGGTGTTGACGTCAATGATTGGTGCGAAAGAATCGCATTCTGGGACCGGTGGTTCTTGGCGCGCCGCTGATTCGAAAGAGCTTTTTTGTGTGAATAAAGGGATGTTGGGCGAGACTCGGGCTGCGCGACTCAGTTGGTCCTGAGCCCTGTTAGGGGACGTGGATGATTCATAGAGAATTAAGGCTTTGTTCTTGCTCGTGCTGAGATTGGCGTGGGGTTGGCGATGGTTTCCCATGCCGGGTTTTCGTTCGATGCGGTGGCGTCGTTGTTGCGGCGGATGGTGAGTTGAGTCTGTCCTCCTTCCCTCTTCCATTTCCGCCTCCATTACCTCGAATGCTCGCGAGAAAAGAACGTTGCATTCCCTCTCCTCCTGCCTTCCCTCCCACCTCCATCTCCCCCACCGCCACCCAATGAATGTGCCAGTAGTTTTAACCAGGTTGTTCGAAGTCAAATATCTGATAAGTCTCCGCCAGTACAGTGTCACGATTGAACACACCTGCTGTAGCTTCTTCTGACTTTGTCGACTCTGTGTTTGAATCCTTACTAGCCTGAGGGTTGTCGTTGCAGGGTAGGCTTTAGTGGAGAATTTGGAAAACGAACTTGGGGCTTTGGACGGATGCACAGTCTCTCAATATTTATCCGTCTACATTAGAGACTTTGCAAACGCAGGGGGAGGAAAGAAAGACTGTCTCGGGACGTGTCTGGTGTTGCAAAACTCGCGTAACGTTAGTTATGCTGTCCTTACTATTTCCCCAACAATTCAACAGTGACAAATTCGCGGAACATGTGAAGTTTTCGGATGAAGCAAGAAACATGATTTGAAGGCAGAATTCCGGCCAAGAGCTGCTGATGTGAGGCGGCGGCGTCGTCTGCAGTGATCGTACCTCCATTTCCGGTAACGTTAACGTTAAGTGGCCCAGTCACCAGCCTTCCGGCCCCAAGCGAACACCCGCCCTCCACAACGACATCCCACCGCGCAGCGCCCTGCACAACACCGCAAACCATCCCGTGTCGCTTCGATCCTTCACCCCGTCAGCCCTACGAGCCCTCGTGGCCAGGGAGCCTGTCTGTAGCGCCCCGCCATTCCGAGAGGCGCGGTCGTCGAGCGACGATTGGCCGGCTGACGCCGAGCTGGGGAATTGTCTCACTCAGCGCTGAACTGCGGTCGCGAGCCTTCCAGGCACTTGGGATGCCTGAATCTTCTGGGATTGATCCTGCTCGGATCATGGAACCTTGTCGGGCGTTGTGCCAGAGGAGCGGGTTGATGTGGGTGCGCGGTGGAGAGGAGCGGGTGGGGGGTTGGAGGCGAGATTGACGTGCGTTGAAGGTATGCATAACTTGTGGTTTATTCACCAGTTTTGGATTTTGTTGGTTATTGTTTCCAAAGGACATGTGCTGCCAATTGCTCGCTGGGCTTCTGTGCGGTCTACCGCTGGATTGTTAAGCCAGTCGGCCGGGTACGATTTTCTTGGTCATCCGCCTGACCGACAGTCTTTTAATCACTCATTCGTATCTCCTGTTGAAGCAAATTCTCTTCCAAGCAAGTGCTCAATCTCACGTTATAGGTAAGCCACCATTCCGCAAAGCATCTCGAATGGAGTGTTCCGCCGTACAGTACGGGTAATAGAAGGCAACGGCCAATGTAGTGTAACTTGACGCCTGGAATTTGCCGTCCCGAGTAACTTACCTAAAAGCCAGCCCCATTAACGCCATTGAATATTCCAACTCCACAATCCTCAGTAAGCCTCGCCAGGCTGGGGTCTTGTCGTTCAGCTTGATTGCAGTACTTGGAAATCCAAACGAAGGCCACTAACTTGAGCAGAATTTACAGCGTCATGAACTTCTAGTCTCATGAACTCGCAGAAAGACATATGAAAAGGCTTCTTCTCGACTATGTGAATTGTTCAGATGACGTCTCCACGATAATAAATACAGTTCCGCAATGACTGGGACATCAGCATTGCCTCATCTGACGGTGGCCTTTCCGATGCCGGCAACTGCCAGCACAATCAAACTCCCCTGTAAGGAGCCACTGCACATTCATCTTCTCGAATCGAGTGTCAGTGGTCAAGTACGAAGAAGTGGCTTACAGGCCTCGATACGAAGCTTGTTGACCGCTCCTCTAACTCGTCGAATGCTTGATCACTGCCGCGCCTTCGCAGAGCTGTGCTGAGATGATGCAGTCATACCCAGCTGAAACCTCTTGGGAGTCTTGGTCCTTTTTATTGCTCTCCTTAGGTCGCCCAAATGCTCAAACCTGCTCACGCTTTCTCCTCACCACTCTTTGCCCAGCATGGGTTTCTTCAACCACTGCCTAGACGTTCTTCTGAGCCTGCCATTCTTTTCGACTGTTGGGACGCTGGACTACTATGACAGTCATCAGCAGCCTATCCCCTTTCCTAAGGTTCCGTCGAATGATGTCGTAGTGCATCCTGTCGACGCATCTCCTGGGTTCACATGCTCTTATCCTCGTCTTTCGAACTATGAAAGTTGCAATACTGCCGAAGACCGTAGTTGCTGGCTGCAGGACACCAGCGTCAATGCCCCGCTGTTCACGCAGTTCGATATCAACACAGATTGTAGGTCTCGAATTCCTGAGCATCCATCGGAAAATGACGTATTGATATCACTCCAGACGAACAAGAAGGCAGCTGGCCAACCGGAATCACTAGAGAGGTAAACATCAGTCCACATCTTCCAAGCGTATCTTTGTCTAACAAGAGCCCAGTACTGGCTTAACGTCACCGATCAAGAGGTACGCCTTCGTGGTTTCTCAATGTCTAATCTGACGACGAAACATCTGATTCCGATAGATTCACCCGGATGGCTACTCCAAGCCCCTTGGCAAGGTCATCAACGGTACCTACCCCGGACCGATTATTGAAGCTTGCTGGGGCGATGAGATCGTCGTTCACGTTACCAATTGGCTGCATACCAACGGTACTACGTAAGTCTGGTCTGACCCATCTGGTAGAACTGTGGCTGATGTCTCGGACAGCATCCATTGGCACGGTATTCGGCAGCAACACTCCAATGAGATGGACGGTGTTAACGGTATGTTATAGCTGGGTTATTTAGAGACTCAAATTACGTGCTGATGCGGAATAGGAGTGACACAATGTCCCATTGCTTACGGCGAAGAATTCACTTACCGATTCAGGGCCCAGCAGTACGGTACAACATGGTAAGTTCCGCGGATCCAGAGTGGTGGCCAAGGATTAACCGCTCGGTGCAAACAGGTATCACAGTCACTATAGCTTGCAGTACCCCGACGGCGTTGCTGGTGAGTTGTCAGTGGCAAATCCCTACTATACAAGGCAGCTAACCAATATCAAGGCCCTCTCGTGATCCACGGACCCTCAAGTTCCGTCTACGACGAAGAGATCGAACCCCTCATAATGAATGACTGGGTCCACTCAAGCGCCTTCGCAGTCTTCCAGGTCGAGCTGAACAAACTTCCGCCCACAGGAGACAGTATCCTCCTAAATGGACACGGCCACTACAACTGCAGTCTCTCAATTAACCCTGACACTTCACTCTGTGTTGGAGGTGGATCTTACCTTGAACAGACCTTCCAGCAAGGCAAGAAGTATCTGCTGAGGCTGATCAATGCATCTGCTGCAACGGCGTTCATCTTCTCGATTGACGGGCATAATCTGACTGTTGTGCAAAACGATCTCGTGCCCATCGTGCCGTACAACACCAACGCTATCTTGCTGAACATTGGTAAGCCTTCAGGAAATTCATCCCGAAGACAAACTGACCTGGAACAGGACAACGATACAACGTCATCGTCGAAGCCAACGCTTCACCAGGAGACTACTGGATGCGGACAGAGATCCCCGGCGGACCCGGCGGCTGCGGCGCCGTCTCTGACCGAGCAAACAATGTCACAGGCATTGTCCGCTACGACTCCAGTAGCACCGCACTGCCAACCACTGTGGCGAACGACTATCCTTCTGACTGCCACGACGAGCCTGCCGATTTGCTTGTACCAGTGCTTCCCTGGCATGTTGACTCGCATCCCCAGAACACCAATATCTCGAACGACACCTTCGAAGTAGGGTTAAGTAAGCTAAAATACCACGGCTACATTCGCTGGGAAGTCGGTAGCGTGCCCCTCTGGCTTGACTTTGGCAATCCGACGATTCTGAATCTCGAGAACACGACCTGGAACCCCGAGTACGACATTGTCGAGTGTAAGCTCCGCCAAACGATAACCGTGGAACTGAAGAGGTTAGCAGAATTCCGCTGACACCACCCCAAACAGACGACTACAACCAAGGCTTCGTATACCTAATCATCAGCGCCAACCTACCCACCTTAAACACAACCAGGCCCGTCCCCGCTGGCCACCCCATCCACCTCCACGGCCACGACTTCGCCGTCCTCGCCCAAGAAAACAGCACCTACGACGAAGTCGAATCTCCCAAGAACTTCACCTACGCCAACCCACCCCGTCGAGACGTCGCCTTCCTGCCCTCAAACGGCTACCTCGCGCTGGCATTCAAGCCGGATAATCCGGGTGTTTGGTTGGTGCATTGTCATATCGCGTGGCACGCGAGCTCGGGGCTGGCGCTGCAGATATTGGAGAGGCAGGCGGATATCTTGGATACGATTGGGACTTTGGAGAGGACGAATGATACCTGTAAGGGGTGGGATTCGTATGTGGCGGCGAATCCGATCGATCAGGATGATTCTGGTATTTGAGGAGTTTGTGCTTGGGGATGAGGAGGCGAGAGTCGAAAGGCAAAAGACGGCAGCGTGATAATGATGGCGACTTGTGGAGTAAAAATTTCCTGAACAAATTGCATGACGCTTTCCTTTCAGTCTGAGAGAGCAGTTCATCCGGTTGTGCGAGGATATCACCACTCGTTTGGTGTTTCTCGACAGTAGAAATGAGACTCATTTTAATTTAGGTATCTTATGTCGTCAACACAAACATCCTCAAGTGCTCTTCTTAGGCTCGAAGCACTTCAGCCATTCCCTCAACGCATCGGTGAAGTAATTTCTAGCCACAGCACCTTCCTCGACCCCCGCATGGAAGTCGTAACAATGTTCTGCTTTCCTCAGGACGTAGCCGAAGATCTCGTCCGGGCCAGTGCTGACATTGCACTTTGGAATTTCCTGCGAGATGATCGGACGCGGCGCCGAGAGCTCTGAGCTCAATGGCGAGAAAGGGCGCCAGGGGTCGAATTCACCGCCCGTCCAGTACGTGTTGGAGGGTCTGATGTCCCATCCTCCCAACTCTAGATTGGTCTTGATCGCATGTGGCCAGTCAAGAAGTTGTGCCTCGGCATCCGGAAAGGTATCGAGACAGGATTGGCGGAACACGCCAGTAGAGTAAGAGCCTGGAACAATTTGGTGAGGACCACGGTTTACTGGTTGATGGAAACCCATCTGTGTGCACGTTTGCCATGCCCAGGAGAGGTCACTATTCTCATCAAGACTGCTTTCATCTGGGGACAAATTCTCGATCTCCTCTCCTGAACTGTACTGGTCCATGGTCGGGTCGGCATACAGCTGAGTCAAAGGTGGAGACGTGAACCATTTCTGAATGACAAAATCTACCCCTTTAGACGGTTCCCAGCCTGCTGCATCAGCAATTTCGTCCGTGTCATTACTCGAGTCTGTTTGCATCCAGTCGCAAAATTCGCCGAGGCCTTCAGGTCCTCGTCTTTGCCAAGGCCCAAAAGTAGAGTCGACAAGTAGTGTGGCAAAATAGTAATCCGTGAGGTTGATGAATCTCTGGTCCGGAGGTTGATCTTTCGAGAGCACCGATAGAAACCGGGTTTTCAAAGCGTCCGAGGTGACTGGATCATCCATGAGGGTGTCTATGTGCATGATCGCTGCGTGCAAGTCCTTGCTGCAATTCCCGTAACCGTACGCGTTTAAGCCACGGTAGATAGTCTCCCAGTAGGCTGAGTCGTCGTCGGCAATTTGTACAGGGGCTGAGGAGGCATATGAGGCAAATATTGTATCAGGAAAGTACTCTCGCATCCATGCCGCACGCATGCCAGGATAAGAACCGCCGATGAAGATCCAAGGAGTGGACGCAGGCGTCAAGTCGACGCTCGAGAAGCTGGTACTCGTGAAGTTGCTTGCGAAATTTACTACGTCGAGAAGAGCTTGCTCAACATTCAGGTACATCATGTCTACGGCTGATGTGTCCTCATTGACTTCGAAGGGTGCGGACTTGCCGTAGTATCGGTGTTCCCACATGATGCCGATGCCGTTGAAGGAGTCTATAATCTCGCGGATAGGCCAGGAACTGTCATAAAGCTTTTCAGCCGTCGACTCGGCATCATCTTCTCCAACGTCGTAGATAAACACTGGACTACCGGGCTGGTAATTTTCATCCACCACCCAGTAGCGATTCTCAAACGTGCGATTGTCTTTACCGAAGTGATCCAGAGGCAAGGTGACATGCTCGGCAGGAAAGTCGGACATGTTCACAGATCGTTTTTTACCGAAGTGGTCGAAGATGTTGTGATGTTTCGTGGACAAAGTCCGCTCTGGCAAACATGTCGACATTTCATCAGCATGTATCTCTTTGACCCGTGTGTCTCGATAGGAGGCTGCTTACGAAGACCGAGAGCTTCAACCGATACAACATGGAGAACCACGCAACAAAAAGCGAAAAGTGGGACCAGGGAAAGGCCAGGTCTTATGAACATCCTGGCTGCGGCCGAGTAGTGCAGACCGAGAAAGGAGAGAGGACCCCTGAGAGAACCTGGTTTAATGTCTGAACAAGTGATGCGGGCTGAGAAAAAGAGGATAGAATTGTCGGGAGGCGCTCAGTGAACAAGTGACCCAGCAGTATGGGCTAAGAAAAGAGAGGTACCCGCTACAAGGCGGCTGGAGAGTAGCAGATACGACAAGCGTCAGACAATGGGGCAGAAAGGGATAGCGAAGTCGCCAAACAATGTTAAGCGACGTATAGAGTGAAGAAGAGATGGAGGATCTGTGTCGTGAGAAAGAAGTTGTGCTGGCGTGGCAGCAAAGCTGATTTGGGAAAGGACTACCAAATGTAAACAATCTCCACCTGCCCCTCGTAGCCGCATCAAGCAGAGCTTGCGCTGGACGGATCCTCGTCACTTCTCCACCTGTCCATATATCAATATCAAGCATTTATTTAAACTCATTGTCCGTCTACTTCCAGATTATTACCACACGCGCTATTTTCTTACAACAAACGCGCTCTACCTGTGGAAAAAGAACTCCACCACTGCGACGACGTCCGCCGTTTACTTCCCATTCAGTGAGTTGAAGCCAGAGGAGGGTTTACCAAGGTGCACTACGAGTTCCACCGCGCAGCCGGATCGGGGCTTGAGGAGGTGCGACCTCAGAATCTAAGACAGGAGCCTGTGGACTGGAAACGTCTTTCATTTCTGTGTCCTCGGATTCGGTTTCTTCCGTCTCGGTATCGTCCATCTCCTACGTATAACTATAGCCACAAGGATAATCAGAATGTTCAAAAGTAAGTTGATAGGAATGTAGTGCAAGCAAGCAGCTGTTGTGGCAATGTCCCCGCTGTCTGAAGTCGAACTCAGGGATTTGGAAAGCTGCTTGGAAAGTATGATACTGCCCTCGACAGAAATCTCTTTCACTCCCACGTGATCGTGGCACTTGCATACCTCATGTCATTTTTGATCTCCTCCTTTGCGTTCTCCATCTCTTCTTTTAGGTCGTCCTCCATTTTCTCTCTTAGCTCAACCCGTAAGTTGTCGATCTTCACGTCAGCCTCATCGTCCATTTGGTTCAAGGCGCCCTCGATCTCCCCTTGCATGTCTTCACAGAGGTCCTTCCTCAGCTGGCCGATCTTGTCGTCCATTTGATTCAGGGCGCCCTCGATCTCCCTGTGCATTTCTCCATGGAAATCGTTTCTTAGCTTGCTAATCTTATCGTCCATGCGTGCTGTCAAGTCTGTGCGGACGCGCTGCTCCGCTTCCTCGACGAGCTTGTTGAGGTGAGCCTCTTGAGAAGCTTGTTGTTTGAGAAGGTCGTTTATGGACCGCTGTTGCGACGCAAGGAGATCGGGGAGATTTGATTGCTGGTTCACTTGGGCTACGAGAGTTGTAACGGTATTGAGAAGCTCGTTAATGGAGCTCTGTTGGGACTCAACGAGGTTCGTGAGGTCCTTTTGCGGCGCAATTCGGGCAGAGAGATTGGACACCGTGTTCCGGAGCTCGTGGACTTCCGAGGACAATTGCTGCTGCTTCTGAGAGGCCCGGTCACGAAGGTCATGGTCCTCAGTACTGTGCTGTTGTGCACGTTTTTGTGTGTCTCGGCGCTCCCTTCTCCCTTCGAGATCACGAGTGCGAGATCTGCGACGCTTACGGGATGCCTTCTCCGTCTCCGCGTCCGATGAGATTGAGACGTGGTCATCGATGGTCAGGGGAGGGGGTCGCTCATCGGCAATGTCCTCGTACCGTGGCGGATTCTCTGGTCTGTATGTATCCCAGGAGATTCGTTTTCCTCCGGTGCCACGATACAAACTCTCGAGCTCACCAGGAACGGAGCGGAGACCTCCGTCCTTCAGGAGATCGCGAAGAGTCGTGAGGCCGTTGGGAGAAGGCATGTGAGTGATTGGAATATAGAGTTTGATTTCCTTTGCAGTGCAGAGCGATCTGAGTCTCTCGATGACGTGTGCGGATGTTTTTGATCTTGGCCGGATCTCGGTGAGGTCTTTCGGACTGACTGCGAAACCAGGATTCTTGAGCTCCAGGCGAATCTCCAGGAGTTCGTTAGAGGAGGTGCTTGCCCCGAACTCGCTCAAAGCACCGTGAGTTTGACCGGGGCGGAAGCAACGAAAGGTGCTCAATTGCTCGGGGGGTATGAAGAAGAAACATCTCGTTTTCCGACGAGCACCGAGGGCCACGGAGACCTGTAACTTAATCGACGCGATGCGTCGGGGTGCGTCCAAATCCAGGTCGAACTCAATGTCATCTTCGAGTCCGTTGACCTTGCAGCCGAGGTGCCTAGTTTCCTCATGGAACCATTCTACAACGACACGAGCACCCGTAACCAAGTGTTTGACGGTGGAAGACCCGCTACCTGCCATTCGAATATAAACTGGAATAAAATATGTATCTATGTATACATGGATCAGCATTTCCACGAAAGCGGTAACAAGAAACGATGAAGATGATATATTGAGTAGAGACCCGCAGGAATGGTCCCGCAACTCTACACCCGCCCGCCCAGGCTTTTTGTGAAGAAGCAGCCTTGACTTCGGAGTCGAGAAACCATGAAATGAAAGCGGACGCTCATGCCGCAGTCCGGATCACGACGCGACAAGACAGAGGAACAAACGAAAGCAAATCTAGATGCTCATACAGACCTCCAGCCGTCCTGAAACGCGGGAAGCTGGCCTGCTTGTGCTTCACCGTAATAATGCGCATCGCGGCAGATGCACGAACGGAGACAGTCAGGTACCTCTACAGACCGAGTCCCGTTTATACAACCCATTACGACAGTTGCCCGAACGTAGATAAAGTCAGTGTCACTACAGGCCTCCGGCCATCCGAAGACGACGTGGAAAATGGCCTGCTCGGGCTGCACCGGCACACCAGATTGCTAGTCTGATTTGACAGTTGCCCAAACGTAGACAAAGCCAGTATCACTACAGACCCCCGCCAGTCCGAAGACGTGGTAAGATGGCCTGCTCGGGCTGCACCGGTATAACAGGTGTATAAACGAAGACGGAGCTGCTTGTACGATTCGATGTGACAGTTGCCCGAACGCAGACAAAGCCAATGTCACTACAGACCCCCGGCCGTTCGAAAACGTGGGAAGATGGCCTGCTCAGGCTGCACCGGCATAGCGAATTACTCAAGAGAGCAGTCATCTATGACAGTTGCCCGAACGTAGACAGAGGAGATGTCGCTACAGACCCCCGGCCATCCAAGGATGTGGGAAGATGGCCTGCTCGGGCACACCAGACCGTAAAAGCGAGAGTATCTGACCATCCCTACAAGCCGAGGCTTGCTCATGCGAATCTAATATGACAGTTGCCCGAACGTAGATGAAGCCAGTGTCACTACAGACCCCCGGCCGTCCGAAGACGTGGGAAGCTGGCCTGCTCGGGCTCCACCGGTATGGCGAACCACTTAAGAAAGCAGTCATGCATAGCAGTTGCCCGAAGGTAGACAAAGACAACATCACTACAGACCCCCGGCCGTTCGAAAACGTGGGAAGATGGCCTGCTCGGGCGCTCACCGGCATACTAGATCGCATGAACAAGCCAGGACTTGCTCGTGCTGATCCGCAACGAATTGCATCGCGAGATTTGCACAGACGGAAGCAGAGCTAGATGGCCTGCTCGAACTTCCGAACTGACGCGCCTGCGACAGGACCACGGCACAGGCAGCCTATAGGGGATGCCTGTGAGCTAACCCACATTGTTTCTGCGATGGTGCCGATTATGAGGGACGTACGGCGATGGAGGTGCGCGCAACGGAGCGCGTATGACCGGTGGTAGCGCAAGTGGCGGTCGTAGAGATGTGCTGATGGACGAGGCCAACGAAGGTAAGTGGATGACGAGACTGGCGATATTGCAGATGAGTTCAGCCGGACGAGGTGTGGGCGAGATGGTGGTGTCGTAAGTTGTGCTGGAGGTTGTGTTGGAGGTGGTGTGGGAGGTGTCTGGAGGTGGAGGTGCGGGTGGCTGGTAGACTTAAAGCTCGGAGCAGATGGCGGCTAATTATCGGTGTCGCTACCGGCACCAATAACGCGGTCCCCCGCGATCACCTGCAAACGCGTTGTATCACTGATGCAACTACACACCAGTTTGCTACCCACCACACATTGCAGCGCGGGAAAGCGCCTTGCTCTCGACCATTGAGCTTCTACGAGGATGCCGATATGAGGGCAGAGGTTGTCGTCGGTCGCTGGGTACACGTACTTCACCACTCTCGAGCAAGAGCTGTACCTCAAGCACACCCTCTAACTTGTACCTCCACCATTATCAATTACCTCACTCCACGTGCAGCAGGAATAAGAAGGCATCATACGAGTAGCAAGCGTCAAACGCTTGCCTCACAACGCGTGCAGTCTTGCCTCGACCTCTCCAGCTCATATTCTCACCCTCCTCAGCCAAATGCTTATCGCGATAACGTAAGGCTGACCACCACGACATCTCCAACCGCGAATTATTCGTATTCCGTCATCAACCCATCCAGCACCTCCACGACGATGTCCTCCCCACGCACAATCCCCCTAACATCCTCTGTCCTCGGTACCGCCGCTGCCATCCTCCTCAGCGGCATCTACCTCGGCCGCAAACTCGCGCTCGACGCCTACAACCGCGGTCTCTTAGCCGGCAAAGCCGTTGCGGACACTAAAATCCACGAGCTGGAGAATCAGATCCGCGAGCTTGAAGCCGAGGAGAGTGGTGAAGAGGAGGAAAGCGACGAGGAGGATGGTGAGCTTGTGCCGCAGGATCTGGGGCAGAGCGCGTATGCGGACACGCGAGAGGAGTGTAAATTGGTGCTCGTTGTGAGGACGGATTTGAAGATGGGTCCAGGTGCGTTGCCCACACAATCAACATTCCGGTCGTATTAGCTGTGTGTGCTACTAGCAAAACATATACTGATTTGCTTTTTCCTACCCCAGGCAAAGTCGCAGCACAATGCAGTCACGCCACCCTCGCCTGCTACAAAACCTTCCTCCGCACCGCGCCTGACTCCCCCATCCTGCGCCGCTGGGAGCGCGCCGGCCAGATGAAAGTTGCGCTGAAAGTGACAAGTGAGGACGAGATGCTCATGCTCCAAGCGCAAGCGCTTAGCCTCGGGCTTTGCGCGCAGGTTATCCATGATGCGGGACGGACGCAAATCGCCGCGGGGAGCGCGACGGTGCTGGGAATTGGACCGGCGCCGTTGAGTCTGGTCAATCAGGTTACGGGGCATTTGAAGTTGTTGTGAGCAGCCAGGAATGGTTTGCGTGGTCTCCCGGTGCAAACTCAGACCGCTGCTTGTTAGTCTTGAGATACAGCTGGTCTGGGGCGCCGCTAAGTGCAAGCTCAGTCGGCTGCTCATCAGTCTCACGCTCAGACTGGTCCGCGAGGTCTCTCAGTGCAAGCTCAGGCGGCAGCTTATCGGTCTTAGGATACGACTGGTCCGCAGGGTCTCCCAGTGCGTGGAAGCTCAGCCCACTGCTCATCAGTCTCAAGCTACACTTGGCCAGAGTGCTATCTTCGGCATCAAGGTTTGAAATCATTGGATTGTCGGGAATGGGGTCAATGAGGATGTAAAGCGGCATTGCTTGGCGTTGGTGGTGGATCCGGAGCTGTTGAGATATGGGCACAGCTGCTGTGACATACTGTCGGTATTCCAGAAAATCTCAGGAAGTAGTTCTCGCTAACCCTTCTATTCGCTGTGGGGTTTCCTTCGTCGAGTTTTGACTGGTTCCGAGTTGCCGGATCGCCAACTCAGCTGGGCTATGTGAACAGGTCCTGCGGACGCAGCAACAACTGATCTCGTGATGATGTTGCGCTCAATTCTCGGCATCGTTCATTGCTAATGTCTTTGAAGTGCGCTAAAAATCATGTACAGAAGTTCATGTTGCTGGGAAAAGAAGAAACTACATGGTATGTAACACTCATCTACCGTATCTTCAAACGCCCGACAAAAGAAAGTGTCGCAGTTTTCCTTTGGGTATCCGCCGTCTTTCGCTTGCTGCACCAACGGTCAAAGAGCGCTTGCTCAAGCAACCAATCCGAGGAAGAAACGCCCCAACGCCAACATATCACCCTTCCCACCAGCCAGCCAATAAGACACCCTCATCCACGAACCCAAACTCCTCTCAAGTTTTCCACATCACCACTCCCCCCTCCCTCCCATTCCCATCCCCCTCCTCCACCCAAACCCCCCACCACCACCTCCTCTTCTCTCACTCCCCCCCTCAGCCCTCAGCTCCTCATTCAAAGCCCCTAACCTTTCATTCTCCCCCTCCAAGTATTTGATGTAATCGACCGCGCTCGCCAGAATCGTCGCCTTGCTCGGCTTCGGCGGACCACCACCTCCCACGTACTCCGCTGCATCACCAGTACCACTTGCGGCGCCAGCGGTACTCGTACTTCTTTGGGGTAAGGTAGGGACGGCGCGGCGGAGACGCTCGAGTTCGGTGTTGAGGCCTTCGCGGTACTTTTTCTCGACTTGGTTGTGGGGGAGGCGGGGGGGTTTGTGGGTGGTGGCGGATGCGGCAAGGGTGTCTGGGGGAGAGGGGTAGGCGGAGGGGGAGGTTGGTGTGGTGGTATTGGCGGAGAAGGAGGGGCGGGCGGCGCGGTGGCGGAGGGTGCGTTTGGGGGCGGGTTCGCGGTCGTCGGGTTGGGTTGGGGTGGTGGATGTGGATGTGGAGTAGTTCTGGTTGTGGGGATGGGGATGGGAGTGGTGGGACTGTGTGGAAGCGTTGGTATTGTTGTGTTGGGTGGGGGTGGAGGAGGGGGAAGAGCGCTTTGTGGATGTGCGGCCGGGGGTCGTGGTGGAAATGGAGTTGGTGGAAGTCATGGTCATGAAGGCGGCGGATGCGGATGAGTCCATGGGACTGGCATTGCCGTCGGAGGAGGCTTCGGAGGGGGAGGAGTCGACGTCGAGGGCGGAGAGGGAGACGTCGAAGTCGAAATAGTCGGAGCGAGAGGGTTGGTCCGGAGTTGGTACTGAAGCTGGATATCCTTGGTGGTGATTATGTAGGTGTGGTTGATGCTGGTTCTCCAACGGCGCTGCGTTTGAATGGTGGTTCAGCAGCGAGGATGAGATGGAGGACTGCTGTGGGTGCGAGGGTACGGGCGAGGTAAATGAGAAGTCGGAGCTCATGGTGGGCAGGGCGGCCGGGGGACCAGAAGGATTGTTGACGGCGACGGTGGCCTGCCAGGGATTCCAGGGCCCAGTGGCGCCATGGCGGGACGTTTGTGGAGGCCTGGTGGTTCGAGGGCTGTTGGCTCCCGGCGGGTCCTGTGCGAGCCCAGCCTGCGGGTGGTCTCCTCGGATAGCTGACGACGGGCCGGTAGATGGACCGGCGAGGCAGTCGGCCTCTATCCAGTCGTCCAGGTTGAGTCCTCCGCCATATGCGGACCGAGTGTCGGCTGCTTGTGATGCTGTGATGTGGACGACCATAATCAGTTGCGATGCTCCCAAAAGGGTAATGCGGCGGGTATACTAACATGAAAGCGGTGCTAGGGCCTCGGCCATGAGCCAATCAACGTCGACGCGTTCTCTGTCGTCCATCTATCGAATGTCGAACTTATCCGAATGTCGAATGTCGTGTGGACAGTAAGATTGTAAGGTTGCAAGCGGCGAATCAGCTAATTGTCTTGTCAATTCGGCTTCCTGGTGTGATAATGACTCCCCCTCCTTCGCGCCCCTCCGCGGCGTTGTATTTATTCGAATCCCCCAATCCTGCCCGTTCCCTTCCAGGTTCCTCCAGCCCTGGACATGCCGACCCCCGAAGCAAAGTAATCCCTGCGCCGTATCTCCTCTCGGCAACGAGCACATCATGCCACATCGCGGCGCCGCACGGGTCTTGCGCACAACGAAAGAAAGTCTCGCCATTCGCGTCTGCCCGTCCATCTTGCACTCCAGGGCCCATCTCCCCCTGGACCGCGCCGGCGACCGCTGCAGCCTTCCCCGTCATCCAGCCTGGCAGATTTCCTTCTTCTGAGAGGCTCGAGGTGGCTTGTCCGTAGGTTGCCGGTGTTCCCGGCTCGTCATCGTTGTCCAATCGGTCGCGGCCCGCCATGGATGTCGTTGACAGCCCTGTCCGCTCCGACGCGTAAGGCGGGTGGACTGATGCTTGCATGACTGCACCGCCGCGAACCGGAGCCAGCGAGTCGGCCGTACAAAGTGTGCTCCGCTCCGCCTGAGCGACCGCTTGGCAATGCGTTCACGCCCGGCAAGCTTGCGAAGAGCCAGCGAGAGCCTGCGAGCTGTTTCTTCTTCGTCTGCTGTAAAACCCGTCCGGTCGGCTTAGCGTTGCGATTGGATACCGGTATGCACATGCAATCCTTCATGCGCAGACATGATTCGTAAGCCTCCTCGCTGCTTCTGGAACGACTGGCGGCGGAGTAGATGCGCTCCGGTACTTGGCGCGTCGCTGACCCTTTGGTCGGAATATGAATATTTGCTCTGCTTGTTCGAAATGGTAATGATGAACCTCTCTGTTTCGCGTAAAGTAACCTCGACTCGTCTCTCCTGGTTGGGGTTGGATTTCGGGCATCAAAAGAGGTCCAGGAGACTGTCTGCAATGCATAGCGCTTGCAGATAAGCCGATTGGTATTGACTGTCGCTGGTGAACGTATGATTGGGATTCGCTCCACCCTGTCCCAGGTCCGAGCGGCTGCGAAAAAGTACACCAAAGCGGTAAGTAATTGACGTGAGAAAAGATGACTGCGGCAAATAATCAAGGACTCTAATGTCATTTAGCTATAGATAGCCGAACATGTCTTGAGATGTCGTGCTTGAAATTCAAATCGAATGTACCGAGTACCGTTCCAAATGATTTAGTCGGAATTTGAGGAGTTGGAGGCTCGAGCAGCGTGGACAGTTGGTCAAATGCATGCGACTCCCCAAAAGATTGCTTTTCGATGATTTCATTTGACAGAGAAAAAGCCATAAGTAGCAATTAGGAGATGGGAAAAGCTGCAGAAGACCACAGGCAGGGTTCTCTGACCTGCCTTACCTTCCGGCGTTCATCCTTGCAACAGTCGCCTTTCCCGCTCTGCTCTCATTCGATCTTCCTACCTGGCCACTTACCCAATCGCCCACTTCCGCTATTTTCTCCAGATCAACACCTGTATCGAGACCCAGGCTCTCAAACAGATGTACCAAGTCCTCAGTGCTCACATTTCCAGTCGCTCCAGGGCTATAGGGACATCCGCCCAGTCCAGCAACTGCGGAGTCGAATTCTCTGACCCCATGCTCAAGTCCCACAAGGCTATTCACCAATGCCTGGCCGTAAGTGTCGTGAAAGTGGAGCGCGAGATCGGACTTTTCAACTCCAGCGGCTGCCAGCGTTTTCAGTAGATCTCGCGTCTTGGGTGCGGTTCCCATGCCTGTTGTATCAGCCACGCTGATGATATCAGCGCCCATCTCCAACAGACTGACAGCTAGCTCAGCGACTTGGTGCGGATCTGTATCCGGGCCTTCGTAGGGACAGCCAAGGGCAACCGAGATGTAAGCTCTGACGCCGAGGTTCTGATCGCGCGCACGAGCTATCAGCGGCCTGAAACGATCTAGTGACTCGGCAATGGAGCGATTTGTGTTCTTCTGGCTGAACGTCTCAGTTGCGGAGGTGAAGATGGAGATTTCGATCTTTGGGAGAGCGGAGAGCGATTGGGACATGGCTTCGGCGCCTGAGCTTGCAGAGGGCATAGCATTAGGATCCTCTGAAGAAGTGTTCAGTGCTGGACCATTATCGGTGGTCCCAGCAGTAGACCCTGGAGCTGCTTCTAATGAAGCATGGGCATCGTATACGTTGAGGAAATTGTCCAAGCCTCTTGCGTTTGGAAGCAGGAATTGGTAGGTTATGGGTTTAGCGGTCTTTGGTGGGGTTGTGAGAATATGCTGTAGGATCTCGGAAGAGTTGGCCATCTGAGGTTGACAACCTGTTACTATCCTGTCTCAGACGAAGGATACTGTTCAGGTTACCTGTGGAACCCATTTTGGGCTGACAAAGCTGCCAGCCTCAATGATTGGGACACCCGTTCTAGCCAGCTTCTGGACGAGCTCCATCTTCGTGTCGAGAGGAATGCTCTTCTTCTCGTTCTGAAGCCCATCGCGTGGTCCCACCTCAACGATGCGGACCTGCTCAGCCAACCGCGGCGCGGAGGTCGCGAAAGAGCGTCTTGAAAGCTGCCTCGGACATGTTCTCGTGAGACGAAGGCTTGATCTGGGAACAATGAAAGACATGATGTTGACTGTCGAGGAAGAAGGGTGTGACGTTTACAAGACGGGCTCGATGCCGGTGGATTGAATCCGGGGAAGAGAGCCCGAGCTTTGCGGGGCGCTCTCTCTGTTGTGCTTGACGACGAATAGTAATCGGATTGCGTATCTAGTCTGCAGAATATTGTGTCCCCTCAGGGGTGGACGCTAGTCTAAGCGATACCCGACAATCCTCCGTACCGTCTGATGCCCTGCTGGCACAATACTCCCCCTGATAGTGCTAACTGTCCTCTGCCAGCTAATTATATAATCTGTATAGGTGATTTCGGCTTTATTAGTCCATCCGCTAGCTACTCCTCCGACCTAATATAGGTAAGGTTAATGCGCTTGTTGCCCGCCTATTCTCTATAGTAGTAGTTCTTTAGTACGACATGTTTAGAACGTTTATAATTATCGTGATTCCTCGCTAGCGTGATGGCCGACTAATTATCTACATGAACTATTATTAGATACTTGGATCCGTGAATCTTTCCATAGAGTTAAAGCTCCCCTAGTAGGGATTTAACCTATTAGAGCTATCTATAGGTTTCTATAAGAGCGATATACTTAGCCTTAGTAGATAAGTATATAACCTCCTTTTACAAGTATAAGCGCTAGCTAATTAGCCCTAAGCTAAGTCTAAGGAGTATTCCTAAGGTGGACCTACTCGTACTAGGATCCCCGGCAAAGTCTATATCGTAGTATGCCTCGAGAATTGGCTTAGTCCTAGTGTAGTAGAGCCCGTAGTTAGGATCGTTCGATACATACCGTAGTATAGTTTTAGCTACGGCGATATACTCCTAGCTCGGATTAGATAGGAACCTTACTAGGTAGTTAGTAGTATAGGTAATATCCGGACGTATTTAGTTTACGAGGTATTATAGGCCTCCTATAATCTTGTTATATTCGTAGTATTCGGCGTTACTCGCCTTTTTAGTGTTTACCTCTAGTAACTACTCGAGTAGACGCTTCGCTAGTTTATAGTCCTCGAGTTAGTAGCGTTTTAGTAGTACTCGGGTGTACTAACCTTAGTCTAGTCGTAGTTAGTTTTTCTGCTCTATAATCCGTACTCCTAAGAATTAATCTAATCGTATAACCTTAATCTTATACGCTTTATATAGGACACGTATTACCTTGTTAATCTTTCCTTCTAGTAGACTTATGATTTAGAAGTCGTCTATATAGAGTAGGACGAAGACATCTCTTTCTTTATTAGTATATAGGTAGATATCGGAGATAGTTAGTAGAAGACTAATCGTCGTAAGAGTCGCGCGGGCGTAGTTATACTATAGAGCTATAGCTTATTTTAGACCGTATAGTCCCTTCTAGATAAGAAGGATTTTGCCCTTAATCTTAAATCCCTTAGGTATCTCTATGTATAGGTTAATGTCTAGATCCGGGTTAAGGAATACTATTAGGATATCCGCCTACTTTCTATACTAACCTAGTAGGAATCCGATACAGAGAAGGATTCGTCCCGTCTCGGGTCTCGGGGTTAGCGTAAAGGTTTCTTAGTAATTAATACCCTAGCGTTAGGTAAATCCTTTCGCGGTGCACCGGACTTTACGTTTATCTATAGTCCTATCTACGTGGAACTTAGTCTTAAGGACAAGCTTACTCCTAAGTAGTTTCCGTCCTTTAGGTAGCTTACTAGCATCGATGATTTTAGCTATACTAGTTTTAAGTAATGAGTTAAATTCTACTTTTACTACTACCTTCTATTCTACTACTTCGGGTAAGGCTAGTACCTCCTACTATGTTTACGGATCTTCGAAGGATAGTGGATTAATTAGTTTAGCGACTTTACCGTAGTATAGTTATCTATAGTTATGTCTAACTATAGGTCTACCGCGCTTTAAGTAGGTTTGCGCTTTAGGTTTAGGAGAGTAAGGTCGCTTTAACCCGGCTAGCTAGGGTCTTAGGTCCTAGCCGGTAAGAATATAGTCTAGTCTATAGCCTAATCCTTCCTTATAGGCTTACTCCCCCTAACGCTCGAGCGTAGGAGAAGCGGTATAATCTATATAAGGGGTGATTAGCGAGACCGGAGGGCGCTCCGGTATACCTACCGGCCCGCGAGGTACCTATACCGGTGTACTCGGTATAGGCATGTAGCTAGGCGGCTCCGCCGTACGGACATCGGGTATACGATGTACTTGTAAGTTATGTTTAGCGCCTACCTACTCGGGTTAGGCAAGCGGTAGGTACTAGGTTCCCGGTGTTTAGGTAGTCTAGGATAGTTACACCGGTTATAGTTACGCTATCGGGGGCTACGCGAGTTGCGATAGCGTAGTTAGTATAGGTATAGATTACGGCTCTATCGTCTACGGTTAATCGGGCTGCGGTTACGTAGGCTACGGTTACGCGGACGGCGGTTATACTACCTGCGGCGGCGTAGTCTACGGGTGCGGTATAGGTCTTAACGGCTCCCCCTAAGGGCCTTAGTCCTTGGGTTACGTTAGCCGTAGTAGTCCGAACGAGGCGGATACGTAGCTCGACTAGTAGGAATCGGTTTCCTATCGAGCTATACTACTAAGTTTAGATCTAAACATGACATCTTCGTTAAAGGAGGCATAAGGGGTGAAAGTCACGTCCTAGACGAGTCCCCGTAAGGGAAGAATACGAGGGTAGAGGATAGTAAAGTTTTTATCGGTGTTATCTTAGAAACCGAGAAACTAGCCTTTCGCCGCTCGTAGTTCAAATTTGCCTAGTTTTAGGGTAAGAGCGAGGTAGGCTCTATAGCCGAATCGAGGTAACACCTTAAAGGTATATCGTTCGGGGTATAGTTACCCTAGACCTTCTATAAAGTCGATAATAGGAGCCTTCTTAGTTCGTAGGTTAACAAGTTAATTAGTTATGAAAATCGCGTGTATAACTACCTAGTCCTAGTATACTACGGGTATACCGGTATTAATAAGGAATACCCTTACTTTAGTAATAATAACCTTATTAGCGGATTCGGTAACGCCGTTCTACTCGGGGGTTATAACCGCTAAGACGTCGGTTCTAATACTAAGATAATCGCAGAATAGTTTAAGTAGGAAAAATTCGGATCCGCTATCGCGGAAGACGACTCGTACACGCTTATACTAATTTTCTTAGAGCTTAACCTATTACTAGAGTTAGTACGCGAATTAGTCTTTAGTTTAAGCGAAGAGTACCTAGTAGCGGCGTGTTTTAGCGTTAGTAATAATAACTACGTATTAGTTACCGTAGAGGCTCTTAGCGACTAGTCCGACTATATTAAGGAACACCTTATCTAGTAGTACTACGGGAGTAGGACGCGGTTCCCTGTTAATAAAGCGCTACGCTTTAGTTAGGTAGTAGGTTTCGCACGTAGAGAGCTTATTTAGGTTAATCCCTTCTAGTCCTTTAGATTATTAAGCTATTCGTGTAAGGATTTTCTACTTAACGTGTCCTAGACGTTAATGCTATCGATTAGCGCTCTTCGTCTTACTAAGGCGAGTGTAAGTAGGTGCTACGATCCTAAGTAGAGCTTACGCGGGTAGCGCCTCGATTACTTTACGAATTAGTAGAGTGATTTAGAGAGGAGTTCTCCGGGCTAGCGCCGCGATTTAGAGCGGTGTCTTACTAACGCTAGCTATGCCTCGGAGCGGCTTAAGTACTAGGACTCTATTCTTAATATATAGCTCTACGATCGGTTATTTATCTAATAGTCGTACTAGGTAGTTACTAGCGCGTGTAACTCCCCCTAGCTCCTTAAGTATAGCTACTAACAGGATGTTACATTAAGAGGCTACAAGAGGTAAAGAGTGTATTAAGCTATCTAAAATCTAGAGTATAGAAGAAACAAGAGTCTAAGGACGCTGCGCGAGGTAGATAGTAGCTTAGTAGCCTAAGCTCCTACTTACGACAGCCGTCGTGGCTTCCTCTACCGTGTTGACCGGCGAGGCTGCGGTTAATCAGGTTAAGGCCTAATACTACCCCCCCTCCTAGTAGGCGAGGTCTCTCGAGCCGTAGTATTATCTAGTTTAGTAGTAGCTAGTAGCTTATCTAGTAGTAGTAGCTTAGCTGGGTTTAGTCGATAGTACTCTAGTATAAGCTCTTTTACTTAAAGGAAATCCGTCTATAGTAGCTATTCGGGGTTACTATTCTATTCCTCCTAGTTTCCTATAAATATTGCCTTATACTACACCCCCTAACGCTTCGTTTCTCGGAAATCTACGATTTCCGTAACCTCCTATTCTTCATGTAGGTCTAGCTCCCCCTCTCTATATGTTAGGATACCTAGTATGGGTTCAGATCGTTAGCCTGGAAACGATTCCGGTAACTCTAGTCGAAGTTTACGAGGATGGAATATCGGGGTAAGGCCTTCGGCTTTCCTATCGGCGGGGATGTCGAGCTTATATACTTTATAGTTAATAACGCGAGTGATCGGCTAGGGTCCGTAAAACTTGTAGTCGAGGCCTTTATTTAGGCGGGTAGTAGTAAAATCTCGAGTGTTAACATATACTCTATCGCTAATCTAGTAGTATAGATGCGGCGCGCGGTGTTTATTAGCCTAGGTAGCTTGTTACTCTAAAGTATTACGGATAAGAGTACGGAGTTTCCGGTCTATAGCTTTAGTGCGAGTAAGAATATAATCCGCTCGTTTAACTTAGGCGTCGCGAATATCTTCCTAGCCTAGGGGCTTAGTGCCGATCCGTGGATAGTACCTGTTGTCGGCGAAGAAGGGAGATATACTAATACTCTAATTAACGCGGTTATTTAGTGTAAACTCTATGCGCGGGAGCTAGTATATCTAGTCTCGCTAGGCGTAATCGATATAGGCGCGGAGTACGGCCTTAATTAACTTATTAGTAACTTCGGTTTAGCCGTCGGTTTCCGGGTGCGCGGCTAATAAGTACTTAATCTTAATACCGTACCGCTAGTATGTTCGTTACTAGAGCTTGGAAATCATAGCGCTACTACGGTCGTTAATAAATTCGGACGGTAGGCCTTTCTGTAGAAATAGCCTTCGCTGGACGGCTTCGTAGAGTTCATTAATATTATTTATATAGAGTCCTTCGCACTTAACACTCTTGGTTAACCTGTCTACTATAACGAGTATATAGTAATAGTCGATATTTTTCCACCGGGATACTAGAAGTTTTTCGATAAAATCGAAGCTAATGCTCTACTACCGTTTAGGTAGTAGTTCTAAGGGCTAGAGAAACCCCTACTATTTCCTGTTATCCGCTTTCGTGACTCGGTAGGTATAGTAAGCGGTGTAGAATATATAATAGTCCTTCCGCATGTTCGGCTAGTAGTACTCGCGGGCAAGAAGTTTATACATAGTCTTATATCCGGGATGGCCTAAACGGGGTAGAAGATAGTATAATTGTAATAGGCGAAGGCGGAGAGCTTCGTTTTTAGGCACGAAGAGCTAGTTCTTTATGTAGATTCGGTTATCCCTAACATGTAGATATCCTATATACTACGTGTAGCCCTTCTTGATTAATGTAGCTAGTAAACGGCGCTCGGAATTTCGCACCGCGGTAAGCATAAGCTACATATCGGCATCGTCCTTATATATAGCCTAAAGCATAGTTCCTAGTTCGGGAAAAGCTAGCACGCTATAATTCTTAAGAGGCTAGTTATCTAGCTACTCGGTTTCGATAATAGTCTAGTATAAACTAGTAACTGTTTATAAGTAAGCTAGGGCAGCGCGGATATCGCGGTCGAGATTCTTATATTTAAGGATAGTCTGAAACTGGAATTTCTTGCGCGGATTATTAGGTAAGCTAGGAAGATCCTATGCTCTGCGAGTTAGAGTATCTGGTTTTTCTCCGAGGCGCCCTAGGCGGTATATAATGCGGAAGCTAAATTCGGATAGGAACTCTACCTATCGAGCTTATCGCCGGTTAAGGTTCTTCGTGGACATAAACTACTCGAGACTACGGTGATCCGTAAATACCTTAATCGGTCGGTCGATACTAGCTACTTCGGGCTTCTATATTTCGAGTGCCTTAATAATAGTAAGTAATTCCTTGTCGTATATCTCGTAGTTACATTCGGCTAGTAACATCTTCTTCGAGAAATATACTACTAGACGGAGTATACCGTCCACTATCTATAAGAGAATACTAGTAGTAATAAAGTCGGAGGCGTCTATTTCGATCTACGTTTCGCGAGTAGGGTCGAAATATACGAGGGTAGGGGCGGTAGTAAATGCATCCTTAAGCTATTCGAACGTAAGCTAGTATATAGCGGTCTAAACGAACGGTGCGTAGATTCGTTTAACCTTCCTAGTAGCTAGCTTAGTCTCGCACTTAGTTAATTCGGTAAGTAGGCGTGTAAGTGTTAAGAAGTCTCGTACGAAGCGGCGGTAAAAGTTAGCGAAGCCTAAGAAGGCTTAAACATCCTTAACACTACGCGGTGTTTCCTAGCTTAAGACTACGTCTACTTTCTCTTTGTCTATTTTAATACCGTCGGCGCTAATAATAAGGCCTAGGTACTTAACCTTGGAGCGAAGAAACTCGTATTTATAGATATCGATAAATAGTTTACGTGTATGTAGCCGTGAAACTACTTTACGAATATATTCCTTATACTTATCGAGAGATTTACTGAAAACGAGTATATTATCGAGGTATACTATGGCCCATAGATCGAGATATTCACGGAGTGAATTGTTAATGTAGCTTTGAAATATACCTAGCGCGTTATATAGCCCGAACGGTATAACTAGGTATTCGAATTAACCGTAGTGTATGTTAAATACTGTTTTCTATTCGTCGCCCGCGGTAATGCGGATGCGGTTAAAGGTAGTAATAACGTCGAGCTTAGTAAAATAGCTATAGCCCTAGAGGCGTTAAAGGGTTTCGTTAATATTCGGGATTAGGTAGCGGTTTTTTATAGTAATCTTATTTAAACCGCGGTAGTCGATATAAACGCGGAGGCCGCCTCCTAGTTTACGAACAAGTAACACTAGTGCTATAGCTAGTAATAAACTCCGGCGAATAAAGCCTTTAGCTTCGAGGTCCTCGATATACTGCTTTACTACTTCGAGTTCCTTAATTCCTATAGGGCGATAATTTTTTGCGAAGGGTAGTTCTTTGCCGATAGTAAGTTGAATTGTGTAGTCCTCGTCGGAGTGTTTAGGTAGAATTTCTGTATAAGTACTATCGAAGACGTCGATATACTTATATAGCTATTCTAGTATAAGCGCTTATAACTCGGTCCGATCGAGTTTCGGTTTACCCTTCTTAAACTTGTCGAAATTATCCGGTCGAATAGTATTCGTGGTCGTAGTATAGAGTAAGACGTTCGACTATATAGGGAAAATAATACTAGTAGAGTAATCTGATTTTATAGCCATTTAGTAGAAGCGTACTGTACTAACGAATTTAATCTTATTTAAACTCGGTTTAGGTCTACGGTTGGTATTAACTACGTACACCGTTTCGGGTGTACCTTCGGTTAAGTAACTATTCCGCAAACATTCCTCTAAAGCTAGCGATATAGTGCGGTGCCGGTGGCTAGTAATAGCGTCGTGCTCGGCTATCCACGGGTCTCCGAGAATAAGGGCGTGTAGTGGAATTTTCGCTATGTAGTAAAATACGCGGCTAGTATATGTACCTATTCGGAGCGTGATTAAAGCGGCGTGTGTAAGGATTCGGTTAACCGTACTATCCGCGTTAAGTAACTTAATAGTGTTTTTTAAGTTATAGGTAGGTATATTATTGCGCTTTGTATAATTAATGTCTAATACATTTACTTCTACGCCTCCGTCGTATAGTAGCTAAGTAGAACAGCCGTTAATTATTACATGAAATATAAGGTAATTTCCGATAGAACTATTATCTAATATAGCTATTCTACAAGTACGACGGGGTATAGAGCTAGTTACTACGAATGAAAGGAATTAAGTAACCCATGCTAGCTAACCTAGGGGGCGACGATCCTCTAGGCCTATACTTTTAAATCCTCCTCCTTAGTAGAATAAGTATCGGAATATTCTACATAGCTAGTGCAAGTTCTATCCTTAATGCTAATTTTATCGTGAATATCTCTATCGTCGGCGTGAGCTATGTTAACGCGCTTTGTTATTTAGCTGGATTTCGGATAGGCCTTATCGGTTAAACGATACCCGGAACTATAGTAGCGGAAGTATCGGAAGTATATAGCGAGTTATACGCGTCCGGCTTCGTCTACGCGGTTAGGGTTATCCTAGGGTTCGTGCTACGTTCCTTTCTAGCTAGCTAGTTTAACCGCGGTTAGTTTTAGTACGAGGTTCGGGTTAGGGCCTATAGTAGTACTCGGTGCTATATACGAGCTAGTTTGTTGCGTAATAGTACGCGAGCGTGTAGTCGGGAAACGGTTAATAGCTTACGAGAACTAAGTTTAAGGTTTGCGCGCGAAAGTATAATTAATGCTTAGTAAGTTCTGTTTAATGCGGCGTAGGTCCTCGAGGATTTTAGAGGTACTCGTGTAGCGGTTAGCTAATAGTGACTTAGAGTAGCGAGGCGAGGCGGTTTATAATAATATTCGGATACGGTTATCCTCGGGAGTATTTAGGCGAGCCTAGAGGGTAGTAAGCCGTTAATAGTAAGTAGTAATATTCTCGCCCTTATCTTGCTTAATATTTTTTATTACTTAACGTGCCTTCTCTTCTAGAGACTATACTCCCGAGTAGTGTTTAAGTTCTAAGAATAAACTATTAGTATCCGTGTACGGGCGGTTAACTACCTAGTTCCTTATAGTATCGAAGGCTGGATATGAAAGCTGTGTGATAAGGTAGTCGCGTATACGTTTCTACGAAACGAAATATATAGGGTAATCGTTAAACCGTTACTCGATATTATACCGCTATGCGCGATATTTTTCCGGCTCCTATCCGTTGTACTTGTCCTTAATGTCCTTCGGTCTCCTTGTAGAAAGGGTAGTACTATCGGTTAACTGACTTAACTCGGGGTCGAACCGATTAATAGGAGTGCTAGTAGTATAGCGAATACCGGTATAGGTAGGTTACGAACGGGGGGGAGGAAGGTCTTTATCCGAGCTTACGATATTAGGAGTTTAGTGTAAAAGTTACTCCTAGAGTTTCGCGATTTCGTCTTGCTTGGAATGAAGGTTATTATATAGCCGAGCATGACTATCCTTCTAGGCTTATAGTCGTGTATTACGGCGTTTAAGTCTCTCTCGTTCGCGTACTAGAGTAACGTTAAGCTTGTCGAGTTCTTTCTATAATCTAATACGCTCCTTCCTTTCCTATTACTATGTAGTAGTAGCTTCCTACTATAGCGCTGTTTTCTTGATAATATAAGCTAGGGGATCGGAAGAACTCGTAAGGGCTAGGACTTAAAAGGTAGTACGGTTAGAGGACGGGGTACTATTATCCTACGACTATTCGTTAGCTGAAGTTACTAGTAGTGGAACACTAGCTACACTCTAGTCGAATAGAGGGCGAACAGCGTGGCCTTTTCCCTTATATAGTTCTAGCTTTTTCATCTTCGTAGTAATCTACTCGAGCTAGTTATAGTTCGGTAGAGGTAGGTCGTTATCGTTACTAGTTACTACGTAGCGGTTCGGTCCTCTACTCCTAGTAACGGGGCCGTCGTATCGTAAGGACTAAGGGGGGTATAAGGGTAAGCGAGATATCTTAGTAGCGTAGTAAGTATGCGCTACGGGTTCGAGGCTATTCGTCTAAGGTAGTTTTAGGAGCGAGGGCGGTAGGCTTTCCGTCTAATATAGCGTCGGGGGCGTTAAGGTAGCCGTCTAATATCGGCGTCGTCGTCGTAGTCGTAGTCGTCGTAGTTATCGGTCGTTAAGGTGCGTCGTGGCTTAGGGTATTTAAAAGGACTCTAGATTATAAGAGGCTATAAGAGGTAAAGAGTACATTAAGCTATCTAAAATCTAGAGTACAGAAGAAACAAGAGTCTAAGGACGCTACGCGAGGTAGATAGCAGCTTAGTAGCCCAAGCTCCTACTCACGACAGCCGTTATAGCTTCCTCTACCGTGTTAACCGGCGAGGCTGCGGTTAATTAGGTTAAGGCCTAACATATATAAGGATTTAGGAGAGTAGACGGCGTCCTTAAGGGTAAGCTTTAGTTTCCCGATATAAACGGTTACCGTACTACTAAGTATAGCCGATGCGTTACTAACTACTTATTTAAACTACACGGGTAACCTAAGCTTACGGAGGCTATTTCCGAATACGCTCTTATCGTTAATGAGATATATACTAGTACCGGAGTCCTAAAGGTAGTCGTGTTTAGTTATCCGAGCTAACTTGTAGAACGCTATAGCGATAATACTATAGATAGTAGATTACCCGTTACTATTAATATCCGGCTCCTCGTCCTTACTATTACTATCCTCCTTTTTCGAAATCGCCTTTACTTTCTACTTCCCTGTCCTATCCTTCTTTTTCGATCCCCCCTAGTTGTCCGGTGCCTACTTAGGATACTAGAAGAAGTATATACCGTTAGTATAGTTTCTACGGTAGCCTTTCCTATTATATATATTATCCGGTTCCGGTCCTTTCTCCTTTCTATCTAGTCTTCCTTTTCCTCTAGTAACTACCACGATTACTAGTATACTGCCCTAGTGTCTACGGATACTCGCGTACTCTCTAAGAGAGGATATTATGTATTCTAGAGGGGCGAAGCCTTCGTGTAGTATAGCTTAGTACTCGCGCTAGTTAGATAGCTATTCGATCCTATTAGTACCTCTAAGGAATAGAAGGGCCTTTAGGCTATCTAGGACCTTGTAGCTTAGGTTTATAGTAGGGTCCTTGTAGATTAGATTAGCTAAGTTAGTAACGTTCTCGAGGTTCTTGCGGAATTAGGCGATGTAGTCGTTAATAGTAGTAGTAAGCTTTATAGAGAGAAGGCGCTTAAAGGCTTCGATAAATAGTATATTAGTTAATAGTATATAGGTAGATACTATATAATTATATAGGTCCTTAGCCGTAGTAGAGTTATTATTATACTTAGGCTAGAGTAATTAATCTAGTCTAGTTATAATAATATTCCTTGTAATTATATCATTAATATACTACTTCTAAGAGGCTACCTTGAACTCTACTACGCCTATAAGAGCACTAGTCCTAACGGGTATACGTTCTGGCTTAATACGTAGGTTATTGTGTAGGACGTGTCTAATTACTCCTTCCTTACCTAGTTTAGTAATTAGAGAGTACTTCTAGGTAGTAAAGGGTACACCGCTACCGAGGATAATCTTGTTACTATTCTTGGTCGACATAGTTTTGATTATAGTGAGAGAGAGTTTATTCGATTTAGTCGTTTAGGAGAAACCGTGGAGCTATATGGGTGTAGACACGTAGTGGATACGGCCGGGCTTATAACCTGTTATACTTAACGACGAATAGTAATCGGATTGCGTATCTAGTCTGCAGAATATTGTGTCCCCTCAGGGGTGGACGCTAGTCTAAGCGATACCCGACAATCCTCCGTACCGTCTGATGCCCTGCTGGCACAACACTCTCGTCGGCCTCTCGGATGACCGAGAGATCAACCTCATCACTCCAAAAAGTTCGAACACCCACTTATCGATAAACAATGGAGCAGGATCGCGCCCAGGCAAACCTCGAACCCACCCCGACGGCCGCTGAGCTGCAGGGCGAGCAGGATGCTGCGAAGAAACAGCCGAAGAAGAGATTTGTGGGCAGACGCGCTGCGGAGAATGCTGCGGCGACGCGCACCTCTGCGGATCCCAATGCCAACATTGAAGACAGCGGTGCTATCCAAGGTGAGTACTGCCAGGCACAACTGTGCTGGACATATATCTGACATTCTATCAGTCGCCCAGCCTAGACGAAGCGCCCGCGCCTTGAACAACATACCAGCCGATATCCTCGAAGACCCAGACATCAACGCCGCCATCTCTCTACTACCCGCGAACTACAACTTCGAAATCCACAAGACGATACATCGTATACGATCTCAAAACCACAAGTCCGTAGCGCTCCAGTTCCCGGAAGGTCTACTCCTCTTCGCGACCACCATCTCCGATATCCTGACACAATTTTGCCCCGGTATCACTACAACAATCATGGGCGATGTCACATACGGCGCATGCTGCATAGACGACTTCACAGCGAGAGCGCTTGGATGCGATCTCTTGGTCCACTACGCACATAGCTGTCTGATCCCAGTGGCAGTCACAAAGATAGCGACACTCTACGTCTTCGTCAGCATAGGCATCGACACAACACACCTCGTAGACACAATCAGACGAAACTTCGCCCCCGGAAAGACGATCGCCATGGTCGGCACGATACAATTCAACGCCACCATCCACGGTCTAGCGCCTCAGCTGCGGAAAGAAGGATACGGCATCCTCGTACCACAAATCATGCCCCTCTCCAAAGGCGAGATTCTAGGCTGCACATCGCCCAAATTACCAGCGCCCGGTTCGATAGCAGCAGCCCTCAATGGCGACACATCCAAAATGGAACAAGCACCAGATCTCCTGCTGTACCTCGGCGACGGCCGCTTCCACCTCGAATCCGCACAGATCCACAACCCACACCTGCCATCCTACCGCTACGACCCGTACTCCCGCCGCCTGACACACGAAACCTACGCCCATGACGAACTTTACTCCCTGCGCAGCACGGCCATCCAATCAGCTCGCAAAGCCAAGAAATGGGGTTTGATTCTCGGAGCCCTGGGCAGACAGGGCAACCCGCACACGCTTACCATGATCGAGAACCAGCTCAAGAAGAAAGGAATTCCATGCATAAAGCTGTTGCTAAGCGAAATTTTCCCGGGGAAGCTTCAACTGATGAGTGCGGCTAAGGGTGAGGATGCTATTGAGGGGGAGGAAGACGGTGGCGTGGAGACTTGGGTGCAGATTGCGTGCCCCAGACTGAGTATTGACTGGGGCTATGCATTTCCGAGACCTTTGCTGAGTCCGTACGAGGCGCTCGTGGCGTTGGGGGTCAGGGAAGCGGGATGGATGGAGGAAGGGAAGGGAAGCGCGAGGGAGGTATATCCGATGGACTTTTACGCAAAGGAAGGGCTGGGAAGAACGACAGAGGCGATGGCTAGGATCGGTGTCGGTGCGTAGATTTCTGAAGCAGTGATTCATAGATGTCTGCATGATCAAAGGCAGTATCCGCGCGTCGACGGCGCTGCTGACGGACACGACACGGGTATGCCATTGAACTCAGCTCCAGACGGACAAATCATGTCCCCTAAAGTGGCAGAGAAGAGTACCCTCAGACCTCTCGGTTTGACCAAGATGCAAGAATCCCTCAAAGCCCAATAACAAAAGCGCGTCCGCGTCTGCTCCGAGTTAATACTCGAATCATATCATAGTCGCGCGTCCTGTATGCAGGACACCCGATTTCGTTGGCCGGCACTCGTAGTTGAAGTGCTTCCAAACCACCTCCTCACTCGCTAAAACTAAGTCAAGTTTCTATAATGTGTACGCCGGACTTCTGACAACGTTAGTCGGCGGTTGCAGTTGAAGCGCTTCTAAACGACCCATCGAACTCGTCGAATCTAAGTCAAGTTTCTGCAGTCAAGTTACCACGACGTTCAAAGTTGACGCGAGGACCACCTTCCTAATCGAGCGTTTGGTACGTATACGGGACGCTGGGCTGGCAGCTTTGGTGAGCGCGCTACTATACTATGGAGGTATGGCCATGACAGAGCGAATCGACTTGACGGAGATTGGGAAGCAGCTATACGGCGAGGCTGTGCGATAACCCTTGAGCGCAGGAGATGAGCGGGATTTATAGAAGGTTGGTGTCCCGCTTGGAGAGCCCATCTTGTGCAAAGAATAGTCTGGTCTTGTCGAACATATCGTTAACGGATGGAACTTCTTCTATACTAGTTTCGTAGCGTTCGGAGAATCCTTTGTGTTGAAAGCGCGTGTGAAGCGTCTAAAGGACAAGACCCGTCATGGTGATACTGTCAAAAATTGCAAAGAAATCCGCGAGCAAATATTGATAACCATTTTCGCCGGTAAACGATGAGATCTATTGCTTAGTCCTTCATCTCAGGCAGAGAGAAAGGGAAGGTTGTGGACGCCAAAAGCCGTAACTCCATGCGAACAGATGTCTAGGTGAGCGACGTCACCCATCTGCCGAGTCCCTGACCTTCATTCACCCTTCTCCTCTACCAAATTGATGGCAGTCATGAACGGAAGACGTCGCAGAGACCAAACCTGGTCCAAGTCCGTCGCCCAGTCATTCTCCCCGTATAGAGGCGAAGTTTTGACCGTGTTGTGCAAAGCTTAGAAGATTCTTCGGAAGTCGCTCTTGCGGTTGACGTCTTTTTCTCGGCCCTTACTCATTGTAACTGGGCTCAAAACAAGGACGTAAATGAAGATCTGCTCAGAATCTTGGCCACCTCGAGATAATTGGCAGTGACGCTGATTGCTCGACCTTCCTTGCTATATGAAGTCTTCAGGCCTTTGACATCCTTAACTACTCTAGTTAGGTCACTGATGTTGCCTTGGAATCGGATTGCATTAGTCCTAGGCGCGGTCGATGGGGTAGCTTGCTTGGAAGCGGATCTTGCCCTCTGAGGCAGAGGCTTGAGTTGGGAGTACAAGCTTCACGGAGGGCTGTTGGAACACAGCCGGGACCTTGAGTTAATCCATGGGGAATTTCCATTTTTTGTTCGCGGTATGGATGCATTCTTGCCCTTGCTGGCCTGTCCCGGATTTCGTAGGGAAATCTGCTTGAGCACCTGGCCGCCCGGCTTGATTCTTCTTCGTGAATGTGTTGGCGCCATTGATTTTCCAGACTGATCTTAGCGGCCATGTCGCTGAACTCCGGCCAAAGGAGAGTGTCATGTCCAGTCTGTGCGAACTCGCGAATGCACTTCTCGAGAATGTGATCTGTTTCGCAGCTCTGGCGAGGTACTGAAGTCCAGATATCCAGCTGATGAGCTGGTTTCAAACATGTTGGTATGCAAGCAATGAATCGTGTACAAAACAAAAATAAAAACAAAAATAAAAACAAAAATAAAAACAAAAATAGTGCTGTCTGAGTTGAGTTGATTTGAATTGATCGAAAGTTGAGGATCTACTGGAGTACGAAACTTGAGATTGAGATTGAGATTGAGATCGGATATGAGCATCCACTTATAATCACGCTGCGTATAGACGCTGGCTTAGGGTACATCACAGCGTGAGGCTAATTGAGTGTGCAAGACATCCATAGATGCGAAGCAAGACCATCTGATCCCGACGCGGGCTTTTGTTCCGACCGGAAGGAGACGAAGCGGCATATTGCAGACGAGCAAAGGACAATTAGTGGCACTAATTTACTGGACCATGCAGCCATTAGAGAAGCGGACGTATAGAAGCAGACTCAGTTCGAGAAGGAAGTTTAGTTCGTAGTCCGGAAGACTGGCTTCTCTCACCATGCAATGCAAGAGACGTTGATGATACAAAGAAATGAAATTCGAGGCTCTAAGTTTTCATAAATGCAGAGGGCCTTACTGAAGATTGATACTTTCCATCCGGACCATCCGTAGGTACCATCATGGTACATGTAGGTGTCAAGATGGTGACAACGTGTCTGATGTCCGTCTCCGTGCTCAGGCACTATACCAAGCCCCGTTTGTAAGATCTGTCGTGATCTCATCTGCGGCTCTTATTAGCTGTCAGTATCCGTCTGTCAACAAATTGTCGTCAGATGCCATGACGATGAAAGCACCTTGTGGGAGGGAAGTTGTTCGTGGGGCAAAAAACTCGGTCGCCAAGCATGACGCAAATTCCCCTGAAAGCGGCGGCGGGAGAGAGTCAGCAGCACATCACCACGCGAACAACTGACTCTCATCATCGCCCATCCTGCCCGCCTTACCATCGACTTCCGGCCGCCTTTTTCTTCGACAAGGTGATCAGCCAACCGCACAAGTGATGGCTGGTCGCCAAACCTCAAGTGGCACCGAACGGCTGCCGAAGCGCTCTGCCGGATGCGTGGTAATGCCAGGCCAGCCGGCATCGAATGTAATCGAATAGCGAGCTAGGAGATCCGGCGTTGCAGGAGACACCAGCTGGATTATCAAGCAGCTCCACCATGGCATTGGAAGTAGCAACTAACTCCGGCCCTGTACAAAAGGGCGGCTCTCTACTCAAACCGTTCATAGTAATCCATACATCTTGCTACTATTCCGAACTCCTATTCAACCGCTGCAGTCTGTTCCACTGCTTTATCGTCCTTTAACACCACCAGATAACCCACAAACCACTACAACACCTCCGAACCTCACGATGGCCGCCAACAGCAAGCTCTTCACCCCCTTCAAGGTCGGGTCCTCGGATCTGCAGCACCGTATCGCCATGGCGCCCCTCACCCGCTTCCGCGCCGACGATGCCCACGTCCCCACGGCCAAGATGGCCGAGTACTACGCCCAGCGCGGCTGCGTGCCCGGCACCCTTCTGATCACCGAAGCCAGCTTCATCACCAAGCGCGCCGGCGGATACCCCAACGTGCCAGGTCTCGAGACCGAAGAGCAGCTTGCTGGGTGGAAGAAGGTGACGGATGCTGTGCACGCGAAGGGCTCCAAGATCTGGGTGCAGCTGTGGGCGCTGGGCCGCGCTGCGAACCCTGAGGTGCTGGCTAAGGAGGGTATCAAGGATGGTCTGGTCAGCTCAAGCGAAGTCGCTATGAGCGATAACTCGCCCAAGCCGAGGGCCCTGACGGAGAAGGAGATTGAGGAGTACATTCAGGACTACGCCAGCGCGGCGAAGAAGGCTGTCGAGAAGGCTGGTTTCGATGGTGTGGAGATCCACGGCGCCAACGGTTACTTGGTGAGTGCAGCACGCATATTGACCTGGCGCAGTACATGCTGACATTGATTGCAGATCGACCAATTCACCCAAGACACCTGCAACAGGAGAACCGATAAGTGGGGTGGCAGCATCGAGAACAGAGGCCGCTTCGGTCTGGAGGTTGCCAAGGCTGTCGTCGCTGCCGTCGGCGCGGACAAGACCGGTATCCGTCTCAGCCCTTGGTCCACCTTCCAGGGCATGCGTATGGAGAACCCCATCCCGCAGTTCACCTACATGGTCGAGAACCTGAAGGCCCTTGACCTCGCCTACCTCCACCTGGTGGAGTCCCGCGTCTCCGGCAACGCCGACATCGAGTCCTCGGACCGCCTCGACTTCGCCCTGCAGGCCTGGGGCAAGGAGAAGGCCGTCTGGATCGCTGGTGGTCTCAAGCCTGAGTCTGCGAAGAAGACGGTCGACCAGGACTACCCCGAGTACAACGTTGGCGTCGTCTTCGGCAGATACTTCATCTCGACTCCGGACCTGGTTTTCAGAATCAAGAACGGTATCGACCTGACGCCCTACGACAGGGACACCTTCTACGCTGTTGGCAGCGAGAAGGGCTACATCGACTACCCCTTCAGCAAGGAGTTTGCCGAGGCGAAGCTGTAAAGTGCTGAACAGCTTATTGAAAAGATAGATCCTAGAGCATCTGGATTGAGACGTAGACATGATACCACGTAGAAATTAGATCGATTGCTGGATTCGGCTTGCGTACAAGCCATGATTATAGGGGAACGTGCCAGTGAATGCGTGATATTGCAGCTAATGGACACTGAGTCCACCAGGATGAAGGGAGATGCACCTACTGTGTCTGCAGCTGATGGAAGTGAATACCAGGTGCATATACACATAGCCCGAGCAAGCACTCCCTGGCCGGTAGATGCTGTCCAAGGTGTTCGTGAGTCTATTGGCCATGTGCTCTCATTTGGACGCGCGAGTCGCACGCCACCCCCTGGTTTCCGGCTGCAGAGACCATTGGGAGGTTTATTGAAAGACGTGACCAGCGCCTCTACGCAGCCTCGCAGCCTCGCAGCCTCGCAGCCTCGCAGCCACTTCGCAACCTGCAACAGACGACGTTCACTCGCTGGAGGAGTGGAAACGCTGGATCAGCCCCCTTGGTCTTTGGGCGGGTGGTGAGCGTTGGCGATCCGCGACTCCCGCAGTCGAAACGCCCCTCTGTGTGCTTTAGATATGGCTGTGCATCCGCCGTGGCCTTTCCCTACGAGATTGGCGCGTGGAGCAGGCCGGCATCTTCAAGTTAGCTTTGGTCTGGAAATTTCGGGCGCGAAGCTTAGGCGCCGGGTTTGGCCATCCTGCTGTCCGTGTGGTGAGGGCAACCGCTTGTGATAGTGTCTGAGCCAACAAGAGACCGCCCGCGCGACGCTCCTACCCATGTGCACACTCCGGGTTCCCTGTAGCACCAGCTGAGACTTGACCCTTCAGTAACGAACAAGCCACCCCATACTCTCTCCTCAACCCAGACCCTACTACCACACACACATCTCCTACTGTTCTTCGCTCGCTATACCAGTATCACTACTCGCCGACCCTTACGCTCCCTTGGCCCCAATTGGCTACCCTTCGCCTCTTCTCACGCCGGCGCGCGCACACTACTTCACTCAACCTTTCCAGCCGAACCCCGTACACAGCAGCACCCAACGCCGTCTGAGCACGTCTCAGATATCCCCCCCGCGCATCCATCCACACTCCACCCCGCCTCACGCGCGCGCGTTATGCGAAGCCAGCCCCGGCGACCGATATAGCTGCTCTCCACAGCGCACGCCATGCCCTGGCGGCCACTCCCTCGGATCGCCTTCGCAATCTGCACATATCCCTTCCAGCCATCCTCACCCGCCGACCTCCCGCTCGAGATTGGCGATGAGCTGTACATAATCGAGCAGGGTGGCAAGGATGGCTCCTGGTATCGCGGCTACCTCGTGGCACCGCCCTCGCTGCTCGCAGGCTTGACGTCGGTCAAGGGCCAGACGCTCGAGGCGCGCGTCTTCTCCGGCATCTTTCCGCGGTGTTGCGTCGAGGTGCGCGAGGTGCTGGGCGAGGGCAAGGGCAATGGACAGGACGCCGATCAGAAGGGATACTTTCAGGATCAGGGAGTTCGGCCCAGCACGCGCGGCGCCGAGGACGAGCCAAGAAGTAATGGAGTTCTGACACCGACGGAGAGTGCGTCCGCGAGTCCACCGCCTGGCCACCAGAGCCGCGCGGTGTCAAAGGGCAGCTTGGGCTTTCCGCTCACTGCAAAGGGGCCGGAACATGAAAAGAGATTGATGAGAAATGGATCCAACCGGACGGCGCCGTCAGAGCAATCGCAGGGAATGTTCCTTCCTCTTTCGCCCATTTCCGTCTCCTCGCCCCGTGATCCGAACAGTCCAAGGCCACCGGCTCCTGTGCCAATGCTCAAGATTGGCGATGAAACTCCTACGTCTTTAGAGGAGCCGCTGGTCGACGAGATCGCATCTTGCCTGCGCGAATGGCATTCCACCAAATTGCACGAGCTTCTGCTAAGCCGAAGATACAGCACCCTGGACAAGACAATGAAACTAGTGCACAGGTTGGACTCTGCACGAAGACAGCTTCTGCATAACGTCCTTACCAAATATGAGTTGCAAACGATGCGCGAAGCTACGGTTTGGGACCTCGTTACCGGGAACAAGATGCTCTCTGGGGAGGTGATTGTGCGAAGCCCGTCAGAGAAGGGAAGGATTCTTACCTCCGACGATTCGGCCATCGAAATCACTTGCCTGCAATCCATGATGAGCTTACTAAACGAGCGGCCTGTTCAGCAGCTAGACGAACATATCCTGCATCATCTCTGCGTTAACATAAAGCACTTCACAGGCGACATCAAGCAGCCGACGACAATCTGCATGTACCTATGTTCGAAGACTCCGGGCTCCCGCATTATGCCTCTTTCCGAGGTTTTCATGTTCGATCTGGCCAGTCAGGAAGCTGCGGTGATAGCTGCATCGGAGGAGAAAATGAAAACGCTGTTTGTCGACCTCAGCTCCGTGGACGTAGGCGAAGGTGCGGGCGCGGACACGAATCTCTACCTGGTTTTCAAGTTCACGACACACGAGCCTTTCCGGAGTCAACCCGCAGTGCCCTCGGTCGCGCCAATTTCACGGGAAGGTACGCCTACCCCAACGACCAACGGGGTACATGCATCGAGTAGTGTCAAGAGCGGCAGACGTAGCCTTATGTGGGGGCAAAAGGGCAGGAAAGAGTCGGATGCAAACAAGCACCAGCCGGATCTGAGGCCAGCGACTAGTAACTCCGGGCGAATGTCCGAAGACAAGAAATCAGACGCGACGAGTGCAAGGTCTCCAACACCCTCGAACGGACAGAAAACGGTCAAGAGAGTGGTGGGCGTGGGCGTTCTGCCTGTCAATCAGCTGATCAAGGACCAGCAAGAGTCTGAACAAGAAGTCGGGATTTGGTCTTCGGCTCTTCCTATGGATGAGCAAACGGAGGAAAACGAGGGCTGGGACGAGCTGATCCAGGAGCTAAGCCCCAGTGCAACCGGGAGATACAAGAAATATACGGGAATGAGCCGTCTGCAAGTCCAGGTGAAGGCGTTTGCAACCGCTGATGCTGAGGCCTTGATCAAAAAGACGCCCACTTTGTTGCATGGTGTCAGTCAAACGAAGAAAATCGGCTTCTCGGGAGCGCCAACCAAGCCACGTAGCGACATTTACCTTACATTGAGCGAGCCGCACCTGCCCCGGAACGCGCAGCTGTCGCATCCCAAGTCCTGGCAAGTGGGTCTCGGAAGTAACTCGAGCATGGCAAACCTGCAGTTGACCCTGGAAGTACGGAAGTCCACCGGTGAACGGATAGAAAACTGCATTTTCCCTTCCGGCAACAGCGTGGGCCACACTGCGTGGAGAACGACTGCCTGCGAACGTGGCGAAGCCTGGAATACGACCATTCGCCTTGCGATCAGTCCGGACGACGTTCCGGGGTCCCATGTCGTAATGAGCCTAGCGGACGCGCCAGGATTCCCTTTTGCCCTTTCCTGGATGCCCTTGTGGGAACAGGAGGCTTTCATCTGCGACGGAGACCACTCCTTGTGCCTTTACAAGTACGATGAGTACACCTCAAGCATGGTATCCGGGCGTGGCATCTACTTGGGCTTACCTTGGAATTCTGGCAAAGGCTTCGAGGCTGGGCTGAACGCAAACATGGCAACACTACGATTGCGGACCTATCTTTGCAGCACCGAATATTCGCAGGACCCGAATCTTCTTGGCCTCTTGAGATGGCGCGACATGAGCGCAAATGAGATAGCGGATCTTCTCAAAAGATTCGTCTTCGTTCCCGAGATCGAGATCGTCAAGCTTCTCAGTGAGGTATTCGACGGCCTGTTCGATATCCTGGTCGAGTACGCCGGAAACGAAGAGCTTGAGGATCTCGTCTTTAATACCCTGGTGATGGTACTTGGAATAACCTACGACCGACGCTTCAACCTCGAGCCGCTCGTCGACCAATACGCCAACACACAATTCAACTTTCCCTTCGCCACATCTTGTCTAATACGGAGTTTCCATCGTTTGCTGGCAAACCCTGTGGACACCGAGACATCGCGCAAGCTCCGCGCCGCTTTCAAGGTCGGAGCGCATATATTCAAATTTATAATGAGAGCTCGTGAACAGCAGGTGCAGAAAGAGGCGGGCATTGGCATAATCAACCGCCAATCTACGTTTACGAGAGACTTGCAAAGTATCTTTAAATCTTTGGAAGATCTAATGACCAATCCGGCGCCGATTCTCATCGGTACCAAGACGCTCCTTGTACAACATTTCCACACTTGGCTACCAGAGCTGTCCAATACCCTTTCGCCAACGGAGGTCCTTGGGGCAGCGACGAGTTTCGTTGACTCTTGCGCTGATGCTCAGGGGAAGCTTATCCTTTACAAGCTCATCCTAATCATCCAATTTTCGTCTGTGGAGGCCTTCAACGGCCCAGAGACCCGACCACAGCTCTTGGCTAATACAGTCCGTTGGCTCAACCCGCACTGGGGCAAGACTACGAATGTCACGCAGCAATACAAGGACCAGGTCCGCCTTTGCTGTTCAGTCGTGGCGTCGCAAATCAACGAGCTTGGGCCAGAGGCTTGCGAATACATTCCCAAACTTGTGGATTCATACATGGCAATCCAGTCGACAACGAGGCCTGCAAAACAGTCCTTGTCACTTCTCTTCCCTACTTCATACCCCTTCCCTTCTCGGCAGACCACGACTAATGCCGAGTTCGACGAGGCGCTTGTCGAGATTCTGGCGGTGCTTGCCGCAACGACGAACCTGCCCATCAGCATACATCCGGATTTGCCCAAGGAGGAATTATCGGGTTTCCTGTTCAATTCCTTGCAGGTCTACATCTCAAGCCTCGAGGGCGAAGCGTTCCCTAATTCGTGGTTAAGCGTCAACATCTATCACCACAGATCAACGATGAAGACATTAGAGAAATTATGCGGCATTCTGATCGACTGCTTCCTCCCACATCCCGACGACGCCGAGCAATTCAACACCGATCTGTGGCGGGCCTTCTTCGATGCCTTGCTCAAACTCGTGGGCAGCGACGCCCTTGCACTCGAGACTTTCCCTGAACAGAAACGCCGTGCTGTCTGGAAGATTGCCGGCGATGTTCGCGAGCTTGGTGCAGAGCTATTGCGGCGAAGCTGGGAGGCGATTGGCTGGGAGACCAGTGCTGAAGATCGCAGGCAATACGGTCTTGAGAAGATGGGCGGCTACCAGGTGCAATATGTGCCTGGTCTCGTCGCGCCTATCGTTGAGCTCTGTCTGAGCGTGCACCAAGGCTTGCGAGGAGTCGCTATCGAGGTTTTGCAAACGATGATCATCAGTGAATGGACGCTGTCGCAGGATCTGTCGCTCATTCAAACAGAGATGATCGATTGTCTTGATCGACTTTTCAAGACCAAGGCGTTGACTGACAGCATTCTTCAGAAGCTCTTCATTGGCGAGCTCATCGATCTGTTCGAGCCGCTGGCACAAGACGCAGATGACCCTCTGTTTGCGGCTGTCAAGGATCTTATCAGCACCATTGACGAGCTTCTTGATTTGTTGGTCGCGGTTCATAGCACCGATGCTGCGGGCGAGATCTTCCACCTTATGGACACGCTCCACTTGATGGAGTTCCTCAAGGACATGCAAAAGGAGGACATCTACATCAGATACGTGCACCAATTGGCCCAGCTGCAAGTAGATGCGGGCAATCCTACCGAAGCCGGTCTCGCCTTGCGTCTTCACGCCGAACTCTACGAGTGGAACCCGACCTCGATGGTCACTGCACTAGACGAACCTCGTTTCCCATCACAGACTGCGTTCGAACGGAAGGAGCAGCTCTACTTCGAGATGATCAAACATTACGAGGATGGCATGTCTTGGAACAACGCCCTCGGTGCGTACATGGAGCTCGCCACCCAGTACGAGACCAACATTTTCGACTTCTCGAAACTCGCACGCACCCAGAGAGCGATGGCTACCGTGTACGAAAGCATCAGCAAAGGCGAACGCCAAAACCCGCGGTACTTCCGTGTTGTGTACAGAGGTCTGGGCTTCCCTGTCGGTCTCAGGGATAAACAGTTCATCTTCGAAGCATCTCCAAATGACCGTCTGGCGACCTTCACAGACCACATGCAGCAGCAGCATCCATCTGCTCAGATATCCTTGGGTGCCGGTGATGACGACATGGAAGGCCAGTATCTCCAGATCTCTCCGGTCAGCGCACAGAAGGACCTCACGCACCCGATATACCGGCGTGCCAAGGTCGGCCAGTCGATTCGCGATTACTACGTGCTCTCAAGGCCAAGCGCTTTCACGACGCCGTCGAAACGTCAAGGTAGCGAGGCCGGTCTCATGGTCGAACAGACGGTGCAGAAGACGTTATTCACGACAGCCGAGGCTTTCCCAACCATACTTCGCCGCAGCGAGATTGTTGGGGTGGAGAGCATAACGCTTTCCCCGGTGCAGACTGCAGTCGAGCGTACGACACGCAAGACTGCAGAGCTCGCTGCATTGGAGAAGCGTGTCAGCAGTGGCGAGGACTCCGCGTTGCAGCAACTCACTGAGGGGTTGATGATGTCTGTGGATCAACAATCACCAACAAGCGTGTCTCAATACCGGGACCTCCTCCCAAAGCCTGCGCCGCCAACCGAAGATGAAGAGGAACTTGAATTGGATCCGGAAGAGCCTGAACTGGACCCTTACGAAAATGCGTTGAAGGTGGCTTTGCTAGACCATGCTTTGGTGGTGAAGCGTTGCCTAGGCGTCTACACCCGGCCTGCTCAGCAGGCTACGGCTATAGACCTGACGCAGCGTAAGTTCTTGACGACTCCTACCCCACTGCTCCCACTAACAGTAACAGGTTTCGAAATCACCTTCGCACCCGAGCTCGAGTCCCTCAGCCTCGGCGGCCAACTCCCCTTCTTTCGCTCCCCCAACGCATCCTACCTGCACGCCCCCTCCCCGGACATCTCCGCCTCCACCAACCGCAACAGCAACTCCCTCCCCGTCCCCCAACCCCACAACCGCAACGCCACGGCCCCCCTCCCCACCGCCGGCAGCGACTCCCGTCCCACCCGGCACGAAAAGAACCGCCTCAGTCTCACCTTCCTCAAACGCAGCTCCCTCACCGTCGACAGTCTCAAGAAACAACAAACAAACGGCAGCACACCCCCCGCCATCGTCGAAGTATGCTCACCGTCCTTCGACAACCACGCCACCACAGACGGCGCCCCCCGCAGCCACAGCAACAGCAACAGTGCCGGCCGCAGCGGCAGCACCTCCGGCGGCCTCAAAACCCATCGTCTGAGTTTCCTGAACCACGGCTCCTCAGCAACGGTGAATGAGGGTGGGGCTGTGGGAGGGGATTCGGTGTCCCTGCAGCGCAGTAGACGGAGCATGAGCAGTGAGAGACCGAAGACTTCGAGGAGCGAGCAGAGTGGGCAGAGTCAGAGTTTGGGGGATCGGGTTACGGGGAATGTGAGGAAGAGGTTTAGTATGTTGAATCTTGGGCGGGGGTTGCAGAGCAAGGGGAGCTTTTTGGGGGGTTTTGGGGAGAGTGTTGCGGAGGAATGAGGAGTGGGTTGGTGTTTTTGTGCTCGTGTAGATCGGGGCTGGGTTTTGCTTGGCTAGCTTGTTTCTTCAGTTCAGTTATGGGGCGGATTTGTTTGCTGTTGATACAGTGTGTCTGGCTAGGAAAGTCGGGCATCTCTCTTACACGTGGCGGCCGGGGTCGGAAGTCACAAATACCAAGGATAAACGGCAGTTTCATAAGATGGACAGGTGGCGGCATGACGGAGTGCAGGTATCTCTCTTCCGCTCTTATCACAACCTCTTTTCCGTTCACATCCTCGCTTTCACTGAAAGAGAAGCTTCTGCAAGCGCATGCATTATCGGGCTGCGTTGGATTCCCCACTGCAACAACAACATCTTCATCATCGTCGCGCATCGACGTCTTTCTAAGCTTTCGCCTTGGTCGTGGGCACTCTCACTACCTTACCTGTTAGAGGACGTTTCTTCTGTCGTTTGGTTCTCTCACATGTAGTTTTGCTTCTTGCGGTGGTGGGTTTCGCTCTCGAGTGTCGTTTGTTTGTTTTCATACTGGTATACCCACGCTTTTTTGAGTACGTAAAACGGGCTTCTCGAGTAGGAGCTATCTAGAAAAAGTAATCAAGATGAGTGCTGTGTTCTTTGTGTGCGAGAGGTGTGGGTGGGTGGGGTGGAGTGTGAGGATCTATCTTAGCTCGGTTTGCGCGTACTGTTGTTATTGGCCACCTTCTCCCAAGTCACGAGGCCAGCACTGTCCGCTGTGCATTTCCTCCGTCGCCCTCATCTCATTCACTCCCCCAACACCCAAAATCTCAAAGAAGCCGAACATCATGGACGCCCCGGCGCGCAACCCCGTCGGCAAGTCCAATCGTACTCTAATCAAACGACACCTCTAACCAGACACCGAGTGTATCTAGTCCCCGATGCGCCGCCTCCGCTCCCCGAAGTCGATCAAGAAGACGTGCGCGGTCGCGCCGCAGCCGAAATCCACCAGCTGTCCAATGTCAACCATGAACTGGTCAATCGGATCCGCGAGCTCGAAAACGGCCATGCACGCCTGCAGCAGCAACTCACGACCGCGACGATCGCAGGCAACGAACTTGCCGACAGGCTGGACTGGGCGCGCAATGTCAACGGCCGGCTCCGCTTCGATATCAGGCGTACGACCTCTCTTCTCGACCAGACTTACGACCTGTTGGACCGTCAGACCGCCGATGGAAACAGGTTGAGCGCGGAGAACAATGAGCTCGTTCGAGAGATCTCTCGCCTCGAAGCCGACAACCAGCGCGCTGCTGAAAGGGTGCATTCGACAGGGGCCGCACGACAGACCAGGAACCATCAGCATGGCCACGAGGGGGTCCAGCGCGGTCACAGGGTCCAGGAACGATTGACCTGCAATCGTTGCAGGTTCAGCCAAATGCCATGCGATGGCCAACCCGTGTGCTCGGCCTGTACCATCTCGGAGCAAGAGTGTATCTACCAGATCTGCTTCGAGTATCGAAGCCATGGCTCATGCGTGCTCGGCGACGATTGCCAGAGAGTTCATGGCCAGCCTGGCTACAGATTCTCGAGGCGCTACTGAGGGGGGAACAAGGCGGATAAGTCGAATGGTCGACAATGTTATGAGGGGAAGCGGATAACTCGAGTCTTGCTACCAAGAGTCTTGACTGGGCTCAGCTCATCCACTTGGCGATTACTTTTGGGTTTACCTTGACTTCTTTACGACATGGACGACGAGACTTCTTTGACTATTCAAGGGAAAGCACTTTACCTTGACTAGAGGCCTGTTCGACTTCCTGAACGTACAGACGACTCGGAACCGACTTTCCGTTCGCAGTGTATGCCAGAAATAGGTAGAGCAACAAAACATTCGAGCGATGGGCATCCAGGATTCTACAATGACAGTTGTCGTGATCGAGGCAGTGATCGTATAGTATCACGCCCAAATCCTATGGTGTAGTTTCTCGTGACTTCGTAAGGCAGTTTGATCAACAACAGAAGCGGAGCGGCCGCCCGTCAAACCTGAAACGCTGGACAAGGATCTGGACGTAGTATTGGACCCCACATAATGTGTTCCGGGCCATAAAGTAGCAATTGACCATCTCATGGACAATCTTCATCTTGTCAAGCTGTTGTGATCGACAAGCTGAGGTCCATATAGCTAAGTTACGTCGGCATCACGATTTTCCGAGATCTTATCGCGATAAGACATCGCAAAGCAACATTCGATATCACAACCAGCTCTGCAGTCTGCACGCATCCGAATAACTAGTCGAAAGATGTCAGACTTCTGTGGTGTCTGTACAAAGCAGCCACCAAAGTACAAATGCCCATCATGCGATGTCAGATAGTAGGTGTTTGGAGTCTATCACGTAAAAATCCCTAAGTACTGCTAAAAATTGCCCGTAGCTGCTCAATCGGATGCTTCAAGGAACATAAGACTACGCATGAGGAATCCACCTCCCAGAAAATAAACAGCAATACACTTCCATCTGTAGATACTCAGCCTGTACTGTCTGAACCATCTCGTCCAAATGCTGTCCCAGCACCACACAACGCACAGTCTTCTCCATTCTCAGGCCTCCTCACAGACCCTGCATTCAATTCTCTTTTCCAAACACATCCAAATCTCCGATCTCAGCTCCGCGGCGTCTACATGACTACCCAGGAGCCCGATCCGGATGCCGAACCACGTTTCCCTGCTAGCCGTGGCTACAGAGGGCACCGAGGCAATTTCCGTGGCCGAGGACGCGGGCGTGGTCGCGGAGACGGTCGACCGCGGGGTCCATGGCGGCAGGAAAATGCAGACAAATGGGCTGTGGACCGGTTGATGAGGCTCCAGTCTCGCGATGGCCCTGAGGCTGAGGGCATACAAGAATTTGTTCGGTTGATAGCGAATTTCACCAAGCAGGACGATGGAGAGATAGAATGAAGTCACCCTACAGTATCTCAAACGGCAGAGTCCGGCTCACGATTCCCGGCTCACGACTCCCAAGCTTGCCGGGCCCGCCTCTTGGTGGCGATTCTGAACTTTCGGCTTCGTCAGATTTGACCGAGTAAGTGTGATCGTGCGGGTCTTTCTGTAGAGCATTGTATTGATCATCCAGGCAGTAGATAATAGCATCATGATTGATCAAGAGGGAGATGTAAACCGGAAACACAGCAAAGTCAGAGTGGCAAATTTACATTCAGCAGAAGTCTTCGGAAGAGCATAAAATGATACCCACCTTTATCGCCAGCGATATTCTCTTTGGGATTTGGTATTCGCACAGCAGTAACATCTTCCGCATACAAGGTGTCCCACAATGCTCCGACGAGGGCTGTAGTATGGGCTGCAACATCGTAAACGGACCTGGCGGGCAGGGGACAACGCATGAACAGTATCAAATGTAGAACGAGGTGCGGCGTGCGGCGTAGGTCGAATTCGCGGTCCAGCAGGATAGCTTCACGCAAAGACAAATGCTCTGGTCGCTGAATTCAGATAGTTCAACTCAAGACGTCGGTAGGCGACAGAAGCACCAGGTAGGCGACTATAGAAGACCCCTTGTACACTGAAGATGTTCCCCTTGTGCGACTGTCTAAGCCCGTTCTGATTTCGCTGCTGAATTCCCCTCCCGCGAATACGGCATACTATCCTCATATGCTCTTCGTTTCGGTCGAAGGCAATCAAACATGTTCTGCCAAGGCATCACGCAGTTTCTTGTTCCCTTGCTCCAGAGCAAGGATTTTAAGAGCGTGTTTTTTCTCGGAGATCTCTCTGTCCCGGGCGTCCACTATCTCAATCATTCTATCGAGGTTACGCGAAGACTTCATCAGGTGCGCGCCGTAATCGACCACATCTAGTGCAAGACGGAGCTCAGACTTGCGCTTTGCGAGCTCGTTGGTACGCTGTGCGATAGACTCCTGGTACTTGAAGACGTCGAGCTCGAGGTTATGAATGCGATGGAACACCAGCTCGGACACGGTGTCTACGTCGAAGTTCTGCGGGAACGGTTCGTTTGCTGTTGATGACTGCATCAGCTAGGTTGACTGGGGTGATATTGGGTTGAGGGAGCAAACAACGTACACGAGGGCGTGATGCGCTTGGGCGCGTTTGTCTGGCCGACCTTGGCATCGTCTTCTTCTTCGTCAGGATCTGAGGAAAGCGCAAAGGCTCATCAAGTGTGAGCAATTGAGATCAGAGTATGGGTGGGCTTACCTCCGACTGGGTCTGGGGCCATGGTGCTTTGGGCGTAAAGATCGAGTGTTGAGAGAGCAAAGGCGGGTGTGGCGGGGAGACTTGGTAAGTGCAGTGGAGGAGCAGGCGGTGATGGGTCGCTGAGGCAGAAGGATAGGCTTGGAGCAGGTGATTGAAATGGTGAAGAATCGGAGCTGGCACGAGAAGTGCGTGCGTCTTTGCTGGTTGGCTGGTCGGCCTCGTTGCCTGGCAAGCCAAGATCTTGATTTCTACTTGTCCTCACTTTGGAAAGCCCTCGTTCAAAGCCCTCGGTCTTGTGAATATGTCAATCAAGCGAAATTGTGTTTCAACTGACTCGAACAGCATGTTGCTGTAACGCTAGTAGTGCGATTCCTCCCTCGACCTTCATCCCTGGGTTCAACTTCCTTGTTCGACAGTCTCGCAACCACAATTGCTCTGACACAAGGACCCGCAACCACAATTGCTTTGATGTATAGGTATTTCCTGATGACTCGGTAGAATATCGAGGGGTTCTCCTTTGATATATTCTTCTTCTTCAACTGTGTACTAACTCTATGAAGTACAATGCGCTTCTTCGCCTATCATTACGCGAAAAGCTACTGCACGTGTACTTCATTCAAATGGTAGAAACCAGGCAACTGCGACCACAGTGATAGACTGGATTGGTCAGTTTTCTACTGCATATTGCAGCAAGAGCGGGACCGGGCAGTCAAGCGCAGCATGTTTCTACGCTTGAAGATGCTCTTCGTCGATTAGATATTACTGCCACATACTAGCATCTTCGAATCACCAACCTCTGCATCTTTGCGAAATTCCTTTGAAATGCGGGAATTTATGGGTTTAAGAGCGAGGAAAATGAAGATGCTGACTCGATTCGACTTGAAGTTCACGAAACAGAGATAAGTAATTATGGGATAGGAATGGCGAAGCTTATTAAATAAAAGTTATCAAAAGCAAGAGATAGAACGCACTACTGACCGTTAGCTCTAGCTACGATATGTTCTCACCTCTTCCATACCATCACTTGTAAGCATGCGCCCATGAACCAAATATCATAGATGTTGGAAGCCCCTGGAGTGAGCTTGCCTACAGACTATACTGGACTATAGCAACACTAACGTTACCCGGACTAACTTCAATATCGTTCAAAGTACATACTAGCCTCACCTCAACATTCCGAAAATGATACACCCACAACTTTTAGTGGTCGCCCATCCTCACGATAGAACTCTAAAGGCTTCTTCGGTGTTGACGGTTGAAAGTGAAGTCGCACACTTTGCAGCGGAGAAATCTGAGATCCGGGCAGTGGACCCTGGCTTGACCCATCCATCCCCCGATGATCCTCAACTCTCTCCTTTTTCCCTCTCAAATCCGTTCACGGCATGAAAGTCTTCCAGAGCGTAGAATTTGTACTCGATTAAATTACTACAATGTAACAGATACTATATCAATAGTCTAACTATGTTCTCAAAAGCCATCTACAGCACCATTCTCGACCGTTCCTGTCCATGATTCAGGCGACTCAAGATGTATTTGCCCATCTCACAACCAACTCCCCCGGGCCTCCGTATCAGGACCAGCTCCTCCCCCATTCCCCCACCGCGCACCCAACTGCTAAATCGCCAAACCCTCCGACCCCTCCCCCGTACCCGCCCCAGCAACATCATTCCCAACAACAGCGCCATAAACCCTAACCGGCACGACAACCTCGAAGCTCTCGACGCCAACCTTCTCCACAGCCGCCAAAATCGTGCCCCTCTCATCCTTGGTAACTTCTTCAAGCAAGCCGCTACCAATGATGTCTTGCCAACGCCTCTGTTTCGGACCTTTTCCCCTTCCCTGACCAACCCCTTCCTCGCCCTCGTGATCGTAGTCGTTACCCCCTGCATCATCGTTGGACCCGTAATCGCCGTTCCCGATGCCGACCGCATTCCCGACTTTCGTATCTCTCAGCACGACGAATCCGACGCGTAAACCCCAGCCCAGTCCGACGCCGCTAGTGACGAATTCAGGACACGCGGTCGGCGGCACCTGTAACTGCACGCCCACGCGTCGTGCCCACATAGTAACGCTTTCCCACCGCTGCCACACTCTTCTCGTAACTCTTGCGATACTCCCCGCGCTCCTCATCGCGATTGCTGGATCGACGTTCTCATGTGTTTCCAGACTTACGCTCACGGCTATGACAGGCGTGGCTGTTCTGGAAAGGTCGATTGAGATGGGAATCGTTTCGCCAAGACGGAAGCAAGGACGTGAAAGGGTGATGTTGGCGATGGGACGGCCGGAGCGGGCGATGGCATAGGAGTTGCGGGATTGTGATGGCGAGGTTGTCGAGGATTGGACCGGTGAAGGTACATTGGCGCGCTGGATGGCGAGCGCGATGGCTTCTTTCATTGTTCTGGGTTGAGGCTCGATGTCCTCTGTTGTTGAGCGGCGGCGGAGACGGCCTGGCTGTGGAGCTGGGTCGGTTGGAGAGAGGAGGGCTTCGTTGGGGGAGGTTGCTGAGGCACGCGGTCTGGAGAGGAGGTTGTTGACATATGTTAGGAAATCGGTGGCTGCTTCGTTGTCATTAGCGGGTCCCGACTTGCTGGACTTTCGTATTGATGAAGCTGGGCCCGCTGATGGTGGGACAGGAGAGGAGCCGTTACGGCTGGGATGCGGATTTGGCGGCGGAATAGTGGTGACTGTCGATTCGTCACGGAGGATTATGTATGGAGACATCAGGTCGTGGCCTAAAACATCGCCATTTGCTGCAAAGACGGGTTAGCCACACGGTTCAATGCCAAGGTAACAGAAAAGATACTCACGTGTGACGCTTCCCAGCACCTTGAACGGCACCTCCACGCTCTTAACGCCCTGACCCTTGCCCCCCACACTTCCTGCCCTCTGCACACCCACATTCACCACATAAGCCACTTTAATCGCCCTCCCTCTGAAGCTCGGCGGCAAACCTCTCGGTAACTGCATCTTGTATTCGAACTTCCGCTCCTCTCCTGGTTGCAATCTCAAATCGACAAACAGAATGCTTTGCGGTGTGCTGAGTAGCGGTACCTTCTTCTCCTTCGCCATGCCTCTCATTTCTCTGATACTGCTTGGCTCCGAAGTCCCGAGTAGTCCTGTCAAGGACTCGCCGATACTGGACCAACCGAGTGAACCGAAGAGACCAGAGTCTGGACGCTTAGTGGCGCGGTTTTGCTCAACGCCGACAACGCCTCCGCCAACGCGAGAGCCAAGCACACCTTTGCGCTTTACCTCTTCGAATGGGGCTTGGTTCACCAGTGAGCCGTCGAGTGTGAATGTGCCGCTTATCTGGGCATAGCCCATCATCAGCACTTCTGGACTTTGCTTGCTCCTTTGCTGAGCTGATGGCGCAAGTGCCGAGCCGCTTCGATCGGGTGGACCAGGACGCATGGCCGAAGGAAGAAGGCGCGACGTGGGTTGCTGCTGGGAGATATACTCTGAAGCCAGGGTATCCGTGGAGTTGGTGCTCATGGCGTAGAACTCTCCGCTACTTCTTGGAGTTCCGTTCATGCTGGTGCCAGCGAGTATGCGTGTTGCGGGTGATAATCTATCTCCCGCAGATATGGGGGTATTTCCGTCCGATAACACAGGCGAATGGCCTTTGAAAGACTCCATTCTCGTCTTCGGACTGAGCCTCGGTTCCTCTTCTAACGAGATGTCGATTGCGGGATTCTTACCCGGGCTGGGTGGGAACTTGAAGCTCTGCGAAAATGAGCCTGATGGCTTCCTTTGTACGCCTTTGCCAGGCGTATTCGGCGCAGTTGACCGTCCTCCAGGTGGCTGCGGCCTCTGCTTCGATCTCGAAGAAAACAGCAAGAGATCACTTTGACTCCTGTTGAAAGTCGGCGCAACCGCAGATTCCAGCAGTGGCGATGGCTGTGTCGAGCGTGTCCCTATCATCTCAATTGCCATTAGCCCGATCCCATGCCCGGCGTGCGTGTCTCCTCGTCAACACATACAGGACCCAACGTACCGCCCATGAAGCCCAGTCCTCCCCTTGCCGGCACAACCTGCAAACTCGCACTCCTCCCATGGCCCCTGGCCGGCCTCTTAGGCGAACTATTCATCGCCGACATACCCAATCCCGGCGACATCCCCGCACCGTTTCCACCTCTTCCGCCAATATCACTGTTCACCGACATAATCGAAAGCGACCTTCCATGCTTGTGTACCGGCTTGACCATTGGTGCCGCATTGTTCATCCCGGTCGCAGTACTCGACCTCCCGTAGCTACTCGCAGGCCTCGTCCCCACGCTCGGAGTATTCAGACTCAGCGCTGGACGATGTCCCCTCACTCTTCCCGGCGGCATAGACCCCTGGACAGGACGCTGTACCGGCCCAACCGCGCCGCCCGCGCCCACAGCATCCTGGAAGCTGGAATGTCTACTCGCGATCGGTTGCGGCTGTATCGACCCCGCAATCGCCGACGGGGCAAAACTCAGCGCGGCGGAATGCGCAACACTCGGTGTCACCGAGTGGGCAACGCTTGGCGGTCGTGGCGCTGCCTGCGGCTTGCGCAGAGAGGGCGTGGCTTTGTGGCCGCGGGGATTGGAGCGGTTGTCGGTCGCGATGGGTGCGACGTTTCGGAAGGTGATGATGGCGGTGACATCTTCGCCCGCGAAGACGGCGGAGTCGGCGAAGGTGACGGAGACGCGAATGGGGCTGTGAGTGGTGCTGGAGGAGGACATGGTTGATGTCGCGGAGGTGAGAGGTAGCTCGAGCTGGGACGAGGCAGTCAGGTTCACCGGAGAGAGCGCTGGGTTGCGATCGATGAGGGCATGGTGGAATTCGTGTTCGCTGATTTACTTCACAAGTGAGAGAAGAGCAGAGGTGGACTGTGGTGGTGGTTCTCTAGAGCGTTGAGTTGTGATGTGTTGCGGAGGTGATGCGGAGGTTGGAGTTCGAGCTTCCCCGAGCTCCAACCTCGATGCGTATGCCAAGAAATCATTGTATCTACCAAAAATCTACACCCTCAAAGAATTCGGTCCCCATATTCTTCTTCACCCTCTTCTCGAGGTGCCTTGGGTTTGAAAACCATATCCTCTCTAAATCCTCCCGGTCCCCATCGAAGGTCGTCTTTCCCAAGTCTTTGACCACCCTTCTTATAGGGTGCCACAACCGATCTACCTCCCTCAACTCTGCCCGCACCCATGTCTCTCCATTTCTTCGGAGGCCTGACTCCCATCTGGGCCATGTTGTTCCAAATCTGCTCTCCCCTCTTCTGCCATCTCCTCGCCCTATCCTCATCCTCTTCCTCGGTGGGCCGCCATTTGCTCCTCAAGATGCGTCGAATGGCTTCTGGACTAACTTTGAACTCTTGTGCTAAGGCTGGAGTCGTGTATACCTCAGGATTGGACTTGTGGAGAGTGCGAATGCCCTCCAGGGCATCAGGGGACAAACGACGCTTGGGGCTCCAGCCTTGATCTCCAAATTTGGCCTTCAGAGCTGCCTTTTGAATTTGCCACGGCTCCTTGTCCTCGTGTGATTTACTTGCTTCCTCTGCCTTCTCCAGATTTGACACGGTGCTCTTCAGCGAAATAGATCTCGAAGCATGCTCTTTCTCGGAAGGACTAGGTTTTGCTCCATCTGTTTTCTCTGTCTTCTTCGGAGAACTGGCTTTGGTAGCATCGTTTTCCTTGGAAGTATTAGGACGTGCAGACCATGTGTCCATCGGAAACGAATCCCAACCTCCCTCATCCTTGGAAGGAGTGACCTCCAGGGAATCGATTATTTCCTCTGCCTCCTTCAGCGATGATTCAGCCTCCGACAGTGATTTCATCTTCCGCTCTCGTTTCCCCTTGTTCAGCGGGCGTTTTTCAGCATCTTCCTTCTTCTGAGAGCGACCAGCTCTTTCAAGCGACACGCGCAGTAGAGGGTCTTCATCGTCCTCTTCCACAGAGAAACTTTGTTCGGCAGGGGAAGCGTCTGTAGTATCAGACGGAAACTCTGCGGTGGCCGCCTTCCCCGTCTTCCTCTCCTCCGCCCATCTCCGTAGTCTTTTCCTTGCGTGCTTGCCCAACAACGGATACTCCATTTTCATGAGCTCTTTTATATTTTCCGGTGTTTCGTCCGTCAGCAACGACGAGTATGGAAATCTGCGCGCTCGCCACTCTTCGGTGCCGACTGCAGGATCGTCGCGTTGGGCTGGGACAGCGCGCGCCGCGAGCTTTGCAATAGCGTCTATCGAGTCATCGCGTTCGTCGTGCTCTTGCGCGTCGCGAGGGATTTCGAGTTGTATACGCCGTGGCGATATCGAGCTGAATTGTCTCGCGGCGTCTCGCCGCAGTCGTGAGTGAAATAGGTTGCGGTGAGCGGAAAGCGGGCGGAGCGGAATACCGGTAGTCGTTTCGATCAGCGCGCGGAGGAGGTGTCGAGAACAAGAAGGGCAAGACATTGTAGGCATTGCAATGTGGTGTGGTGAAGTTATTCAAAGCTTCAGCGACAGATGGAAATCTAGTATCGGCGCTTTTCTGGCGTCGCCACTGAACCCTGTGCAGATCCCGAATCCTACAATTGCCTTTCTTCCAACAACACCAACCCTTCTTCTCACCAAACCATGCCCAAAAGACTCCCTGCTAGACCGGCAGAAACGCTCACCAAAGCCGAAACAACCCTATAAGAAGCATAAGTCCCCATCACCGAAACACCTGCCGCGAGCAATAACCACTTCAAATTCCTCCTCTCCACATAACCCTCTTTAAGCACCGCTTTCTCACTATTTCCCAACTCCGTCAAAATCCCATACTCGGGCACGTACTTGAAGTCAAAGTTTGTCTGCTTCCCCTCCAACCCCCACTTGCTATCCACAATGAGCTTCCAAAAAACATCTCTCAGCATCTCATTCTTGTGCCGATCCCAGCTCGGCACAGCGCGATAGGCGTAGTTCATGACCATGAAGAAGATGCACTGGCCGGCCATCAGCGCCCAGTAATACGCCGAAGGTCGAGGCAGCCCCAGCTCGTCGCACAACGCGTTGCCGTTCAGCCATCTCGCCGACGCGATCAACATGTCCGCGGACGCGTACGTAGGCGGTTGATTCTCCAGACTCCGGATGATATTGTTGGCCAGGACCTGACTTGTCTCCGTCGGCTGGACCTCGTAGTAAAGCAGCACCTCCATGATCCTCTTTGCCTGATCCGGAGTTTCGAAGTCTTTTGTCGGACACCCAACCAGATACCCAATATACCGCCAAAGCGCGATATAATCCACAATCTCCTGCTGTCTCAGAAAAATGCCCTGCCGCGGCAGACTCAACCACACCAGCGTGGCCGAAAATGTCCCAATGGTAGCGATGCTGTCCAGATCATTAATCGGCACACCCCACTCCTCAACATTGTAGTACTCCGGCCTTGTCTCCGCCAACTTCATGATCCGCGTCCGCACCGCCGCATGTAGCAATCTCACGCGAATACTACTCGCGAACCCCTCACCTCCACACTGCAGACTCTCCACGCTCTTCGTGCACTGCAATATATGCTGCGTCGTCTCAAAAAGCCTCCTCCTGGCCACCTTCGTACCGAACCCCCCGGTCCTTGCCAACGTCTCTACCACCCGTGCAGCACCCATCCCCCCAAGCAGCGACTGATACGCCAAACCCGTCAGCGCGGCGCCGCCATAGCGGTAGAAGACATCCTGCCCACGCGCAATCTGCGCCCAATCGACCCATTCCGGGACGGTGGTGAGTTCGCGCCACAGCGCACCCAGCGTCTCGTCCTCAGCCGCATGATCGCGCAGCAAAGCGTACAAATCCCTCTGCGGCGGGTTCTCCGCCTTCCCAGGCGTCTTGTCATCCCCCAACGATCTATCCCGCTCTTCAGGCGCCTCGGCAGTCTTATCCATGCGCGCGTATGCCTGCGCCTCATCGTTGCTCTTCCGCGGCAAGCCGTTCTGCGGCGGCGGCGAGATCTCATTCAGCCGATGCAGCGCTGCTTCGCCGAGGGTGTCGTAGGAGAACTTTAGAGGCTGCATCTGCGCGGGCGAGGGGTGCTCGGGCGTGAGCTCGAAAGTATAGCCCCAGCATCTGCGCCGCACGAGTATCAGCCATCGCTCTTGCATTCTTCCGCCATCGTTGCCACTGCACTGTCGACCTGCCCAGCGAGGCACAGGAGCTGGACTAGACTCACGATCGCGTATTCGACGTCCGCCGACGGAACGGGTTCGGCAAAGCCATCGCGCAGCTCACAGCACCGCGGCCTGGTCTTCGATTGAGAAAATCTGAAACCCAGCGGGCAGGGACAAAGAAGCGCTGCACACGAAGCGTGGCGGCGGGGCCCGGAGGAGTCCTTCGTGGAAACCGTGTGTACTGTACATAATGCACTACGAACCGCACCCGCGGCACCGCGTCATAGTCGCCGAACGGCACGCATCCCGCGGCATGACTAGTTTGGTGCTTGGCGGCTTATTATCACACCAATGGTCATGGACAGGTGAACAGTCTGAATAGCCGCTGCAGGGAAGTGAGGTCTATCTGACACTCTCTTGATCATGAGGTTGTGCCCGCTGTCAAACTGATGGACGGAGATGCGCCATGGAATGCGCAGTGGTGGCGGGGCCCTGTCATCGAGCTGGCGCGGGTGCCGCTTGTCAGCGTTAACGTTACACAAAGTCATGTTCGAACCTAACTCGAACTGCAAAAAGTAGAACTGATGTGTCTTCGCAAGCAATACCTAGCTGGGTACTCTGCTATATTTCCGTCCTAGATACCCTTCAGGTTCAGCGCCATCTAAACAACAGATCTAAGTCCACATCTAAGTCCATCGTAAACCTTTCAAGTATCCGCACGTAGTGTTTTCCCATCTCAAACGCCTTACGCCGTGCAATTCCCCCAGTAAACCCACTCAAGAATCCTGCATCTCCTCCTGCCCCTTCGTCCCCTCAACCTGCTCCCCCTTCTTAAACACCACCTCCATCGCCGCCTCCAGAATCTCCATACCCCGCGCAATCTCCTCCTTGGTAATAACCAGCGGCGGCACGAACCTCAGCGTGTTCGTACCGCACGTGATAACCAACAAACCCCTTTCCCTCGCCGCGGTAATCACCGGCGTCGGATCCTGCGTCAACTGCAGACCCAGAATAAGCCCTTTACCCCTGACTTCCTTGACGACTTCCGGGAACCGCTGCTTCAGCTGCTCAAAGTGCTTGCGGAAGATCTGTTCCTTCTCGAGGACGGCGGATTGGAGCGCTGGGTCGGAAAGGCGCTGGACGATGTGGTGGGCGAGGCGGGCGCCGAGAGGGTTGCCACCGAAGGTGGTGCCGTGGTCGCCGGGCACGATTTTGGAGACGACGAACTCGTTGACCATGGTGGCGCCGATGGGGAAGCCGTTTCCAAGGGCCTTGGCTGTGGTAAGGATGTCCGGGTGGGCTTCCTTGGGCAGGGAGCCGTGAGCCCAGAGGGTGCCGGTGCGGCCGAGACCGGATTGAATCTCGTCATAGACGAGGACAGCGCCAACTTCGGTGCAGCGCTTGCGCAGCGCGGTCAGGAACTCGGGCGTTCCGACGTTGACGCCGCCTTCGCCTTGGATGGGCTCAACGATCACACCGCAAGTGTTCTCCGTGACGAGCGAAGCCACGGCCTCGACGTCGTTGTAGGTGCCGTAGCGGAAGCCGGGCACCATGGGCGAGAACGGCTTCTGGTACTTGGGGTTCGGGGTCGCGGACAGGGAGCCCATGGTGCGGCCGTGGAAGGAGCTGTGGAAGGAGACGAATTCGTGCTTGGCGCCTGAGGGGTCAAGAGCCTTGCCGACTTTGCGGGCGAATTTGATGGCCGCTTCGTTGGCTTCGGAGCCGGAGTTGCAGATGAAGGTCTTGGAGGCTGTGTGCATGGCGCCGGACTCGACGGTCTTTTCGACGAGTAGCTTGGAGAGGGCGCCGGTCCAGGGGTTGTGGTAGAGATTGGAGGTGTGCATGAGGGTTTGCGCCTTTACGAGGACTGTGGTCAGCATTGGACGCCAAAAGCCAGTCCCGTTCCACATACCTGTTGCGCCAACAGCTTCGATATCTCCGGATCGCAGTGACCGAGCGCGTTGACCGCAATACCCGCGGTGAAATCCAGGTATTGGCGGTTTTCCACATCCCAGAGGTAGCATCCCTCTCCCTTGTGGAACATAGGCGGCGGGCGAACATAGGTAGGGACCATGTATGGCATCGAATCGTTGACCAGACGCGTAGTCTGTGAATCCGCAGGAGGGTCGGGGGTGGGCAGGTTGGCCTTCGCCTACAAGAGTCCGGTTAGCTATCTTCTGGTATCCAAAGAATAAGAGTATGCAGCTACGTACCTCAATGCTGTCCTTCAGTCCCTGGGGAAGACTCGACGCCGCAGTTGCAGACGACGCATATCTGCGCGCGGCGAACCCAGAAGAAGCGCGCAAAGCAGCGCTCGCGCGACCGGCGGAAAGCCTCAGTGCCATACTCAAATACTCGGACGTGAGACTCGAAAACACACTGAAAGCAGACTCGGCAAAGAAGGGGTATCTCGAGAGAAGGGAGAGTGTAAAGAAAAGCGATGCTGGTGTCGAGTTGCGAAAATCCCGTCACTATCGATACGGAACTACAGTGTGACTGAGTGTTATGACTGGTCAGGGTCCGGCCGATGTCGCTCGTGCGGAGAAGGGCGTCAACGGCGGCCATAGCTCCAAGACACCATGCATGGCAATTCCGAGACTCTTCTTAGTCATTCAAGGGCTAAATGACAGAGGTACCTGATATATCATACTTGAGCAGACCTGTGCTAAAATCAAGGACACAAGTCTACCACCACCATTTTGTTCGTGCCATTAGAAACTGTTCGCAGGTCCAGACTGACCGTATCGTATTCCAGCTATGCAGGATTCGCTGTAGCAAGCAATCTACATGAATGAGAACAAAGTTACAGAAACCATGCAGGCCCGTATCTCTGTGAGAAGCAAAAGAGCAAAGCCTAAACATATCGTATAGCGCTGTTGGGTATCACATCATAGTCCCTTCTGTCCACATCCCCATTACTCCCATACTCGTCCCCCCACAAACCTTACACCATACCGTTCCCCTCTCAAGCGGCCGCAGAACCATTTACCGCCCTCCTACTCGACCCCCCGCCACCACTCTTCCTCGATCCACCGTTCACCCTCCTCTCCCCTTGGCGCGGTTTCACTTTCGGACTGCCCCTCGCCTCTGCCTCTCTGAGCTCCTCGTTGCTGTTCTCCCACTCCTTGTCCGACTCGTCCGACTCGATGCCCGCGACTACTTTTTCGAAGTGGAGGCGGGTTTGTGGGATACTCTGGGAGGATCGGGGCATCAGTGGGACAGGGGAGTTGCGCGGGGTGTGAGGCGGGAGTCAAAAAACTCGGTATCCAAAGAAAGAAGACGGTAAGGAGAACTGGAAAGGGGAACAGTTCTTGACACCATGATGTAATAACGAGAAGAAAGAAAAACGAAGACGAACCCAACAGACCGACGACAGAAAAACAAGCCAGAAAAAAAAGGGAAAAGCAAACATACCTCGTTCCTCGTACTACTCATCCAGATCAACATCTCATTACTCTCCAATATCCTCGCCGCATAGCTCCGCCTCTCCCTCTCCTCAAACGTCTCCTCCGCCATCATCGTCTCGAACCCACTCCCTCCACCACCACCACCACCACCACCCCTGCCAGCCGCCATCCCATTCCCCATCCCACCATACCCCATCCCCTGTCCCTGCCCCTGCCCCGCAGAACCACGAAACCCCATCGGTCCCGCAGGCGTCGACTCGTACGCCGGATAGTACCCATGATGCAGCGTGGCGATGCCACCGTTGGCAGCCACTGCTGCGACACTCTCGGGGATGACGGAGGCGTAGGCGGGTTGGAAAGGGGGGGCGCCGGTGGGGGAGAAGAGGGGAGCGTGGACGAATTGGCCTGGCGGGTTGGGGGAGAAGGGGGAGGAGTTGCCGGGGTGGGCGTGGTGGTTGGGGTGGTTGCTGGTCAACGGTTGGTATTGGGGTTGCTGTTGTTGTTGATGTGGAGGTTGGGGTGGTCCTGCTGGTCCTGGTGGAGGTTGGGGGTGGGAGTGTTGGTTTGGCATTGTTTCTTCGTCCGTGGGAATGGGGGTGAGCGCGGTGAGGTAGATGAGGTGGGTGGAGGGAGGACAGCGGACGGACGGTGGTGAGCTTTGGAGGCCTGGCTGTTGGGCGGCGAGTCGACGCCTGTAGACTTTTGTCGTCGACGGTTAGTGGCGAGCGTGAGGACGAGTTGAGGCTCGAGATCTCTGTGGTTTGCTTGCTTTTTCTCTCGGTCCCAAAACGCGTTGGATGCGGCAGTTGGTGAAGCTTGCGGGAGCTTGGGCGGCGCTGAGAGCTCCAGCTTCCTTCCGGCTGATCAGCGGCGGCACGGAGCGACTGGGGTACGGGGCTTAGCTGGATTAGGAAATATCTGGTACTCGTGGAGCAGGGGCTGTTTTTGGTGGACCTTTATGAGATGGAACAGCACATGCGTCTTCAAAAGACCATGTTTCTGGATCATCAATTTCTTCCTCCCGACGACCATTTCCGTGCTGCGGATTCGAGCGCATTCGTCGTCGGCATGAACACCTATAACAACATGTCGTCCCCAAAGGTCTCCCACAACACCATCAACCGCAACCTCACCCTCGCCCTAGCCTCCGCCCTCACACCCTCGCTATCCCTCATCCTCTCCACCAACCTCTCCACAGCCTTCGCCCTCACATCGTCCGTGTCCAAGCCAACATGCACACCCGCCCCCAGTCCCGCACCCACCGTCGCCTCCCGCTCCTCCACCAAAAGCAAGCGTTCACTCTCCGCCCGCTGCATCACCAACCTCCGACACTGCTTCTTCATCTCCCTCCCACCACCACCACAACCCCCACCCATCCCCTTCTCCCCAACCACATCCCGGGCATCATCGTCCCCAGCAACCCCACCTCTCCTCCCTCTCCTCTCCCCCGTACCCAGAATCGCAGTCGGAGCCGGCTTGACCTCCCTTACCACACATTCCAACCCCGGCAGCTGCGTCGTCACTGGCATACAACACATCTTCCGGTCCCCCGCAGCACAACCCGCCCATGCGCCATCCCCACCGCACCCGCCACCTCGCCCCTCACCCCCCTCAACGACCCCAACCCCACAACCACAACGCCCGCGCCTAGCCCTCTTCCTCAACTTGACGCGCTCAGCCAGACTACCGGGCGCGTCTCCATCTCCAAGTCCCGACGTTGGACTCACCGCCACGACGGCCGTGCTCTCCCTTTCCCGCTTCCTTTCCCGGTTCCCGCTCCCGCCGTCCCGTGATGGCGAGGAGGACGGCGGCGGGGAAAGCGGGACGGGTGAGTTGGGCGCGGGGTTGGAGGCGCGGATGCTGTGTTGCGGGGCGGAACTCGGCGGAGCGGTCGAAGAGCTTGAGAGTGGAGAGGTTGCGGGAGAGGAAAAGACGGTTCGATCGTCGTGGGGGTGGGTGTGGTATTTCAGTCCTGCGAGGATGTGGGCGGCGGTTTGGGCGGCGGGGTCGAGGTTGAGGGTGTTGTGGATGGGTTTGTGGGAGGGGCAGGAGGGGATTTTGGTGGGTTGGAGGGGGTGGGGTTGGGTGGAGGAGTTCTTGGTGGTGAGGTTGACCGTGGAGGTGGAGGAGGGTTTTGGATGTCTTAGGTTCGCCATCGTGGTTGCTTCGTCGGGATCAGAGGACCGGGATGCGGAAAGTCTGCGACTCCGGCTGAGGCTGAACAGCGACGTACGACTGACCCCGTGTGTACGCAACGGTTCCGTCGTCGCCCTCTCCGGCACGCTTCTGAATCGCTGCACAGGCGGCAATGGCGCCATCACGGCGACGTCCAAGGCTTCCAACCGCGCTCTTTGTCTCTTTACCATCTCTTCAAACTTCCCCTCTTTCTGCTCCAGCTTCGCGTTCTTTGCCAGGGACATTTTGCTTGGTGACATCGAGGAATCGGCTGTAGAGTCGGGAACGAGGACGGGGACGGGGAAGACGCTTTTGTTTTGTGATGCCCGCGCCCCAAGGCCGGGGGCTGGAACCACGTTTCGGCGCTGTTGTCGGGGGACGAGTTCCTTGGTTTGTGGTGGTGATGATGATGGTACTGGTGCTGGGTGTCGCGTGGTCCATGGCTCCGCTGGATGGTAACGTTGAAGTTGGACGGGGGCTGCCATCGCAGGATGCATAAAACATAAGGTAGCCGTATCAACTCCGGATAACTGCGTGCTTGCCGCGAAAGCGGAGACGAAGAAGAAGAAGAAGAAGAAGAAGAAGAAGAAGAAGAAATGAGACACAAGCCCCTCTACAGAGCCGTCGAAGAATACGGAATACAACAAGTGATACCCGAGAAGTAAAGTATTCCACACCTCTCCTCCCGCGGGTCCCTGCGTCGACAGCCTCGAAACGAAAAACTGACAGCGGTGTTATGCCAACAAAGTAAGCGCAACCACGGTCCTAGATCGACGTTTCCGCCGTTGACAAAGAGCGAGCGGCCTGGACTCGCAACGCGCCTCACACGAAGAACCGCGACCGCAGCCCTTGCCACTTTGACAGGGGCGAGTACGTACCACATCCGACAAAAACCACAAAAGCGGAAAAACGAGAACCAACGGTGGGAGTTGGAAGAAGAGGGAGTAAGTCGCGATTCACAGCAAACCCCAAATCGTTCTCCGTGCATCAAACGCGAGAAGAGCCAGGCTGGAAGACGTCAACTCCCCAGCAAAAATCCGCTGTATAACGCGCACGACACCAAATAAACAAACTCAGCGGACGCGCATCTGACAATTTTGGAACCACGTTCGGTCCCGCGACTAACCTTGACAGCCACCAAACCGTACTGGGACGCAGGGCCAGCAACATTTGAAACGATACGCACGAAACCGGGTGTCGACATCGGCAACTCCAACCAAAACCGATGAAATGCCACCGAAGACGCGGCGAGCACGTAAGAACAGATTGGAAAAACGGCTGGGAAGAAGAAAGGCGGAAGAAAAAGGGGAGCGAGTTGGCAATTTTGCGTACGGCCGCGATTCTGTGACCGAGCTAAGACGTCGTAGCAGAGCATCACCCATCTCTATCGTCGCCACGGGACCACTCAATCGTCCTCCTCCATAATATCCAAACAACGCGCAGCGACGACCAACAAGAGCAATCCAGATTCCCAAAAAGGGGAAGAAAGCGCCGCCGTATGCCATGCGGATGCGAATGCGAAAATGGGAAAAAACCGGCCAATCCGACCGACAAGAAAGTGTAGCGAAAAAGGAGTCCTTCACAGTCTTCCTTACCAACGGTCGATTTCTTTATCTGAACCCATCATCCATCGGACGATACGACCGATGTGAATGATCTTTCCTCAACTCCTCCATCGCTTGTCTTCTGTCGCCACGCCCCCCTTCAAACGGCACAACACTACTTCTGCGCCTCTTCGGCCTTCGCCTCTTCGACCTTCGCCGCCTCCACTTTGGCCTCCTCAACCTTGGCCTCCTCAACCTCCTGATGTCTCGCTTTGGACCCCTTCTCCCTGAACGTGCTAACCGCCGGAATATCCGCCTTCAGCCTCTCCTCGACCGTACTATACGCTCTGGGCGTCAACTTGATCAACGTGTGCAACGGCACCTCCATCCACGGACTCCGCTCCTGCGGCACGTTCATAAAGTACGCATAGATGCACCTGAGAATGGCCTGATGGGTGACGATCAGGATGTTCTCGCTTCTCTCCAACTCCATGATGATGGGCTCGAGCCGGATGACGACGTCGCGATACGACTCCCCGCCCAGGTAGCGGTAGTTGTATTTGTCCTCGTCGCGCTGCGCGAAGTCCTGTGGGTATTTCTCTTCAATGTCGGCGTAGGTGAGGCCGTCGCAGACGCCCGAGTCGAGCTCGTCCAGCGCTTTCCACTCCAGCTTTTCGAATTCGAGGAAGCGGGCTGTTTGGATGGTGCGTTTGAGCGTCGAGGTCCAGACGGTTAGTTTGCGGCCTTCGCCGGCGGATTGGCGGACGAGTTCGGGGAGTTTGCGGGCGTAGAGCTCGCCGCGTTCGGAGATGTCGGCGTCGCCGCCGATCTTGCCTGATAGGTTGTACATGGATTCGCCGTGCTGTTTTGGGAGTGTGTGGTCAGTGGACACGGGTGATGGGTGTGCAGGAGGGTTGCCGTACGCGAGATAGCCAGATTGATCTGGGTTTGATGTGGAGGTTCATCAGGTAGTAGACGCAGCGGGACTGCAGGTAGTCTTGGATCTTGTTGATGATGACTTGCTTGCCGACGTCGATCAACTTGACGTACGTCAAGTCGTACTCGTCCTCGTCAATCGTCTGATACACCTTCTCGTAGTTGCGGATGCGGTTGCGGAAATCCTGGGCCGCCACCTCCGGGTCCTGGCCCTGGTAGTCTGGCGACGTCGTCTTCACATCCAGTATGTTCTGCATGATCAAGTCCTCGTCGTCGCACTTGGACTCGACGAACAGCGTCTCGATGTTCTCCGCCGCGCACCGCTCCTGAATCCATTTTCTCCGCGACTTGGTCGAGTTGGTGGCATCCAGGATGGCGACGAGACCCCTGCCCTCGGCGAACCACCTGCACATGTCATTGACGGCTGCTTCGGCCGCAGCCTTGCGCAGCCGCTCTCCTTCGGTATTCGTGGTGTCGAAGAACTCGGCGGAGGGGTTGGGCGTCGCGGTCCGACGGTACTGGCCGACGTTGAAGGTCTTTGCTTTTATTGACAGCCAGTGAAGGTAGCGAACGACTGCATTCAATCGTCAGCATCATGGACTGCACCCAGGGTCCGATATGGCGACGTCATCGTGCAGACTCTTGCAGCGACTTCAGATGGCCTCAATTCAGACGACAATGCCACACGCACCCTTTGTAGCAATCAGACTCTTGCCTCTCGCGGGCAAGCCGACCATGACGACGCATATCCTCGTATCCTCGGCCTGAACACCGACCGTGTTAGTTCTGCGTCTGGGAGTCAGGATCTCGCCCGGAGGCACTTTGCGCATCTCGGGCTTGAAGTCTCCGTTGACGTCGGCCATGGCTGCAGCAATGTGAAGAGGAACGAGAGGCAGGGAGTGATTGAGAGGTGCGAGAGCGAAAGGAGCTGGCCAAGTTCAGGCAGAGAGCGAGGGCTACAGTATGGGCGCTTGGGAGATTGGAAGGGAGCAAGCGAGCAGGCAGTGTTGGCGTGGGTGCCAATGGCGCGGAGCAGCTGGCGGAGTTGGAGTCTGCTCAAGTATGAGCACACGATGCCGGCAGGGTGAGGCTCGTGGCTGTTAGGGCGGTGGTTTGGGCGGTGGGGAGAGTGGGATGTGGGACAGGCCGGATAGGGCGCGGGTGCTTGGAGGAGGATTTGATCTAAGCTCGGCTCTTTGCGAATGTCGACGAGTGAGGCGGCGGCGGCGGCGGAGGAGAGGAGATGTGCCAGGTGATGGGGTTCCCCGCACGCTTGCTCGTGAAAATGCTTGGGATGCTATGGGCTCGTGGTGAGATCTGGGGAGACAAGACTGGCGGGGTGGTGATGTGGTGGTGGTGGTGGTGGAGGTGGTGGTGGTGAGAGCAATGGGGGTTGTGGTGTGGAGTTGTTTGGTACCTTGGTAGGCTTTGGTTTGCTGAGGGGGTGGGTGGGGGGGCCTTCAAAGTGCCGTGAATGCCTCCGTCCGGGCGGTTTCTCGACGATGACGGCAGACGACGGCTCCTGCAAGTGGGACCGGCAGAATTTGGTCATTGTGGACGGACGGACCTGCGTAAAGTGTGGATCCAAAAGGCCAGACTCGCCTCGACGTCCATCAACACTGGCAGACAAGTCTTGGCTAAGGTTACAGTAGAGAGTAACTTAGTAATAGTAGGTGAAGGCGTTCGCAGTCGAGTGGCCGTGTGCTGCTGCTGCTGCTGCTGCTGCGCTCAAGTTTGCGTGCGACATTGGGTCAAGTGTGTTCGGTGACTGATGACTGTCGTGTGCTCAAGCCAAATGCCTCTCTGCCGCCCACCCGTCTGATTCCGCTGCATGCCCATGCCCATGCCCGCACTTCCCTCCGAGCTCGCCGAAACTCGGAGCGAACGAGTGATGAGACCGCGGTGAACAGTGAACGATGAACGATGAACGGTGAACGGTGAACGAGCCAAAGAGCTCGGGGGCAAACGAGAAGTAGTAACTTAAGCTACTCAAGTCACTCACCATCGAGAAGGAGTAGTTCCTGACGCGCGCTCTCTGCGACTCCGCCATCGCCGCCATAACGTTAACGTTATCGTAGCTGACGGTGCTCAAGTCCCAGCTGCGCGTCCGCTTCGACCTGGTCCAGATTCGAGAACAAAAAGTGGCTGCTGGGCCGTGACTTCAGACGTCTGCGATGGATGATAAGTCTCTTTCCCCGGAGCAGTAGTACAGCCAAATAGAAAGTTGTGGTGGATGGAGGAGACGAGCATGGCGGCATTATCTACCACCACCTCCCACTCGTCAGCTCCTTATCGCCAGCTCGTGCAACGACCTCAGGCCCACCAACCCGCAACCAATCGCAGACCCCCCATCGCCACCATGCCACGCCACGCCTCGCCGCACCGTAACCCCAGACGTGCCTCAGGCCCGCAAAGACAACGGGACGTTTCAATCCTCCGGCCAACGAGCAGCTCACAAAGACGACGCACGGCAACGGTCATGGGTATCTAGCTTAGCTATGCTATATACAAAAGGATTACCGCTCGCCTGCCTGCCGCCCGCTCAAACAAAGGACGCCCCCCCTCCCACTCGGAGAAGATTGAGGGATCCCGCCAACAGCCAACACGCATTTTCGCTCGCTCGCTCCCAGAACCACATCCAACCCAGTAGCCGTGCGTGTCCTCTACAGAGCCGTCACTTCGTCAAGCCATCGCCCCGTCAGAAATCTGCGACATGGAATTCGTTTCAAGCCTTCCGTTCATCCCTCCATCAAGCAACCGCCTGCGCCAACCTCGAACTCTGCTCCGCGTTCCGTTCCGCCGTCGACGACTGACTGCCTCCACCCCCTCCCCCTCCCTCTCCCCCTGTCAACAAACTCACCAAACTCTGCGCCGCAGCAATCCTCTCCCTCTGCGCCTTCCCCGTCCTCTCCTCTCCATGCGCCGTCCCCGCGTCATCCACCCACTGAATCTTCTCAATCTTGAAGCTCGAGCCCACATGTTTCTTGCGGCCTTTGGATTTGAGGCCGTAGCAGACGCGGGATCTGTATTCGGCGAGCGAATGCAGGATCAGGATCGTGATGTGCACGTCCATGTTCGGGGGCGGGACGACAGGGTTCGCGGGCTTGGTCGTCAGCATCTCCTTCGCGTCGGCTTCGCGGGCTTCGCCGATGCGTGGGTCCAGCATCGAGACGTCTACGTCTTCTGACCAGGCGCCCCGGATCCAACCGGAGTGGATGGCGGCGCCGATGACGTCCGAATCGTTGGTGTAGATGTCGGTGCCCCAGACGTTCTTGCTTAGACAGATGACATCGCGTTCGCGGTCTGAGACGTAGAATCTTGGCACTCTTATCGTCCGAGTGCAGCCTTCCTTGCCCGTGTCGTCGGGAAGGGGCTTGGGCACCAGTCGTGCGCCGTACCTGTCGTCGATGCTGGTATTTCTCGATGGCAGTGGCGTGTACTGGGCTTCGTAAACGGTGCTGCCAAGGTGGTTGCGAGGAACATCCTTGACTCTGTTCAGAGGTTCGTCGTTGTTCGTCTCCACTGTAGGTTTTGTGAGCACAGGGAACGCTGCTGGAACGTTGTTTGCTCGTGGTGCATGATGGTGATGATGGACGGGGTGTGGAGCATGGTGGTGATGGTGATGGTGGTGGTGATGATGACCGGATTGAGCATTGACGTTCTGAGGCGGGAGACCATTTGTCTTACTGAAAGGCGTAGGTGTATTGCTTGCAGGTGGGTTCGCCGCTGGCAATGCCGCCTCCTCCTCCGGTCTGTGATGATGACTTTTTCTTGTTAGCGTCAAACTTACCAAGGATGCGATCAACTTACTGGTGCGGATAGACATGGTGGTGATGGTGACCTTGATGGACGTGCTTCGCTCTCTTCGAACCCCGTTGGCTAGCCATCCCGGGAGTCATCCGACCTTCAACACTCTCACTGTCAACTCGCCCATCTTCATCTTTGATTTTTCGCGTCCTCCTGGCGCCACGGGAGCCGGCTCTGGCCAACTCCGCGTCGCCCGGGCCTCCTAGATGATCCGATCCATTTTGAGGGAACGGACTTTGACGACCTGGCGTAGCTGACCGATGGCCGCCCATCAGGCCGCTTCCAAGACCAGAAAACATTCTGCCAAACTCATTCTTGATGCTTGGGTCCCCTCCCGGCCCGGCCGGCGCACCTTGAGCACCCTGTACGGCTTGAGGCAGAGGAGAGGCGCGCCCGCGCCTGTTAGCTTCGGGACTGACACCCAGGAATGACCTTGATTTCTGCATCTGGATTTCTTCGCCAGGCTTCTTAACCTGGTAATCATACGACATCGCCCGGTTTTGTGGGTAGCCATTAAGGTTGTGCGCCAGTGGGGCGCCATGCTCGACTTTGCGTCTTTCCATACTGGCAGGGTCGGACGTGGGAGGGCTTTGGTATTGCTCTGCAATCCTTCTGCCGGTGTGCTCAACTCCTAGAGGGAAACGGTGAGCACCTTCGGCTGCGGGCCCAGCTGAGTTGAAGGGTCCACGTCCCATATTGGCAATGGGAGGAGCTGAACTAGTTGGAGGACCTGGTCGGAAGGGATCGCGGCTTTCGTCCTTTCTTATTTGACTAGGCTCACTACTGATAGGCTCTCGAGGTTGCGGATGCCAGAACATACCGCGCGCTTGCTGCGCTGCCGCGCCAGGCTGTGGAGCACCGGGGTACTGCCTTTCAGGAGCGTCATAGATTGAGTGCGAGATTGGCTGGACAGTGGTTGGGCGTTCGCCATTCGTCGGCGCATCCTGCCTCGAGAGATCCGGTGAGTTGGGACCAGAAGGCCGTGATCCGTACTGCCGATCCAAAGCCGCTGCGCGCTCGTCTTGCGCCGGACCGAAGAAGGTACGCCTGGCGGTGTTCACTGCCGCCCATGCATCCCTGTGGTTGTCCTGGCGAACATGAGGTCCACTTGGCTGACTATTTGGCCTCGGCGGAACCATCTGAGCCTGTCGGGCTGCTTCCTGAGTGGTAGAATCGCTCAAAGAATAGGGACGGTTTCCGGTCATTGCTGCTGTCATCGGAGGCATACTCTGGCGTGGCTCCTCAGGGGATGCTCGAGAAGGCGGCGCAAAAGAGCGAGGCGGGGAGCCAGCTGCGTACGTGGATCCGTCCGAACCTCTCGCGGCAGAGGTCCTTGGAGGATACTGATCGGGAGTCTCTCCTCGTCGATACTGCGAGTAGCCCAGAAGCCCCCGCCGAGGAGACGGCGGTTGCATTGAATTCAAGCTTGGCGAAGGAGCAGTGGCCGAGGTGGGGGGTGAATAGTGGGACTGACGGTTGGCGGCAGCCGCCTCGAAGCCCATCAGCGATGAGATGGACATGTTGCTGTTTGGACGAGGGGCGCCTACCAAACCGGGCAGGTCCCGGCCGGTCGAGAAGGGCGGCGGCGGTGGTGGCCCGCGTTGAGCAGCGAATGGCGGCAGGGGACTGCTCTGGGGGCCGGGCGACGAGGGCGGAGGCATCTGCCTGTTACCAAAGGGAGGCGGCGGGGGAGGTGGGTCTCGGGGAACTATTGGGCTGACGTGTTAGTGATTGGCATCAGGATTGGCTGGATGAGACACGCACTGCCATAGTACTGCGGCGGGCTGCCACCGCCGAGAGAGCGTCGCCGGCTCTGCTCGTAGGAGTAGGGCATGTGGGCTGAGCCATTGGGACCAGCGGCCAAGGAGGGCGGCGGAGGCGGCGGGGCAGAGTTCTGGTGAGGGCGTTGGTAGTGGAGAGGTTCCTGTGACGGTGGTGGTGGAGGTGGTGGTGCTGGAGGATGAGCTATTAGCGCGATGTCAAGTCAAACGGCGGGCAGGTCGCTAGTGTGGGAGAGTGACAGGGGTGCATGGCTAGCGTCGCGCGTGCGGGAGCGGGAGTGCAGCGAGAAAAGCAACTGCGAAACACGGGCCCAGGAAGGCCCAAAAGGCGAAAAGGCGAAAAGGCGAAAAGGCGCGAAATTTGCATGTCTGAGATCCGCCCTGCCACGAAACGAGCTGGATCACGAGAGAAAGGGAAAAACAAAGGACGAAACGGGGATGGCGGCTCGACCGATGGCGCCGACTGGGATCGCGAATCTTGCAGCGCGTTCATGCGCAGAGCCAGAGCGTCATGGTCGGACCACAGTCAGCGTGCAGCTCAATGCGCTCTGCGGGACGGAAGCTGAGCTGAAGCGCGACGGCCAGAAGGCTTCGCGCTGCTCAGAATCTCAGCCTGGGACGGCTGCAAGATCTGGAGCGGTGTGGAGACCGCAAGACTAGGACCAAGGGTGCCGCATCTGCCACGCAGAGCAAACATCCCGCTAGTCCTTACGGCTCCGTCCCGTCCATACGTGCAGACATGTCCCCATCCGAGCTTCTGCGCAGCTCGCGTTGATTTTGCAGCCCACTGTGCGGCCCGACCGACTCTGACTCCGTGACGGCAACGGCGCGCGCTGCATCGCGTGGACTGACGCGGAAGCAGGAACATCGTACCAGTGTTGTTTCCCCATCCACCTCCTACGTTTTCTCTGCCGGCAAGGCCATAGCTGCCGCGGCGTTGCTGTGCGGTCGGGAGGAACGGATCGCGACGCTGGAACGGGTCGGAGAAGGGCACGTGGACGGGCGGCTGCGATGCTGGCGGCGGGCCGTACTGAGAGTAGGCGGGATGCGGTGGCTGCGGCGGCTGCGGCGTGGGTTGGTGATGCGGGTTGTGGATGAGCGGACGGTCTTGTGGCCGGCCCTGTGACTGTCGCGAGTCCATGGCGGTGCGATGCAGCGGGGTGTTGGTCGTCGGTGCGGGCGTGGTATATCAGCAGACGCGGACGGATGGTGTCGAAGGATGGTGAGACATGGCGGTGCTGAGTCAGGCGGCGGGTTTGGCGGTGTCGGTCGGTCTCGAGAGAGGCTCGATGGGGTGTGTGTTGGGGAGTTGGGGAGAGAGAGGAAACAAGGTGGTGGAGAGGAAGAGTCGACGCGGGCGCTTGGCCCTGACAAGCCGGGCTAGCTAACAGATCAATCATCACACGGATCACGTCTCGGTCTGCATGCCTTAGCTTGTGAGCTGTTCCCTGACCCCGGTTAGGCCGGGGGATTAAAAACGCTGGGATCCATATATGACGGCGCACGCACAAGGCGGCACAAGGCGGTGGGTGGGCGAAGTCATCAGTCAGTGCCGAACAGCACAACAGCACACCCACAAGAAGAGCAAGCAGCCAGACGTCCTTAGTCAAAGCCAAGTTACTACTTCAACGTACCCCTCCCAACAAAGCTGCCACCCGCACAAGCGTCCCATAGCTGCTTGTGTGTATATCTTCCATTTCCGCCCTCCTTCTCTGCATCTGCAGCGATCAATACTGGGGGTGACCCTCCATCCCCACCCTCGCTGTGCGCTGCTGCTCCCCTCGCCGCCGTTGCGCGTCCTCCACCGCTCGGGGCAGCCCTGCCACCTGCTCTCTCTCTCCCTCGTGACAACGACCACCTTTCCTTCTGCCACCCGCCCATAAATAGTCTGTCGCACCACCGTTCAACAAGTCAGCGTCAGCGTCAGCATGCCGTCGACCCGTCGCTGTGCCTGAGAACCCAAAGAACCCAAAGAACCCGGAACCGTGGACCCTGACCCTCGCCCGCCAAGCGCCCAAGGCCTCAGGCCCCAAACCATCGCCAAAGGAACCTGGACACCCCCAATCCACATGCTCCCTATGCCCTTTACGCCCGCTGCATCATGGCCCCTCTACAAGGCAAAACTCCAGTCAGTCTTTGCCGGCGCTGATCCACGAGTCTGCGCCGCCTTTTGGCTCTTCGGTACTCACGCGACGCCCTGATGCCTCCATCGCCCATCAGTCTCCGGCTTGCTGACCCAACTTCTCCCGCTGGCAGGCCTCATCAACAATGTCCTCTACGTGATCATCCTCTCCTCCGCCCTCGATCTCGTTGGCCCCGCCGTCCCCAAGGGCGTCGTCCTGCTCGCAGACGTGATCCCTTCTTTCTGCACCAAGCTGATTGCCCCCTACTTCATCGATGGCGTCCCATACTCTCTGCGCGTGCTCGTGCTCGTTGCGCTGTCCAGCTCCGGCATGCTTCTCATAGCGCTCACGCCGCCAGAGATAAACAGTACCACGGTCGCCACGCGCATGGTGGGAATCATCTTTGCCAGTCTGAGTGCTGGTGGCGGAGAGCTGAGCTTCCTTGGCCTCACGCACTATTACGGCCATTTCAGCCTCGCTGCATGGGGCAGTGGGACGGGCGGAGCTGGTCTGGTAGGCGCGGGCGCCTATGTCGTGGCCACCACTTCGCTTGGACTCAGCGTGAGGACCAGTCTGCTCGCCTTCTCCTTCCTTCCCGTGATCATGCTCGTCAGTTTCTTCTTCGTTCTTCCGCGCGGTCCTCTGAACAAGAAGGCGAAGAAGCGAACGGAATATGAACAGATTGAAGGCGAGGAGGACTCGGACGATGACGCGCTCGGGGTGCAAGACAGAGACGATGAAGGCCTGTTGGCGTCTTCTACCCTGTCCGCTTCGAGCAGATTCTCTTCTTCAGCCATCCATAAGCAGGGACAAGACCACGGGATCTGGGTCCGAGTCAAAAGCCATCTCAAACGGTCCGCTGGACTTTTCGTGCCATAGTAAGTCAACATCTCTTCCACATGTGTTCTTTTTCCGCATGAACGGAATCATTCCGTAGCATCTCAAGTCCTTATCCCCGCTCCACCACCACCACCTCATTCCCTTTCCCCACCCAAACCCACACCCTCGGTCCCCATCATCCCAGAAAGCTCAGCCCGACCCCCGAAACATCCCTTCTTTTCCCACGGCTGACCGCCCCCCGCCACATCTAGCATGCTCCCCCTCCTCCTCGTCTACATCTCCGAATACACGATAAACCAAGGCGTGGCGCCCACCCTCCTCTTCCCCCTCTCCTCCTCCCCTTTCACCTCCTACCGCGACTTCTACCCCACCTACAACGCCATCTACCAAGTCGGCGTCTTCCTGTCGCGGTCCAGCACCCCCTTCTTCCGCATCCACGCCCTGTACACGCCCTCGATCCTGCAGGTCCTGAACCTCGTCATCCTGACTCTGCACGCCATGTTCGACTTCCTGCCCAACGTGTACGTCGTCTGCGCGGTCATTTTCTGGGAGGGCTTGCTCGGCGGTTTGGTGTACGTGTCGACGTTTGCGGAGATCATGGAGAACGTGCCGAGGGAGGAGAGGGAGTTCAGCCTCAGTATCACGAGCGTCAGCGACTCGGCGGGCGTTTGCGCGGCCGGGTTTTTGGGCATGGTTTTCGAGGTCCGGCTGTGTGATTGGCAGGTCAGGCATGGGAGGGATTATTGTAGGCTGTTGTGAGCCGGTTGCTGGATTGCTGTGTTTATTGTTCAGAAGAATATGCTTTGGGACTGGGTTGTTCCGTGGGATATATCGACTCCCGGTGTAATCGGCCTATGTAGCTGTGTGCACTCCGACGCGTACGTCGACCTCTCTACCCTTCTACTTCCCAAACCTCCTCCGCATCTCAGGGGAACGACGTAGATTCCCTCCTCCCTCCCACCACGCTTCCGAAACTCCCGTATCCGTGTCGCGGACCTTTCAACGTTCATATGCTGCTTGCTTCCACCTTCAGTCCGGACACACATAGTCCAGCCTCACTTCCACTTCCACTTCCCCTCTTCCTGCCACATCGCCCTCCTCTTCTCTTCCCTCCCAACACCCCACCCAAACCCCCGCTATAGTAACCAACCGTGCCCAAACCTCCCGCCCTTTCCTCCCCTCGCCAGCGCAGCACGCGGCGTCCAAAGCAGCCATGACTTACCGCTGTCCCCTGACCCGCCCCGACAACGAACGCCCAGCGACCATCTCTCCATACACAGATTCCAGAACCCGAGACGCTAGCCTTGACAGGGTTGCGCGGCTTTTCGTCTCAGGGATGCGTGGACGGGCAGTGGAGTTGCGGACTCGAACGATTCGGGATTCGGGAAGGAACGGCGGGATCGAGTGGCTGGTGCGGAGATGGCGGTGGAGGCGGGGGTTGGGACGGGTTGTGGGGGTGCTGGGTGTTGTTCGGGCGGGGTGGGAATGTGGTGGGTGGTTGGGACTTGTGTGGGCGTACGTGGGTCTGTTTGGGTAACGTTATAGTGTGGCGTTTGTTTTTTCTGTTGTTGAGAGCGGTTGTTTTGATGGAGTTGGGTGCGTTGTGAGTATGTGTTTGTTGGATCGCGGATTGGTTGCGTTCGCGAGCATGTAGACGGTTGTTTTTAGCTGGGTTGTAGGCTGGGTGGGTTAGGGAGAGATTGGAACTGGAAAATATAGAGTGGTATGGAGTTGAGACAAGATTTTCCACATACTCTAATTTCACAATGAGGCTGATAACTTGTATTGGGATTTGTAGTATATGGAAAGTACCTCGTAGTTTTTGTGATAATTGTTAGTATAGAGCCAATTGAAGAGGTTGACTTCCGAGATTTGCTTGTCTAAGTAGGTTTCACGAAGGGATTACTGGGTAAATGCCGTGGGGAGATTATTACATCCTTTATCTCTTCTTCGTTGTCTACAATATACAAGCATCATCACAGTAGCAAAACGATTCCAAGCTTTGGTACAAAGTACATGGGTGAAGAGTACGATTGATTCTACTAAGAAAAAAGCTATCGGATATGCGACCAAGCCTTGCTGTGGTAGCTTCTTTATGTTTACCCTAACGATCACCCCGTGTCATGGAAGGAGTATGGAGAAAAGGGAGTTCAAATTCTTAGTGTCAGCTGCGCTGGCACCACCAAGTTACTGTCCTCTCAGCTCACTAGGGTGTTACACATGGCAAGTTCCAGAGTCAGAGGAGCAGTCACTCTGCGAAGGTTCCTCTGTTTGGGCACACATCAGCATTGCGATAGCAGCAGCTGCCATCATCTTGGAGACTTCTTCAGTAACCTGGCATGCAACGATTGGATCGAAATGTGTTACATTACCGCTGCTTTCAGGTCCATGCATCCGCTCGTGAGCGTCTGGGCATGTAAATTGTGCGTTTGAGACAAGCGGGGCTCCTTTGAGTTACAAGTACTCGACCATTGAGTACGTTTCGATGACTTGAAATCTCGACGGGATCCACAGGGATAACATGGATTCAGATCTTGACAGCGCATGGCGCTAGTTTCAGGTTCATGTACCCACTCTTCAGCGTCTGTGGACTGTAGATGTCGAGGAAACGAGTCCCTTGAAACACAAACTCGACCGTTGAATACATAACTTATCCAGAAGATACGAACTTGATGCGATCCGAACGGATATCATGTATTCGGAAGTTGACAGCGCTTGTGTAAGCCACGCCGCAACCTCGCGGATCTGATCGGGTTGCTACTCGACGAGAACAGTTGCCCGGTTTCAATGTCCCAGAAGGACAGAAACTAGCGGAGCTGGTAATTCAACAAGAGATCGAGGAGGATTACGTTGACCGGGCGGTTCTTCCCTCAATGCTTGGAGTGCGTGTTCAGCAAGCCCTTGTAGCTTTAGCATGACGGATTGCGAGGCCAGCTGTCCCACTACAATATCCCAGAGGGACTGAAACTGGTGGATGTGATGGTTCAGGAGGCGATAGAGGAACCGGAGGTATGATGTTGATCGGGGAGCTCTTCAATGCCTGGAGTGCGCACTCAGCAAGTGGCTTCAGCAAAACCGATTCCGAGGACGACAAGAAGCCATTGATAGTCACCTAAGCTGATGCAGGATCGTCAGCGAGCTTCATAGACTTGATGAATTGACGCCGAACAGTCGGTAATGTGATGAATCACAGATGTTGGTCCGACGCGATCAGCGTTCGTCCCGCAACAATAAGTTAGCTACGATCAACTGCCTAATTGTTAAATGGCTGGCTAGCGTCCAATTACGCAACTTGGAGACTTGTGAATCGATATATGACTCAGCAAGCTCTTCCATCTGCGAGGCTGGTCAAGAGCTGAAGTTGGCGTTGGTCGGTCTGTCGAAATTCACTTCCTGGACCTCGCGGCGACCAGTCTCGGCGGTGGGTGTTCGCCCGCACCATCCAACCGCCCACCTCGTCTTCTCCCAGTTCCCTCCACCACCAACATTTACACATCCCCCACCCCAAACACAACAAAGTCGCAATGCCTTGCTCCATACCCAAGCATGAGGGTCAGCACAACTGGCCCGACTCTGGCGAAATGCAAGTCTGGCCGTGTGAGCGCGTTTGCGCTTTCTGCGACGAGGTGGTCCGCGACTCCACGGGTCTACGCGCTCATATACGTGAAATCCACTGCGGCAAAGACAAGCCCGGCCTGACTGTCGCTCAGGGCCGTACGAGGCCCGGTTCCTTGTATGTTCCTCTTCTACTCAATTCCCGTCAATCGACTCTTCACTTCAGTTCCCAAGCTTCCTTGCTGATACCGTAGCATCTGCCGCCGTCAAAGCAGTGACAACATTGTCCTCAACGTTGTCGGATCGACATCTAAGGCTCGCTCACCTGCCGAGAACGTCTCGCCCGCCGGTCGTCCTGTCCGCGCGACGACCCAGCCAAAGAACGAATTTACCCCCGTCAGCGAGGAGCCGCCCAAGCCCAAGCCTGTGACCGAAACCTATCTCACCCGCAGAGCTGCCTCCGCCGCCTCGGCTGCCCAGGAACTTAACACCCAGGACCCGCAAATCCAGGAACCTAAAGCTCAGGAACTGAAAGCCCAGGAAACCAAAGATCCGGAACCGAAACGTGTGCCACGGGCGAGGCGCAAGCCCCAGGCCGTTCGTGACCGGGAGGCCGCTGCTCAGGAAGTCAACTCTGGTCAAGGCACGAAGCGCAAACGCCAGGCTGAACATATCGATCTTCCTGGCTCCACTTCTGTTCCTGCTGCGACAGCGCCTCCGTCTCCTCCCGTCCGCCGTGGTCAACGTAAGCGCGCTCGTACCTCACGTGCTCTCGAAGTCGACAATGAACAAGATAGCGAATGGCCTGCTTCTGGTAACCTGTTCACCAAATCAGACGTTCCGACTGACCACTCTGCTGTTCCAGTCAGCCACTCTCGTGTCCCAGCTGGCCAGTTTGGAGTGCTGATCAGCCAGCCTGGTCCTCCGGCTGACCAGCAGAACGGTGCTCTATTCAGCCAGCTCAACGGCGCTGTCGTCGCGCCGCAATCGAGACTCGATATCACGCGCGGGGCTCTGCGCACTAGTCTGGAAAGTCTGGTCACTCTGTGCGAGGAAGGCGGTCTGGGCAGACAGGAGATCTTTGATATCGTCTCAAGCCAGATGAGTGCATGGGTCTTTAGGAATGATCCTGGAGTCACTGGTGGTCGGGGTTAAGAATCTTGTCCAAGCCCGGTCCTTGGGTGGACTGGTTATTCACGCGAGTTCAGGGATCTGGGGTTGAGAGCAGATATACCTGGGTCTCTTGGGAGATGCCCATGGATATCTGAAACCGAGCCATTGCTTTTGCGATGAATTGGAACGGGGAAGTGATGACGTGCTCTTTGGAATGAGTGCGGTGGAGCGATAGCCACACCCCAAAGGTACGACAGCCGGATTAGGCATCGGCAAGATGTCGTGTGGTTCCTGGATCAACCTTTGGTGATACAGTCTGATCAGTGGTGGGAGTATTTTCTGCAAATGGCGAGTAGACGAGTTTCTACGTTAGCTGCCTACTCAGATGGTACCTATGGATCTCAATATCAATCGTCAACTTACTACTCCAGTTTGCTCTTATGTTCACATTGACATTGTGTATAGGAATTCTTTAAGCAGACTACTAACCTGTCGCATGGTAGCTCCTCCTTTCGTATCAGTCAATCAGTCATCTCATCTTCCTACATGTCAACATTTTGGCGTCAGCTCTAGGTCTGCTGCAAGAGTCATAAAATAAGAAAACCAGGTCTCAACGTTCAGCAAGGCTGGCATCTCGATTCTCACATCTCAAGTCAAAATCCCTACCATTATCCTCAATCGTCAACGTTTCCAGATCCCCTGCGCACATCCTGGCTCCAATACCCAAAACTCACAGTCCAGAACCCATTCCCAAGTCCTGCAAGTCCCTCGACTTCAGACTTTTAAGTCCTCAAAGTTACCCAGCCACGGTCACGGAACAGTTGCCGCATCACATAAATTCTGGATCTTCTTCCTGACAAAAGCTCACACAACTCACGCGTTGCTACAAGGATTGCCGCCAATCGGCCCCACTTCAACGGCTGTATTCCGTTGTTGGGACTCTTCAAACTAGCAGTCTTTGGACAATAAGAGCATAGTTATACGCTCCGCACATCACTTTCCTCAAGATCTCCATGTTCCTACTGGAAATTTGTCGGTGGTCAAGTCCGTTTACGGTGTTGTGGAAGGCCGGAGAACAAGGCTAAGGGAACTGAAAAGGTTCGTTCATGCTTGGACATGTACCAAGCGCAGCTGGACGGCTATTTGGTATTTGGTTCCCTGCAACTGCGTCTTGTCCCGTCATTTGATTTGATTGTATTCCACTCTTTGTCCTCTACTATGTCAATCGACATCATGTGTGAAAGGACCGGTCTCTCACAATTGCGGTAATCTCTTGAGATCCCAGAGAACTTCCTATCAAAGGAACCTTGGACAGAATCAGTTCATTTCAGATAGCAGGGTCGCCTCTCTCATCTCGACTTCAGTCTCTTTTGTTGCAATAATCTCACTCTACCAATCTCCCGCGCTTCAGTCAAATGTCCTGCCGTTTCTACCCAGTAAAAAGACACGCCTGTTCCGAAACGCCTTCACGACTGCAAAACAGCCACACGGAAACACCGTCCACCGGCAACTATAAAAATATGATCAAAGATATCGCCAGTCCCGCAAGGGACTTCCCACACAGCCGCTCAAATCCGGCTGTTCCAACGGCCAAAAACCACGGGACCACTCCTGACGAACCCATTGAGCTGGATCCCGAAGACATCCCTGCCCGAGACCCCAACAGTATCGAAGCGGACATCATGCCTTTGCCGACAGTCGACCATCAACCCACGACTTCCGCCAAGTCGCCACGAACCCCGCTGAATCTCCACTGCGGTCTCTCCCAATGGGAAATCCCAGATAACCCCGTCTCGCACAAGCACGGCCTCCCCAAATGGGATGTGCTAAACAATCACCACTCACGCGATCGCAGCTGTCCCAAGAGGCGGCGAAGTGGCAAGGAGATGGAGGCGGATATCTTGGCGGAAGCGGATCTGCTGCTTACTGTGGAACAATGGCAGAGTCGACATGGGTTGTCGGACGCACGGATTTGGGTTACGCTTACGAGTTTGCTCGGGCTGTTTGCGAGAAGGTCTATGGACGAGGGTAGGGAGGGTGAATGAGATTCTTGGGGTGGATTGGGGTGATTGTGCAGGAGGGTGGAATCATGTGGTTGTGGGTGTTTGCTTGTGTGGTGAGGACGCGGGGAGAAGCGAGGGATCCGAAGGAGTGATGGGAATCGGGAATGCAGAGTTCGAGTCGACGCATTCGGCTTTATTTCCAGTCTCCAGGCTTCTTCGGCTGTTTCCCGTGCGCGAAATCGTCTGGATGCTCTGCTCTTGGTCCGCCCGCGTGTGTTTTTGAGCCCGGTTCTGATACAGGCACTTGACGGTATTATGCGCCTTGTTTCTTGAAGAGCGTTAAAAGGGTCAGTTCATCAGTCCAGAGTACAAGAAAAGTTTGCAATAGTCAGATTGGCACCGATGTATCGAAACCTTAGATTGGAATGTTGCCGACAGTAGCGGCAGAATTGACAAACTTTGTCAACGTAAAACAACTGGGGTGTGAAATACCTTTGTTTGGCTCCTTTCTTGCCACTCTGTTTGCCGTATGTTTGATCATCTGTCGTGTATGAGTGGTATATAGACCCATCCCAGCTGGACTGAGTTGGCGATCAGTCCACACTTCTGGTAAATTAGTCTAATACTTCGCACTATCAAGTATCGTATATATTATACTAAAACAGAGTCTTCATCATTACCATCCTTTCTATAACGCAGCCTCATGCCGATGCTAGAGCACTCCACCTACTCCGACATAAGCGCGATCGCAGCCCGGTTTCATCAAAAACGGCACTGCGCTCACTCCATTGCGGCAGACCAACTACGCCGAGTTCACAGGTCCGGACTGCGGTGTCTTTGTGTGCATGAGCGCGGGGCCGCGGGGCGCTTGATCATATATCCTGGATGAGGATCCACGGAGATGATATTGAGCGGGAGCGGACTGAACTCACGAGGCAGCATTCGATCCAACCATCTTCTCACACACAGCTGTCTTGTTTGGCAGGCTCGTAAGATCAGTTCGCTCCCACTCCACAGTGGTAGCTGCGAATTGCCTGCAGTCTCTTTCGGACGTAGCAGCAGCGAGATCGCACCCGCGCGTCCTGGAGAAACAACTCACCAAGAAACAACCACTACACCATCCTTGTCCTCCACCGACAATTCCGCCATCCCCTCTGCGACCTCTACAATCTACGAAACCCGCTCCCACTCCACAAACGAGCTCTCCATCAGCGTCTGTCTGACATCCCCATCCACTCTCCCCAACGTCCTCACAACTCCTTAGCGCTCCGGCCTTTGCAAACTCCTCTTCTATCTCATTCCGCCTCGCCATAACTCCAATCTCGCCCCCCGCCGAATCCACCACCCTCGCCACACCACCAACCCGAATCCACGCCACAACCGCGAATCCACGCCACAACCGCGCCCCTCCATCAGCCCGACTCAGCGGCACCGATATCCTCACACCGCATGCACGCCACCCAAACCTCCAGCCTTCCCAGCTCCATCATCGCACTCGCATACCCACCACCCACCACCCCATCCCACCCGCCCCCACCGTCTCGGGATGGAAACGCTTACTCACGAACTTAACAAAACACGGGTGCGGCGGAACGGACGCTGGGACAGTGGAAGAGCAGGGAAAGCTGCCCTGAGTGGTCCTGGAGGAACTCGGAGGGCTTTCTTGATGGGTGGGGTTGTGTTGCGTGTTCCTCTCATAGTTATCCCACAGACCATCCTCTTCTCTGCTATTTGCTTCATACGTAGTCCCATAGACCTTTCTCTCCTTTGTCCGTGTTTGCCACAGATGGCTTGATTGGTAGATAGCCTACAGTCCCAGCTGCTCTGCTCAGCTATGGATAGCACGGCGCAGCCAGAGACTCTAGTAGCATCATCTATCTACTCTACATTTTCTCTGGGCACTATCGTGGGATCCCTGCTGCTGCTGCTGCTGCTGCTTGACAGTTTGTGGTTGTGTTCGGGCCCGGGACGCAGGCTAGGTACAGGCCCCCTATAACCCACGAGTTCCACACCAAAAAAACAGCTAACGTTACGTCAACCCAGGCGACCATTCCACTTGCCCAGAGACGTTGAGACCGGCACTCCGAACCGCGCAAAAGACGCAAAAATAAACTTAGCTGCACGGCCTGCACTTCGGCCTCCCACGTACGTAGCCGTTGTGCGGGGCTTCGACACCGAGGCGAGCGCTGGACATGCTTCGTTGGGATAGTTGGGTGCGTCGGTCTTGCGTCGAGGGGGATAGGGCTTGCGGCGACGGGCTTGCGACGGGATGCGAAACAGGCGTCGTTGCGGACGGGGGTGCTAGAACTGTGCAGGGCTTCGTTTGCCGCGTGGACGAGGAAGCAATCTGGGTGGAGATCAAGGTGCACTGAGAAAGCAGAAAACAAACTACCTGCCTCCATCCCTCTACGCCTCCACCCCTCTACACCCCCAACCTCCGCCCAACGACGTAGTTCATGTACCCAATCGGCCACGTATGCAACCTCCGCCCACCCCTCCACTCCCACCCCTCCCTAACAACCACCCACTCACCGCCCTCCGACCTTACCTTTCCCACCTCCCCACCCACCCCCTCCCCCTCCCCCAAAAGCCCCAAAACCTCGCCTCCCCCCCTAGTCCTGAGCGCGCTAACCCCGCCATCCCAACTCAACACGGCAGGCAGCAAGCCGAAAAGCGCCCACGTGGCGACCAAAAACGTGGGATCACAGCAGAACCAGACGACGCTGAGCGGGAAGACGAGGAGGAAGTCGGCCGCCATCATGACGAGGGAAAAGAGGGTGCGGTCCTGGAGTTCGGTGATGACGATGCCGTGCGCGGTGAGAAGGGTGGAGGCGAGGACTTTTTTGGCGGCGGCGTCGCCGAAGTGGTGGAAGGAGAGGTGGAAGGTGCGGAGGATGTGGGTGCGGGGGAGGGGAGGGGGGTCGTGGGTGGTGTGGCCACTTGTGGTGAGGTCGCTGGTGGTGTGGTCGCTTGGGGCTCCGTCGACTGCTCGCGGTTCAAGCTGGGGGGATGGAGAAGACATGGCTGCTCGGGGAGGAGCGGTGGCGTCGACGGGTTGGGGGATGAAGCTGAGGTTGTCGGAGCGGGCGGCTAGTTCCATCCAGGCGTCGATGTGGGGGTGGAGGTCTGAGAGAAGGAAGGGGATGGGGGGTTTACGAGCGCGGCGGCGGGAGGTGTTGATGTGGGATTCGAGGGTGGGGACGGGGCCTGTGGGGGAGGGTGTGAGCGTTGGGACGTAGTGGTGAGGCGTGTGGTCTTTCGATTCTCTCTTCCGGCAGATGAAGGGGATGTTGGGATTGGAGTGAAGAGGATGAAGATTGTGAGCATTTGGAAATGTAGTGGTGAGGCGTGTGGTCTTTCGATTCTCTCTTCCGGCAGATGAAGGGGACGTTGGTGTTTGAGTGAAGAGGATGAAGATTGTGAGCATTTGGAAAGGTAGTGGTGAGGTGTGTAGTCTTTCCGTCCTTCCGGCAGATGAAGGGGACGTTAGGGTTGGAGCGAAGGGGATGAAGATTGAGACGACAAGAACGTCGGAAAGTAAAACTTCGAACTCACCACCGCCACCAGAGCAAAAATCCACAACCGTAAGGCCCTCCTCTACCTCCTCTCCCATCCTCTCAATCGCCTCCCGCACCACCTCAGCCGCCAACTCAGCCGGAGCGACGCGCTGCACCAACGGCAAGCGCCGCGTCCACTGAGCCGCGAGCATGGACTGACAGCAGCGACGGATGAAAGGCGGCATACTGCGATAACCAGGTCAGTGGTAGGGCAGATGGATGCGGGATCACAGAAGACGGGACGTGACGGAACAGTCGGCGGATCTTACAAGCTCTGATCACACAATTCGAACAGCCGTATCGGCTTCCTGGAAACCTGGAAATTGACATAGCGGTCCAGGAAAGTTGCGATTCTGCCTGCGTCCGCGCTTGATGCTGGTGTCGATCCGTGTCTGCGATGGGGGCTACCGTTTCGACAGTGCTCGCCGTTGATGAGACGAGTGTTTTCGTCTTATGTTGCGGTATTGTCAGTCTTTCATATGCGGAGAGAAGAACAAGAAGAATACAAGGGGCGCTACGCGAGCAAAGAAAAAACAAATAAACGCAGAAAAAGAAGAAGAACGCAGAACAAGAAGCCCACATACCTGCCATACCGACCACCATTTCCGCTTAATTTCCCCACACTACTCCAAACCCCTCTATCCCCGCGATCCCTATCCCTCCAATTCTCGACACAGCGATGCAAATCCACCTCTCCGACCTCAACCCAGCCTCAGTCCACCCACCCAAACAACCCACCACAGAGCCCCGGCGCGGCTGACCCCCCGAAAAAGAACTCTCCCACAGCCACCCAGCACCAAAACTCCTCAAACCCCCACGCACAAAGCGTCCAAAAAAGCAACAACCGGATCTACGATCCACGATCCGCGATCCCTCAGATCCAACTATGCCACCGTGAGACCCTTTCCGTAGTCTCCCTCCAGGACCAAAGCCCTCTTCGAGCGGTGCGATTTGCCGCTTCGGGACCTGCGTAGCCCCCCTTTCTTTTCGTGGCTTAGTTCGCTTGGCGCGATGGTTTTGTTTCTGTGCCCGTGCCCGTGCCTGTTGTTGTTGTTGGTGTTATTGTTATTGTGCTCCCTCTTTCAGCTCTAGGATGCCCGATTCCGATTCCGTTCCGGCGCGGCGGAGGATCTGGTTGCCTGCGCTGCGATCTTGAAGCCCGAGAGTTGGTTTCCTTGAGCTGGATGGACGCGTTGGCTGGTTGGTTGGATTACGGCGATGTTGGATCTGAGGGCGTGCGTTTGAGGCTGCGGTGGCGCGGAGAGGTGCCCAGGGTACCGTTACGGGATGCCTGGTTTTGAGGTTCCGTTGCTGGTCGTCGATGATGATGGTGCTGATGATGAGGCGTATGCTGCAGCCCAGTCTCTAGGTACGGTATCCAGTCCGCGGTCTCCAGACTCCGCGTGAGCTTGATCTGATGCGAGTGGCTTTGCCGAACGACTCGTGTGGCTGTGACGACCCCGAGACGAGATTGATCACGAGAGAAGGTCTGGATGGTTAGGCGGGCAGGCCGGGTGGGTAAGGCGGGCAGGTCATGTACAAGCTCGAGGCTCAGTTGACGCGAGTTGGGCAGATTCGACGTTGACGTTCACGGGGCTTGTTGAGGTTGGCTTGGACGGACGGACGTCACGGTATGAGGTGCGGAAGATCAGCAGGGCGGCGGCCGGAAGCGGAACCCGGGAGCGAGCGCTAGAGAGGGATTGAGGATAGCGGGATCGGGAGCGGAAACATGAGGAGGGACCTGGATAAACAAACACGTACGCACTACTCACGACAAGCGTGATTGAGTTTTTCGAGTTTCGAGGAAAGCTGGAAAACCTTATTCGTCGTGTTCTTGAGCAAGTCAGTCCAAAGGAACACGATTGCAGGCAAATGGATGGATAGATGGATGTCAAATCTCTAAGCTAGATAAGGTGGGTCGCGAAGAACCGACGGATAGCCTGTGCTATGGATGAGCCTATGCTCCTATATCGCAGTATGTGATGCGAAAGACCAGATCATTTAAAGAAATCCGTCACATGTCAGATGTCATTCCCAGCCCCCCTCGTTCGCTGGCGTCGTTCGTTGCCTATGTATGTATGTGAAATAGCCTCTCGTGGTATCATTTGCGGAACGCCCATTGTAAATGCAGTAGAAGCCGCCGTAGTCGTGTGGGTAGTAGGTGCGTGCAGATGATGATTAAGAGAAAACGGACAAAGTAGAGGGATGATGATGATGATGATGATGATGATGATGATGATGATGATGATGATGATGATGATGATAATGATGATGCCGAAATCGCCCGCCCGCCGCCGTAGCCCCAACTCCAACTAATGCATGGATGCGTGGTAAAAGTCGTGAGTGTCAATCTGAGTTGTTGTTTGGTCATATCTTCTCCTTCCGGACGTCGTCGTCGTCGTGCCAGTCTGTCGACGTGCTGGCGTCGCTGTGCCAGATCTCGCTCGTATCAGAGATGTCGCTGGCGCTGGCGTCGCTGACCTCGGTGGACGAGGAATGCAAGTTGGCATCTTTGGCGGCCATGGTGCTGTTGTTGGTGCGCAGCGGACCGAGCGTCCAGACCCAGTCGCGGTTGCGCTTGCGGCGGCCAGCGATGGGGGTTTCGGGGCAGATGTCGCTGTCGGAGTCGCTCTCGGAGGAGTCGCGCTTGCGGCCGCGGCGGTGCTTGTACGCGTCCGAGGGCTCCTTTGTTGGGGTAGCGGGGGACAAGGATCTTTGTTCAGCGAGCAAAGAGGGTGCGGTGGGCGCTGACGACAACAAGGTTGACTCGGAAGACTCGATGGATTGGGCAGAGCTACTGGACGACGACGTCGATGTCGTGCTGTCGAGGGTGGAGATGGTGGATGCCGAGGATGTGATGTCGGAATGCGCCATCGTGTACTTTGTCGTCTTGATCTCCTCGACCAGCGGCGTGCGGAAGGAAACCCGCTTTGGAGCTGGGAACATGGGTCGCGAGGAAGACATGGTGGTGCGCGGTCTTGACGAGACGATGGGGCTGTTGGAGAGGATGGAGGTGACGTTGTGGGTCAGTGTGTAGGGGATCCTGATGATGGCGGAGTCTGTTGACGAGGCGGAAGAGAGTGAGTTGGTGGATGCGGAGCTGGGCGTGCTCGAGTCGAGCGAGTGGGCCGAGGCGGGAGACGAGTTCTGGGGCGCGACGGAGCTGTCTATTGAGAGTGGCGATTTGGTCTTCTCGCCCAGCGCGGCGTCATAGCCGTTTGAAAACGTGTTGCGGGCGGTGGGCGAGACTGCGGACAGGGTTTCCAGCCGGAGACTTGAGCCTTTGCCAAAGGTGCGGAGCTGTTGGGTGTTGAGAGAGAGCTTTGGACGGGCGGAGGGCAGGACTGAGTGAGAGCAAGCTGGCTGGAGCTGGGGCTGGGGCGCATGGGCAGGTAATAAAGCCAGAGAGGTGGTCATGTTGGTGGTGTGGAGGGAGATCATGAGGTTTGGAGTGCGGGCCGTGACCATCTAAATGTCTTTGATCGTTATCGGAGGGGCAAGGGCTCGTATTTGGACGGGTATCGGATTGGCGGGGCGGCGTAGTAGGGCGGCGGGATAGGATGGGTGAGCGATGGGAACGAGACAGCATGATGAATCAAGAAGAAGAGGAAGAGGAGGAAGAGGAGGCTTTGGGCGTTGAAAAAGCAGCGGGTGGTTCTTTGATGGAGAGCGAGCCTGGTCCGTGACGCGGCGACGGGGATTTGGAGTGGCAGACGGCCTATTTTTAGCCTGGTAGCCGCTGATCTGATGGAAGAGAGAGACGAATCCCAGTTGAGAGCGAGAGAGCGAGTCGTCGAGCACGGCGTATTGGCCACGGGTGGGGAGGTGGGGGTGATGATGGAGCGCGAGCTGTACGGGATGGCAGTTTCGCCTCTCGCAGGGCGCTTTGCCGCACCAGTCGAGCGCTGTGTAGGGTGTAGGGGATATGAGTCTGAAGGGGATGCAGCCGCCGTCCGCCGTCCCTTCACGCACTCGCTACCCGCCGGGCCACACACGCTCGCTCGCATGCTGTTCCGCAAACGCGTACAGCTCACCCATTGATTGATTGATTTTAACGTCCGCTAGCACAGCTCACCCAGTGGAGTAAAGCCAGTGGAGTAAAGCCAGTGGAGTCGATAAAGCCAGTGGAGTCGATAACTAAGCCCCAGCACACACGACGCCCGCAAGTCACGTTACGCCTCCGCGCGAGCCATGCACCACCACCATCCCCTCCGTCACCTCCGTAAACCCACTCCGCGCCAAGCTCAGAGGAATCAGAGGATCATCATCCACGTAGTATGTTGTGGCTGTGGCTTGCTGTACCGCTGCTGTACCGCTGCTGTCCCGCTGCTGTATCCCCCGCCCTGACGGCTGATGCTCTGTGCCATCAGGATTATGACGCTTTTTATGCCACCTGCTTCGAGGTTGAGAATCCCGCGCTGAGGTCGCTGCCGCTGGCCGTCCAGCAGAAGCAAATCCTCGTCACGTGAGTCGCCTTGCTCTTCTCGCCACCCAACTTACTTACGCCTGACTGGCCCTGCTGACAGCTGCAACTACGAGGCACGCCGGAGAGTACGTCAACGTTGTGCCTGACCCCGGGGAGCCTCCCCGTCCATCGCTGGCTGACCGGCCCCTAGGGTTTGCACAAGCTGCAGCTCATCAAAGAAGCAAAGCAAAACTGTCCCGACCTCGTAAGCCCGCCGCTCCCTCCTTGACCTAAATCCAGTCGTGTCCTGTCGTGCTGAGTGCAATGACACGGCCAGATTGTCGTCCTCGGCGAGGACCTCAGCCGCTTCAGAGCATACTCAAAAGCCCTCTACAGCTTCCTGCGCGCCTTTTCTTGGAACAACAAGGTCGAGAGTACGGATGCCCGTCCCGTCATGTTTGCACCACGGCTGATTGGATCTGGCAGGATTGGGCTTCGATGAGGTCAGCAACATATTCCATCACAACTCACATCCATCCCGTCCATCCCGTCCATCCCCCAACACGCCGAACGCCAATCGGCCGAGCAACCGAGACTCGCCGTCTCAAGTCTCACACTGACTCCCGTTCAGGTATTTTTGGACGTGACCGACATCGTCGAGTATAACGTCACCTTGATCAACCCAAACGACCCGACCGGCTCCTTCTTCCATCTCTCTCGCAATGACCCGACGCGGGGGTTCCCCTTCGACGCGTCCGTCGTGGCTGGTGACACGTATGAGCCAATCCGCGCCGAAAACCGTCCTTCCGCTCAGGAGGACCTCCATCGGCGTCTCCGAGTAGGATCCCATCTCGCCCGCTTCATGCGGACCGAGCTGCACGGCCACCACGGCTTCACGGCAACGATAGGCATCTCAAGCTCGAAACTGCTGGCAAAGCTCGTAGGCAACCTGCACAAACCCAACGGCCAGACGACGCTCCTCCCGCCGTACGTCGGCGACGGCGATGCCGAAACAAACGTGTCCACCTTCATCGACAGCCACGACATCGGCAAGATGCCCGGAATCGGCTTCAAGCTCGCACAAAAGCTCCGCGCCTTCATCCTCTCGCGACCCCCCGCCATCTCCAGCGGTTGCGTCCACGGCAGGACCGAAGAAAACGTAACAGTCAAAGACGTACGCACCCATCCCAGCGTCACCCCGGCCTCTCTCGAAAACCTACTCCAGGGCCCAGGCTCCCCCCACGGCATCGGCGCCAAGATCTGGAACCTGCTGCACGGCATCGACGACGCCGAGGTGCGACCAGCACGCGAGGTACCGCGGCAGATCAGCATCGAGGACAGCTACATCAAGCTGAACACGATTGAAGACGTGGTGAGGGAGTTGGGGTTGCTGGCAACGAGTTTGCTCAAACGCATGCGTCTGGATCTTCTTGACCGCGACGACGACGACGTCGACTCCACGCCTACCACCAAGACCGGAAATAATGAACGGCAGCCGAACGCAGCACCTCCCCCTAATACCCCCGCTCCCACATTCCTGGCCCGCCCCCGTACACTGCGTCTCACGACGCGTCCGCGTCCCCCTCCCCTTCCCACCGGTGTTCGTCCTCGCTCCTTCGCACGCATATCCCGCTCCGCCCCTCTCCCCGCTTTCGTCTTCTCGCTCACAGACAGCATTGACATTCTAGCCAAGCGGTTAGTAACGGAGGCGCTGCTGCCGTTATTCAGAAAACTGCATCCGGAGAGAGACTGGGATCTGAGTTTGGTCAATGTGTGTATGACTAACATGGATGTGGTCTCGGGACGGGGACGGGGTCGGGGCTTGGGGGACTGGATTAGGAGGGTAGGTGAAGGCGAAGGTGAAGGCGAATCTGGGGATCGAAGTGGTGTCGTGGACGGAGGCGAGGTCGTCGTCGACGATGGTGCTTCTGACGAACTACACCATGGACCCCCCGCCGTCGCTTCCACCGTCATTCACACCCCCACGACAACGCCGCTGCTACCAAACCTCATCCCTGGTCCCTCCCTCGATATCCAAAAACCCCTCCCCGACCATCCCAAGGGCTCCGAAGACTTCCTCTGCCCCTCCACCCAGGAAAGCGGCTTGACTGATCTCACTCCCGTCGAACACGGTTGCTGGGATGAAGGCGACTGGGTTGAGGAGGAGGAGGATGGGGATGAGCTGCCGAGGTGTGTGGTTTGCGGCGCGCATATGCCCGCGTGGGCCATGGCGGCGCATGAGCGATTTCACGAGATGGGCTGGGAGAGCGAGGGTTGAAGGGCTGAAGGATAGTGCGTGCCTTCCTCAGTCAACAGAGGCGTTGAACAGAGCTAGTCAGCCAGACCAAATCCTCAAAAATTTCGAACGCCACAAGTTACTTGCCCGCAAAAAGACAAAACCAACGCCCTCCCCCTCCACATCCCAGAACACGAATGTCGCTTCATGTAACCGGCACTACCAAACCACACTTCCAACCCCATGTCAGTGTACGTCGCGTTATCAAAACTACTCTGCTTAGCCGCGCTCAACGGTAGTCTCCCACAAACACCCAACAACTCCACCCACCCAGGCGCACCATCCTCAAACGCGGTCATCGCAATCCGAACCTCATCGAAACACAGGTCCTGAAGACGCTCGTCGGGGCTATCGGTGGATCCACGGATGTCGGCAACGAAGACGCGGACGTGGACGCGGATATGAACGACTCCGCTTCTCGACCAGCTCTTCTTAACCATCTCCGCTCCAGCTCTTCTCGACCATCTCCGCTCCAGCAACGAACAGCGCGACGCCGACTCCTCACCGCGCCGCTCTGCCCTACACTCCGCATCCCTAGCTCGATCCGTAGGCATCATGTGGAGCCAGGTTTTGTGCTTGACGTTAACGTTCTTGTGCTGGGTGTTGTTTGTGAAACGCTGAGTGACAGTATATATCGCTAACTTAACTTAGTCGGTGCAGCGACGGTTTAGCTGGTGGGGGGTTGACAGGAGTAATAGTTTATGGAGTTAACGTTAGCGGGGGAAGGGGAAGAGAAAGAGAAAGAGAAAGAGAAAGAGAATCGATGACGGTACCGGGCTTGGTGCTGGTGTCGTGAGAGGTGGGGGCGCGAGTGTTGCGTGTGGAGAAAGGATGCGTTTTGTGTACGGCGCGCGAGCTACGATGAGAGGCATGTCATAGCTCCCCGTTCCAGCAACGACTAGATCGATGAAAACGCTATCTGCTAGGGTTAATGTCCGATTCCGCGGTTCGGATGACCCGTTTAAGGGCGTTGGGGGTGCGCGGTGGTGTTGTGGCGAGGGGGCGGGTTTGTTGGTGGGTTGGGTGAGTGGAAGATGGAAGACACGGATGCTTGGTTTACAGGGCGATTTGGGGTTTGGACCGCGCGATGGTGGTGTGGGGGAGGGGTTGGTGGGTTGATTTTGGGAGCTGTGCTTGCTGGGTGTCGGTGGAGGAGATGTTGATGTCGTACTGTAACGACGGGGAGTTTGACGCGGAGTTGAGGACGTTGGAGCCTGTTCGGATATGCGCCCCGTTACCGGTGTCTACGTGCGGACCGAAATTGGAGGTGCGTTTGAGTCCAATGCCGGTGCGATTCGTCGTGGTTGGGGTTGCGGCAACCGCATGGGAGCCGTTTTGCAGGCCGTTTCCGACATCCACCAGAACGTCGAAGCAGCTCGCTTTCATCTTCTCGCAACCGCTGCGGACATGCTTCTGTGTCTTTGGGATCAGTATGTGGTTGGTTCGGTCATGTAGGTGCGCCGTCTTGGCTTGCTTCGACGGTCTTGTGGCTGTGGATAGCTGGTCATTGAGACTGGGCTTCGGTCCTGCAGAGAGTGGACGCCACGGGCATAAGGCACCGGTATCCTGCGCCAGCAAGCATGCGACGGATTCTGGTGAGAAGGTCGCGGGTTTGGGGATGCGGTGTCGAGGCCCAGTGCACTTCGTCGGAGTCAGAGTTACTTCAGTGTCGCAAGTCGCCGCCGTTCGGGCTTTCTTCGAGTTGGTGTTGAAGTATAGGGTATGCTGGGGGTAGTCGGTGGACACGCCGTTCTGGCTTGCTTCAAAAGCTTTGTAGCCACGACTTTTCGCACCAGGCCTGGTATCCCACGAGTTCCCGATTCCGCCTGATACACCAAGAAAGCCGTGGCGCGTATAATCGATATCCACTGCGGTAACACCAAGCATAACACTTCAATCAACAGCCCCATCCACCCCCATCATCTCAACATCACCCTCCCCATCCAACCGATCCCCTTCGTGCTCCTCCATTCCCTCACCCCCATCCCCATTCCCCTTCCCGTTCCTCTGCCCATCCAATCCAAGACCCACAACCAAATCCATCCCATCTCCGTCTCCAGCCGTTTTCTCCTCGGCATCCTTGCGCAGCACCACCACCGCCCGCGCTGCCGCCGCCACCTCCGCGTCCAACCGATTATCGCCCTCAGCCCAGCCGCCGACGACGCGGCCCCCAATCAGAACCCTACACCTGAACTGACCTCTTTTGCTTGGCCCCGTCGCCTCCATATCCTCTGGTTCTCCATTCGCGGACTTCAAAGCCGTTGGATTCCCAGCATCGACGTCCGTGTCCGTTTTCGGTCCCGAATCCACATCCACATCGCCATCGCCATTCCCATCTCCACACTTGACCTCCCCCACCTCATCCACCCCTTTCCCCTTCCCCTCCCCCTTCCCCTCCCCCCCACCACCAACCCACTCATAAACCACCCTCTCATTCCCCGCCAAAAGCCCCACCCTCTCCTTCGGATGCAAGCAATCAACCATATCCTTCAGCACCCTCTCCAGCACGCCCATGACCCCAATCCTCCTCACAAACGCCTCCGCAGCCGCGAACCCCTCTTCGCCCGCCCCCTCCTTGCTACCCATCTCCTGCCCCCCCGCCGCACTGTCGACGAAAATCGCTCCCAGCACCGCCTCCACGAGATCCGAAAAGAACTTCTCGGCCCGGAGATGCGTGAGCGCGGCCCAGGGGTACGTAAGGCCTTGCCACAAGGCTGTGTCGATGGCGGGGCCTAGGAGTGCGTGGCGAGCTACTGTGGCGCGCTGGACGATGGTGATGGAGGCGGGGGCTCCGGCGGAGGAGGTGTGGCGCATGAACTGCCACAGGGCGCGGGGGATGGGGGTTGTTGTGGGTGTGGGTGTGGTTGGGGTTGTGTCTGTGGTTGTGTCTGCGGCACTGGTGGTTTTGGAGAGCGGCGAGCCAGGAACAGGAACGGCGGTTCTGGGTTCAGGAATCGAGAAGGCGATGCAGAGGTGGGCGAGAAAAGCGGCGTTGACGACGGCGGTGCGGATGCGGTGCATCAGATGATGCGGCAACGGCGGCGCATGCCTATAAAGCCGTTTCGTGACGATATAATCGAGCACCGCGTCGCCCAGGAACTCGAGACGCTGGTACGACGACGTGGTTTGCTCGCGGTAGCTGCTGAACGACGGATGGGTGATGGCTTCGAGGAGGATTAGTTTGTTCTTGAACGTGTAGCCGAGCAGCCGTTCCAGTTTCTCGACGTGGATCGGGAGGGGAGGGGAGGGGTAGGAGGAGGACAGGATGGATTGGGCGGATGGGATCGCGCGCCAGGTGTTGTTGACGGAGGGGAGGAGGGTGCGGATGCAGCTTTCGGCTTTGGTCAAGCCGCCGTCAATGTACGAGGCCCCGATGAGGGACTCGATCACGTCGGCGAGGACTTTGCTGGATTCTTGCCGGGTTTTCGCGGGTGCGGTTTGCGAGGCGAGCGCGTCGTGGACGTAGCGCGGTCGCCATTTCGAGCCGGTGAAGGCTTGCGTTATGATGTAGGGTTCTAGGCCGGCGCGGCGGCATGCGCGGGCCAGAGCACCGTTTGAGACGATTCGGTCCTTGGCGGGTGCTAGGTAGCTCTCCGGCCAGCTGAGGTTGTTGGACATGAGGGTAATCGAGGTACACATCTTGAGGATGCAGTCTCCGAGAAACTCCAGCCGCTGGTAGTCCTCCTCTGTGGTCGAAGATGCCGTCACGGCTTGCAGGACGAGATCAAGGTTGTTGATCTGAACTGGTGCAAGAATCGAGCTGCGCAGTTCCTCTGCCAACATGGACAGCTCGATTCGATGGAAAATCGACGGCATGAATAGCGATATCCGAGTCAGATAACCAGGCATCCGATCGATGACGCACGTCTCAACAGGGAGTGAATGGATCTTGGTGTACATGCCGTTGTTAGCTGCGTCAGCATTCATCGGATGCAAGAAGTCCCTTCTCTTGGGGAACACGGTTCCCATGACTTGGAGTTTGGGTGCGATATCAGCATTGTCCGGTCCCATCTCGAAGGCGTGGAAAAGGTACGGGCGGCCAATTTCTCCAATGTCTCTGATCAACCCGATCTGCCCTCGATCTCGGAGACTCGTTGACATGGAGACGATGTCATCCGGTGAAAGTGCCGCGATGACCTCCGACGCGGACTGCCAACCACTGAACACACCGCTCGCGAGGTCAAGATTCTGTCCCAGAACGTTGGTTTCCTGGAGCGGCCAGAGCAGAGCCATAAAATCAGTAAGCTCAGCAGACATGCGCGATCCATACACCGAGCCGAGCAATGTGAACGTGCCCATCTGCAACTTCTTGACACCCTCTGCATCCAGCACGACAGTGTCAACTGCTCCAACACTGACAGATAGTTGCGTACACTCGTTCCAGTAGAGTGCGAAATCTGACACTGACGGCGGTGGACAAGGCAGCAACAACTGTATCCGCATCGGTTCGAGGTCAGCACTGCTGATCGTTATCAGCATCCGATGCCACTGGCTAGGGCCATCAACTTGAGCGAGAGCCTTCGCGACCGGGATCCAAGGGTCCATTCTTGACGGCACTATTTCTAGCGACGCGATAGTCTCCATTTTCCCAAAATCCGGCGCTTGGCTGTGCAGAGGCAACAGGTTATCGTTGACCAGACCTGCCTTGTAGAGAGCTTCGTATGCTTGGAAGGCGGCATCTTTGCGGGCAGCACGCTCCGTCGTCCACGAGTATCTGCTTTGCGCTTTGCGTACCTTGGCGTCGACGGAAGTGGGCAGCGTGACTGTGGACGAGATGAACCCGCCTTCATCTTCTTGAAACCCGAAGCGAGGTCTCAGATCGACGAAGCCGTCGTTTGATCGTACAAGAACGCTGCAAAAGTGATATAGATGTTGGACGGCGTCCTCGCATGTCAAGCGGGCTCTGCAAGGGTCAGAAATCATCGCGGCATACTCTTGAGGGACGACAGGCTTACCCTGTAGATTGAACCTGCAGAACCATGTCAAGTTTCTCCTCTTGCGACTCTCTCTCCTCAATCTCCCTAAGTGTTCTCAAGTCGTTCAGGTAATTCTCCTTCATCTTCTCCTCAAGCGTCTGCCACTGATCCTGCCTCCCCGCAAACTCCGAGTCTCCCTGACACATGATGACAAACGTAGACTCCTTCTTCCTGGCTCTCCCACGGCGCTGGATAAAAGACTTGATGTTCTTCGGCATGTCAAAGCTGATGACCGTGTTGCAGGAGGAGACGTCGATCCCCTCTTCCAGCACGTTCGTGGCGATGATGAGATTCCTCTTTCCAGCCTTGAAGTCTTCGAGCGTCTGTTGCTGGTGCTTCATCTGCACGAGCTCGCCGATTGCAAATTTTCTTTTCGTGTTTCCGGATACTCCTACAAATGTGCCGGGTCGGTATAGTCCTTGCAGATCCGGATGGACGGAGAGAATGTGCTCCAGCACGGCGACGGTAGCTCGCTGCTCCACAAAAACGAGACCCTTGAAATCCGGAGCATGCTGACGACGAAGAAGATCGACGAGCGTTTGAACTTTTGGCGATAGCTTGTCCCAGACATGAGCCGACGGACCAGGTGGGACTAGATGAAGGATCTTCTCAAACTGCGCGCACAGATACGTCTGCTCTTCGTCTGTGAGCTCAGTCGAAGCTTTCACGCCGCTCCGAACATTTTGCAGAAACCTGTCAATGCAGCTACTCATATAGTAATCCGCGGCCGAAGTGCCCAACTCCTCGTTCATGTTCATCGCGCGCGAATACAACTGCTGCAATTGATCTTGAACAAACGTCTTGCGGGTAAGCCTGGTGAGGTTAAGCTTTTGGCGAAGTTTGGTCTTATTCTCTTCATTGCATTGTCGGACCTGCTGTGCTAGCTGTACAATGTACGGATCCTCGTCGATATTCAAACCTTGATGGACGTATCTCAAAGCAGTGGGGAGGACAGGGACATCCGAGGTTCCACCAGGGTACACAAGTTTGACCAGATTTGGCTGATGGGTAAACTGAAGTAGCTCGGTGCGGTACGTCTTGGGGGATCGCGTGATTGCATTGAGAGACTTCTCGATTACCCTTTTCAGTCAGTAAACGATGACAGAGCATCAGCGATGGGTACATACTCCAAGCCATTCGCCTTTGCGTTGATCACCGGACTCGCCGTGAGGCCGAGTATCTTCGGGACTCCGTCCTGGCCATTCTTAAACATGGCCGGCTGGTAAAAGTCGCGCATCACCCTATGAGAAGAATGGTCACCCCGACAATTATGTGCTGCAAAACGTCAACCCGTCCAGTCCGACACGCAACCACTCACATGATTCGCAGTCACCTTCGTCAAAAATGAGCAGCGCAATCCCGCCCAACTTGACAAACCCATGTATCAACGCATCCAACAACACCGCCGGCGTGCTCACCACAACCCTGATATTGCACAGCACGCCATCCCAAACGCTCTGATCCTTCCACGAATCCACGCCATCAGCACCGGTCAGCAGCCTCGCCTGATAGGCCGGCAGCGCGCTAACAAAAAGATGATACTGCTGCTCGCACAGGGTGACGGTAGGCGCCAGGAACCAGACGAGTTGGTCCGGCGCGCAGATTTCGAGTTCGGCAGCGGCGCGCGAGATGGCAATGTGAGTCTTGCCGCTGCCCGTGTCCATGGCGACGATGATGTTTTGCTGGAGGCTCTGCTCCACCATTTCCTGCTGGTAGGACCGGAGACTGAAGGCATTTTCGTGCTCCCCGCTGGCGGCGCCGACAGCAGCGGCAGCAGTGGAAGCGACGCCACCATCGCCAACCTGCGCGGCCTCCTCGGTGAGCTTCATCATCAGTTTGAGCAAAAAGACGCCTTCATAAGACGGGATGAACGGTGTCTGGGCGTGTCGCGGTTGATCACATCTGCCTCACTCCGTCCCCGCACGGGGTTTTCTGGCCCGGTCGAGCTGCGCCGCTTGGCTGGTAAGTTAACGTTAGCGATTCGTGGACGGTTTTCCTCGCCTGTACGCCTGCGATTGTGGCGCGGGACTTTGGGTGTAGACGGCGACTGGAACCGCTCGTCCAGATGCGGATTTGGAGAATCGAAAACGGTGCCGGTGCTGGAGGTGTCGTCTTGTCCTTGGCCCGTGAACACAGCCACAGCCGTTGCCGCGCCACAGGTCGACGCGGCGCCACAGCGGTAATCCTCCCGCCTGCCACAGCCTCGATCAAACCCACCAATCAAGCGCACAGATCGCTCTTCACTGCCACACATGCCACCACTCCCTCCATCCAGCACTATTCTCCCCTCCCTCCCAGAAACACACCAGCAGCACCCTTTCCATTTCCCTCCTAGAACCTCATTCCCTCCCCGAAACCCTCTCCCAAAGCCCCCCGAGCCACGCGTCCAGCAAGCGACGTCACCCGCCAAAAATAACCACCCACGCCGCCATGACAAGCGCACGCCCCGAGCACCGCAAACTCGTCACCGCGAATCACGCCGCCATCGATCTACGCAGCCCAGCCCCACAAGCCCGACAGCCCTGCCCTGGCCTGCCATTGTGCGCCAACCTGACCCAACTCCACCCTTGACTATATAACAAAGACGTCGGTCCCCATCTCCCCTCTCCCCTCTCCCTTCCAATTCCAATTCCAATTCCCAACTCCAATTCCAATTCCAATTCCAATTCCAAACTCAACTCTCCCTCTCTCTCTCCAATCCCCATTCCAACTCCCCCGCTCTCCCCCCTCACCCCCCCTCACCCCCCCAAAAATGCCCCCCCAGTCCCAAGAAGACGGCGACGGCGACCGGGGCCTCTTCACCCACCACAACGGCCACCACAACGCGCACGCCCAACCCCACAAAAAAGAATCCCTCCTCCAGAAAGCAGAGCACTTTGTCGAGAAGAAACTGCACCACAACCAGGGACAGCAGGGACAGCAGGGACAGCAGGGGGGATACGCGCCGGGGATGCAACAGGGTGGGCAGCCGGGGATGGGGATGGGTGGGCGGCCGGGGATGCAGCCGGGCTACGGTGGTGGTGGTGGTGGTGGAGGCTACGGCGGCGGCAACGCTGGAGGCTACGGCGGCAACAACGGCGGCTACAACAGCAACAACGGCGGCTACAACAACGGCGGATACAGCCACGAACCGCACCAACCGCACGAACCGCAGCACCAAGCAGGCGGCCACGGCGGATACGGCGAGCCGCACCACGGAGGCGGACACCACGAGGGAGGATTCGGAGGCGGAAGCGGAAGCGGATTCGGAGGCGGAGGTGGAGAGATGAGACACGGCGGACCGGGCGGACCGGGGGGTTTTGGACATGAGGGCGGGGGTCCGGGGGGGATGGGTGGGGGGTTTGGAGGGCCGGGGGGACCTGGAGGTATGCATGGGGGTGGGGGTGGGGGTGGTGGACATCATGGGGGGCCGGGTGGGCCGGGTGGGCATCATGGGGGGCCGGGTGGGCACTACGGGGGTCCTGGGGGTGGGTGGTGAAGGGGTGGGAGGAGCGGGGATGGGAGATAGGAGTAGAGATGGATACCCGCTTGCGTCGAAGCGTTGATGAAACTGCGTCCGCGAAGAAACATTCACGATTTCTGTGCGGCGAGTGTGCGCGTTCCGTTGATGTCTCGTGGCTGAGTCTCGTAGAGTACAAATCGCGTTTCCCCTCGCACGAACCCACAGGCCGGGTTCGAATCGGAAGAGGAGAGGAAGGGGAAGGAAGAGGAAGAAGAAAGCCACAAGAACCCCCACGGGAAAGGCCAACAGCGACGAAGGAGACAAGAAGAAGAGACAGCACAGTTGCTCCGCAGAGCCAAGTCTCCAGGACAGACTGCGGGGACGCAAGAAAGGGGGAGAAAAGGAAGAGGAAGAGGAAGAAACGGAGGCGGGAAATGGGTTCGGGGAGTGGGTATATGAGCCATCAGTCTAGACGTATGGAAGGAGAAGAAAACCGAGCGCTCAGACCAGGAAGACCAGAGGAAAAGGAGTTGGAGATGGCGGCCAAAGCGAGCGTGCATTCATGCGCCGACGGCCTTCGCCAGCCCTCAGTATGTCGAACCCCCGCCCCTCGGCGGAGGTACATAGCCCCTGCCGCGGTACTCGTCGTCGTAGACAGTACTCTGTCGCCGACTCCTGCTCGTCGAATCCTCGTTACCACCCCTCCTGCCAAACTCGCGCGTCTTACTCTTCCCATCGTCTTCGGGTTCGCTGTAGATGTTGCTGTTGTAGTAACCCGTCGGGATATCCGCGATGTTGCCTTCGGACTTCGTTCCGTAGCCACCCGCCGACGCGGAAGCGTTGTTGCGGCCGAATGAGGGGCTGCGACGACGAGTACTGCTGCTGCTGCTGGTGTTGTTGTTGAGTTGGGTGCTGTTTCGGTGGTAGGGACGGGTTTGGGATGTGCTGGGTGGGTAGTCGCTGGTGCGGATGGAGTGGTAGGTGCTTGGTGGGGGTTGGGATGCGGCGTTGGAAAGGGAGCGGTGGGGGCGACCGCTGCTGCTGGGCTCGGCGGTGTTGGTGTTGGCGACTTTGGTGTCGGAGAAGTCGTCGTAGATTTTGCCGCCGCCGACTTGGGCGCTGTAGGGCTTGCGCTCGCGCTCGATGGGTACGGTGCAGGGGCTGTTGTCTTCGTCGGAGGCGACGGTTGCGCTGTCGGGTGGGTAGGAGGAGACGTATTGAGGGGTTTGGGAGGGAGGCGGGCCTGGTGGTGGTGGCATTGGTGCGGAACGAACGGGGACTTGGCCGTCGCAGGAGAGAGCGGTGGCGACTAGCTGGCGACATTGGAGGTTGTCTTTCTTGGGGAAGAGACGTCTTGAAATTTCCTTGGGAAAGCGTTCCTTGATGTCATCGGCGTTGCTGATTGGCATGTCCTGAACCGCTTTGCTGAGTCTCTCAAACTCAGTCTCGGGGTGTGCTTGGATTTGTCTGGTCATCCAGCATTGGAAACCGTTTGGTGTCAGGCCGGGAATGTGCGGCATCTTGTCAAACATGTCTCCATCCTGAACGAAGTGATGCTGGCATCTCAAGTCTCGGTACAGCTTGGAGATGGACTGATACGACAGTGTGCCGAATATTGCTGGATCATGTCAGAACGGTGAGTTCGAGAGGCAGAGAAGACTTACTCTGCCAAGGATAAGTTTCGTCGTAAACGCGCACATCCTCGTAGAACTTCAGCATCTTGGCAGGCGTGACGACAATGCTGTGCTTGGGTTCGTAGTCGTTGATCTACAGTCATCTCATCAGCATCAGCTCATCCACTAGTCACTTTTCAACAGGGTCCATCAGTCTCTTCGTGACAGAATTCCAGACTTACGAGATGAATCGCAAGGCCGCGGAGGAACTGCCCCAGCCTTGCCGTAGGCTTCTCATCAGCGTCGAACAGAGTTCCCCATGTTTTCTCGATGGCCGTTTCCTCAACCTCTGTCAAGTGTCTTGCGGCTCTCGGCCTAGCTGGTCGCGGGGTTTCGTATGCGTAGGAAGAGGAAGCGTATTGTGAGCCACTGTCCGCGGCCGGAGGCGGAGAGGGGTTCTTCTTTGGCGCATATCTCGCAGCCGCCTCACTCGGCTCTCTTTGCGGCTTGGCGAAGAAGGAATCCGGTTCTGGGGAATTCGTGCCCCCGGTCGAGTACAGGCTCTCATGTCGTATGGGTGACGGAGGCGTGTAGACATCCCTTGGGGGGAATGATGCGGACGCGGAACCAGCCGGTGATTGGGTGCCGTAGTTTGGTTTCTGCGGGAGCGGGGCTTGAGTCCCAAGTTGCCCACTCGTTTTCAGCGTATCGATGACCTGCTTCCTCACTTGTTCCGTGATCTCGGCGACGAGCTTGGGGTCGATCTGGCTCGCAGCTTCGGAGTTGTCGAATGCGCTGTTGACTGCGTCGTAGACGGGCTGGCCGCGCTGGGAGCCCTCGGAGCGCTCGTTTGAGGAGGCACGAGAGGTGCGACGCGGCGAATGGGTGTTGGCCGCCGGTCTGCGGGCGTATTTGGCCTCGCTGTAGTCGAGGTCGGGATAAGAAGTGTAAGGCGGACTGTACGGAGGGTGTTCCGAGTCGCGGTAGCCGTCGTGGGCCATGGTGGAGCGATCGCAGGTTGGGGTGAGGCTATGGTGCGGGTGGTAACCGGATGGGTAGCTGGTACCTGAGCGAGCGGTGGATGGGCGATGCCGTTGGTCCAAAAAGTTGGAGAGGGTCACATCACATGCCGTCACGCACGAGAGGAAGTGCGGGTAGGGCGAGAGGCAAGCAGGCAAATGGATGGAGAATGGAGAGGTTGAGGGCGAGGGTGTGTTATGTAAAAGAGCCGAGTGGGCTCATCAGGCTGATGGAGGTGGTGGTCGGGCTTGGTTGCAGCAGTCCGGTGGGCTCGATGGGCTGCCAGGGAAGTGGATGAGAGGCGTGCTGCACCGGTCAAATGAGAAGAGCAGGCTTTGGGCAGGAGATGACAGCAGCTAGTTTGGGGTGCAGGATGGCGGGCGGGTGCGATAATGTCGTGCAGCAGCAGCAGACATGGGAGCTGTAATAAGCCAACTTCAGGTTCAAGTTGGTGGCCGTGGTGATGGCGGTGGTGATGGTGGTGGTGATGGCAGTGGTGATCTCTGTGATCTCTGTGATGAGAGCTCTGGTGGTGGGCGGGAATGTCAGGCAGATCAGGCTGGAGCAATCAGACTAAAGAGCTGTCATCGGCTCGTAGGTTGAGACGAGGCTGGCAGATGGCTTTTCTCTTGTGCGAGTACGGGTGCAGCTGAGGGTGGTAGCAAGCACGCCGGCCGGTCAATCATCATCTGCGACGAGAGCGATGCGACAAGAGGAGCCCACAGCAGCCAACAGCAGCCAACAGCAGCCAACAGCAGCCAACAGCAGCCCACAGCAGCCCACAGCAGCCAACAGCAGTTAATCCGCAGCAATCCGCAGCAAATCCTCCGCGTCTTGGACCGAGCAGTGGGGCCCGGGGATGATGCAGCAGCAGAGAAGATCTGGCGCATCTTGCGCATCCTGCGCATCGTTTAAAACTCGCGCTCGTCTCAACGCAAACACGCACGCCATGTACGGCGGCTACTGTAGCTGTAGCATAAGTTACGGTACTGTAGCGACTGACTCTCCAACCCCCAAGCCTCGCAACTCCCACCAAACTTCCACCACCCCACCAGCCAGCCAGCCATATCTCACGAATCGCCCACCGCGACCGAGGACGATATGCCAGTGCCAGTGCCAGTGCCGGTGCCGGTGCCGACCGGTCCTGGTCCTGGTCCTGGTCCTGGCTGGTCCTGGTCCCTTCCAGCTGTTCCTCGGTCGGCCCGCCCGGCTGTCGCAGAGCGTTGCAGAGATGCCGTCTCGCTGTACAGTACAGTAATAATAACTTACCGTTCCATCTGCACCGTTGCTGCTCCACCAAGGTGGAACAGAGCCACGTCGCCAGGAGCTGCTGGACGGTGCGGTGGAGGTAGCAGTGCCCGCCATGGCTGCCCCTGTGCCTGTCCACCGCGGCCTGAGTCGTAGGCGGGGGTCGAGACTACTACTACTACTACTACTACTACTGCTACTACTACTACTACAGTACTCTACATACACGCAAAGTACCTGTGGACATGGCAACAACTGGCCGCGCAGTCTTCAAGTGATGTTGTCGTGCTTCTTCAGTGACTCGACAGGACTGTTTGCGGTGAGCGGTCGACCACGGGCGCAGTGTTGTTGTGATGCTGTCAAGCCGCATTTGTCCGCGTTTCAGCTTGCCCTCGCACCGTGTTGATCCGCGAATCAGGCTGAGGCTGGCCGCCGCTCCGTGTGTCAGAGACCTTCTCACGAGAAAGCGCCACACAAAGTCCAATCGCCCACCCGCCCTTGGCCCTCCTCCCCGTCCGACTCCTCCTCCTCCTCCCCGTCCGACTCCTCCTCCTGCCCTCAAAGCGAGCCAGCGCCAAAATATATCTCCTGAGCCTCCTCTCCGTCTCCGCTTTGTTCTCCAATCCCCAACCCAAAGGTCGACCACACCCCGACTCGCACGCCTTATTCTTATTGTACGCCCCAGACAGCAATGACCCCCGTTTCACCACATGCCAATCCCCGCTGACACTTCAACCTGCAACACCCAGCACCACCACCACCACCACCACCACCACCACCACCACCACCACCACCAAGACCACCAAGACCCCCAAGACCCCCAAGACCACCGACACCGCCGAACCACTACCGCCCCTCGAGCCTCACCCTGCGCACCACTCCACATACTAGCCCCGCATACTGTCTGCCCTGTCCCTGGAGTCCACGCAACGAACACTGCGACCGCCATCTCACCTCCGCGCCGCACTCCTCCCCTTTTACGCCTCCACGCCGCACTGCACGCGAGACCGCTCAGCTCGCTGCTGCATCAACACCATTGCCATCTGCGTCAGGGGTGAAGCTACCATGCGGCAGGCACCTCTCCTCGAGCAATAACCAGGACCCGGATCGCCATCATCTCATCTCAAGAGCCCATCACACCACCTCCACCCATAATCACACCGCCACACCTCACTCTGCACCAGACTTGCCATGGCGATGCTCGCATCCAAGTCGCAGTACTCGGCCCCGACCGCCTCCTCCAACGGGACCACCTCCTCCTCCCACTACCCCGCCAATGTCGCCAGTCACCGCAACCAGCCCGCCGCCTCGACCACACGTCACGGCGCCTACGCGAGCCCGACCGAGTCGGAGTTCTCGGAGAGTTATGACGCCCCGGATTCTGTGAGGTAAGGCTACGACACGGCCGCCGTCACCGGAGGGCTGTCTGATGGCTGACAGAGTGCAGGAATTGGGACGAAAACAGAGTGAGCGAATGGCTGAAGACCATCGGCTGCAGCCAATACGTAGACCTTTTCAGAGGTACGGCATCTCCCAGCCCTCGACTTCGCTGCTAACCCGACACAGCGAATAACATCAACGGCGAAGTGCTCATGGAGATGGACCAATCGCACCTCAAAGACATGGGAATCAAGAAGATTGGCGACAGGGTCCGCATCGGCACACAAGCCAAGCTCTTCCGGAACAAGGAATACAGAAGAGGCTCCAAGCGGAATTCAAATAGGGTGAGTGAAGTCTGCCTGCTTTCGTCGCATGTGCTTGCTGTCTGACACCGATCAGGAATCTCTCGCGCTTCTCGACAACCCCAACTTCACCCCTCCGTCTTCAGGCTCGCCTCGACCCCTTCACTCGGCTCGATCTGGTCTCAGCTCGCGTGCAGACAAGAGGATGTCGCGTCAAATTGGAGGCTCTGACCTCAACTATACTTCCTCCCTGCAGTACGCGAGAAAGAACTCAAGACCCAACTCGCCTCTTGTCGATTCGGACAATCGTGGCGTTCGCACGCCAGCCTACGGTGCGAGGAAAGATCAGGACGCCTCGTATTTCGCTCAGCCACAGAGCGCGGGGTCAGCATCAGGCCGGGCGCCCCGTACGGCCACCACGCCAGGCGAAACTCCCCAGACGGCGCGATTTGCCGGCAGCCACGTCCGCGCGAGTCCCAGTCAGGATGGCTCGACGAACAGCAGTATCCTTCCCTCTGACAAGGCTCTCATTCGCGTCATCTTCGACAATGGCAGATCCTCTGTGGTCAGCATCGAGGGATGCAGGACTGTCGAGGACATCATGCTCAGGACGTTGAGGAAGGGTTGTCTGAACGAAGCGCACCTCAAGAACTACTGTTTCTACGTCCTCGACGGCACTGATCCAGACCCGGCTCTGTGTCGTCGACTGAGCGATGTGGATCTCATCCGCGTCTGCAACGACCGCACACGGCTCGAGCGAAGCAGGCTCATCCTGCGGAAAGTCCACGCCGGTGAGCCGGAGGAAGACCAGTTGCAGGCTGCCGCCAATATCGCGGCCCAACAGCAATCTTACCAACCCCAGAACGTCATAATACCCAGGAGCAACGCAAGCCAACTCAAGGTCGAGAAACTCACCGGCGAGTCCTTGGCGGCAGTCAGCTACCCGTTATCGCCCACTTCCCAGCAAGAGCGCGAACGTCACATCAATTCCACCGCCAAGGACCTGGAACGGAACGACAGCCAGAGGTCCTCGGCTAGCAGCACCCCAGCTCGGCCGATGAAGCAATTCTACGGCGGTCGCCCGCCAAGCAACCTCATCACTTCTGATCTTGCATCCTACTTCCCTGACGTCGAAAAGGAAGCGATGGACAGGACCATCAGGATGTCGGTTCGCCGTTCGCGAAGATTGAGCAAGGCTGCAAGTCGTCTGAGCACGCTCAGCAACTTCAGCGTTGCGTCGAGTCTGAAAGACGCGCCACCGTTGCCGTCCATCGCTGATGCGTGGTTGAACAACTCTGGCGAAGCCAAGCCCCTTCGACCACTCTCAGTCATGCGGCTCGGTCTGCCCTCTACCTCTCTCAGCTCTCCCGCGTATCGCGACTCTGTCACATCTTCCGTGCTTGAGCCGTTAGAAGAGGAGTCACCCACCGATCCCTCATCAATCCGCAAATCCTATGTCTCCTTCGGACCGGACAGCTCCGAGACGCTCGCCGTCACCGACCCAGAAGGCAACACCACCTTACAGAGCTACTTCGATGACGGCGGCAGTAGCTTTGCTGGCAGCAGTCAAGGCACCGAAGCCGGCGACTCGTTCAACAAGAGTCTCAGTCAGGCCATGGCCGAGGACGGCGAGGAATACGACGAAGAGCTGGAAGAGTACCTCGAAACCGACTCCTGGGAGAACGTCAAGTACATGAAGGGTGCCCTCATCGGCCAAGGCTCCTTCGGCAGCGTCTACCTCGCCCTCCACGCCGTCACCGGTGAGCTCATGGCCGTCAAGCAAGTCGCCCTCCCCACCGGCGGTGTCATCGAGCCCAAAAAGCTCAACATGCTCGACGCCCTCAAGCGCGAGATTGGGCTCCTGCGAGACCTCAAACACCCCAACATCGTCCAATACCTCGGTTCCAACAGCGACGAAACGCACCTCAACATTTTCCTCGAATACGTACCCGGTGGCTCCGTCGCCACCATGCTCGTCAACTACGGCCCCCTCCTCGAACCCCTCGTCTCCAACTTCGTCCGCCAGATCCTGACCGGTCTCGCCTACCTCCACTCCAAAGACATCATCCACCGCGACATCAAGGGCGCCAACATCCTCGTCGACAACAAAGGCCGGGTCAAGATCTCCGACTTCGGCATCTCCAAACGCGTCGAAGCCAGCACCCTCCTCTCGTCGAACGGCCCCAGCGGCAAAAAGGGCGCCAACCGCGTCTCCCTCCAAGGCTCCGTCTTCTGGATGGCCCCCGAAGTCGTCAAGCAAACCGCCTACACCCTCAAAGCCGACATCTGGTCTCTGGGCTGCCTGATCGTCGAGATGCTGACGGGGGCCCGGCCGCACGCCGATTGCACGCAGCTGCAGGCCATCTTCAAGATCGGCGGCGGTGGCAACGCCAGCCCCAAGGTGCCGGACGCTGCCAGCGAGGAGGCCAGGCAGTTCCTCAAGAGGACGTTTGAGATTGATCATGAGATGCGGCCGACGGCGGAGGAGTTGCTGAAGAGCGATTTCTGTGGCGTTAAGGCTTGAGTGCGGGACTGTGTTGGCGTACTTACGCCTTTCTTTCTTCCTGGCCCCTTTTTTGCGGCTTTCGAGACTACCCGGGCGGATCATCTGTGCCGGGTTTCTTTCGGGGTGGGAATGAGAGTTCGAAGGTACCGGAGGCGGCCAGCGAGGAGGCCAGGCAGTTCCTCAAGAGGACGTTTGAGATTGATCATGAGATGCGGCCGATGGCGGAGGAGTTGCTGAAGAGCGATTTCTGTGGCGTTAAGGCTTGAGTGCGGAACTGTGTTGGCGTACTTACGCCTTTCGTTCTTCCTGTCCCCGGATCCACCACCCTTTTTGCGGCTTTCGAGACCACCCGGGCGGATCATCTATGCCGGGTTTCCTTTCGGGGTGGGAACGAGAGTTCGAAGGTACCGGAGGCGGCCAGCGAGAACGATTTCTGCGGCGTTAAGGCTTAGGGTGGGGAACTGCCGCGGCTTACTCAAGCCTTTCTTTCTTCCTCCCCCCCGTTTTGCGGCTTTCGAGACCACCCGAGCAGATCATCTATGCCGCGATTTCTTTCACGGCATTTTTTCTTCTTTTTGGGCGATTGATGGCACGACGGACACATCAGCACCAACCTCATTGATTGATTGACGCCATGGCAACTCTTTTCCTCTTTCACGATTGGCTGGATCGGCGGTGGGTGGTTGGGTTCGGCTCGTTTCTTGCTTTTTCTGGCGTTCTTGTCCAGATGCCCGCTGCTTTTTTGACTGGTTGGTGCCGTTGCTTTGGCTTGAGAAGTACGCTTCTTGCTTTCTCTTGCGCCGGTTTTGCATGTGGTGGGAGCGTAGGTGGGCGCTGGGGTTGGGCGGGGTGGTGGAGTAGTTACAGGGCAGCGATGCTGCGGCGATGGGGACGGTGCGGTGGGTACTTAATCAGCATGTCGAGTTCGCGTTCGGCGGGGTTGTCAGTGCCGACTCGGTCGATCGGCTGCTCGACCGGTTTGTATGTATAGTAGAGTAGAGAAACCGTGAAATATCGAAGCATACTTGCCACTTCTTCCACAGTACCATCGGCACGTACCACACCGACACCGAAGAAGAAAAAAAAACACTAGATACCAGCGTCATAGCCTCCTCCATCAACACATCTCGAACCCGCATCACCAACGCGTTTCCAGAAACCAACACATTTCGCCTCTCCCGTCCGCCACGGCATCTAAGTTACGACCAGCCCCGTACCCACCCATCCAGCATCCCCCCCCCCACAACACCCTTCCAGACCCGCAACCCCGGCACTAAACCCCGCCACCTCTCCACCGGATCCCGAGAAACTAGATCGACATCCCTTTTCTAGACCTCTGGGTCCGCGGTGTCGCGAGATATATAACTTACGGAGGATAAGTTACTCTACTTTTGAATTAGTAGATGACTACGGCGAGTCGGTTGGAAATAGCGCTTGGGATGACTTACTACGGTGTTTGGATGGAGGTGCTGTTTTTGGAGAGTGGTGATGGTGGTGGTGGTTGGTGTGTGGATGTTAGTTGTTAGGGGTGTTGGTGTAACGTTAAGGTCGCGTTGACGATTGTGGGGTTTGGATGATGGTGGGATGGTGTCGGTAGATGGGTTCTCTGTGGGAGGTGTCCGAAGCCGGGGCGTTTTCAATCCGCCTTAATATGTCAACGTTAGTGTCCGAGAAGCTAGCGTAGTCTAACTTAAGTCCGTATAACCAACGTCACACGATCCACGACTAACCCTACCCCAGATACCTCACCCGTACCCAAAACCCTCTCCTCCCCCTAAACCAGAGCTCCAGAAACATCAACGACCTTCGCGGCGCCGCCAACGTATCCCCTAGTAGTTTTTGAAGCGCCGACATCACGGCTTCCCTAACTTAGACGCGGCTCCAAGACAGCCTACCACGCGCATCGCCAACACAAAAACCACACCGTTAACGTTTGGGGTTCCTGCGGCATCCGCTGCGAGATCGTCGATACCGCTTTCCCGCATCTGCATCCGACAACGACACCCACGCTCACCAACCCATAACGCCGCGTTTCCTCGTCAGTGACGCCGGGTAGCTAACGTGTAGCTCTGTTAAAGAGTTTCGTTGACTTGACGTTAACAGGAGAGCGGAGAGCGGAAAGCGGCGCTGCTATCGCGCACGCGGTTTCTGTCAAGGCTGACATGGCGATGGGTAGGGTTTTTTGGTGATGGGGTTGTTGGTGGAGGGATAGAGCGAGGCGGGGTAGGTGGTTTTTGTGTCTGTTCTGCAAAGGAGCGACTCGTCTGTAACGGTATGGCCCGAGGAGTGGTTGGCGTGTAGGTGGATACGTATGACATGCGACGATAGGTGTAGAGCACGAGCTTGCCAAGTCGACTACTGCGATGATGGAAGTACTTAACGGTATGCCTAGCTAAGCCTGATCTGATCTGACATGGAACCCATCTACACAGCAGCGCTTGCAAGAAAAACAGGCAAGCTCGAACGCTAGTACAATAAACGTCTCGAGCAGATGAAGCCGGATAGACATCGCCGTCCAGTCATTCCGTGTGCTACAAACCCCATCCACGACCTCCCACAAAACCCCACACCGAACACGCAACTCCCTCCCCACCCAGCCAGTCCCAAGAACGCAGCTCGAACCCGAAACGGCACCAGCGCCGCAAAACCCGCACCACGCCTCGAACCGCAACTCTCGGCCACGCGCACTCCTACTCCTACTCCTTCTTCTCGCCCCCAACAGCCCTAACCCACTCGCTAACCTCAAACCCCAACCGTCTGAGACTGCTATCGTCCACGCAGCCCGCCTTCCGCTTGACGACAACACACCTCGTGCTCTCCGCCTCGAGCGGCTCCACGCTCTTCCCCTGCGCCGAGCCCGGCGGCCCACCCATGCTGCTACCGCTTGCGGTCATGCTGGCGGGCATGCTGGCGGTCCCCGGTCCCGCACCAACAGCAGTCCCGGGCGGCGCGCCAGGACCGCCAGCGCCAGCGTCCCCATCGCCCCCGACATCCTTGATGAAAACGGTGACGTCGGGCCCGACGACGCCCCTCCAGAGCGTGGCCATCCACTGCCAGTGATCCGAGGGGGAGTAGGCGTCGCCGATGGGGACTCTGCTGGCCCAGGCATCCGAGGCGCGGAGTTGGTAGCCGGGGAGGATGAGGATTGGGGTCTTGAATTGGGTTGGTGGCGGTTGTTGGTCGGGGGTGGTGGTCGGGTTGTTGGAGGGCGACGAGGGGACGGGGACGGGGGTGGTGATGTATTCGATCATCTCGCGGGATTTCATGTGCCAGCCTTGGATCACTTGGTGGTAGTCTGCGAGGGTGAGGTCGGATTTGGCGCTCGCCGCGTCGTTGCGGGAAGAAGTGCTGTTTGGAGAGCGAGGAGTCGGGTTTGTGGGTGGAGGGAGACGCGGGCCATCGGCCACGCGAGCAGAGTACTCGTCGCCCTTGTTGAACAGATTCTCGAGCCAATGAGCCATTTTCTGTGTTGCGGCCACGTCGTCGCCTTCGACGGCGATGATGGCGCCGCGGATGGCGTACGCCGGACTGGCTGGGCCGGGGGGTTTGAGCGGCAGGGCGATGCGGCCGAGGATGCGGATTTTGCCCCAGTAGTGCATGCTCATGACCATAGCTTCGACGCTGCGGCTCTGGTCGTTGGACTCGATGGCGTTCTGGAGGGGCGGAAGGGTGAGGCCACTGCTGTGGGGGGACTCGATGTGGCTTTGGCTGAAGCGGGGAGGGCCGCGGAGGAGTTGTTCCGGGCGTGGGAGTTGTTGGTGGGAGACGGAGGAGGAGCGCCTTTCGGCGGTGGGATAGGGATAGGGGGTTCCGGGGCCGCTACCGCGGAGGTGGTTGGGGACGTTGACGGATTGGTTGAAGCGGCGCCGTTTGGCGTCGGGGGAGAGGGGAGACATCATGTCGATGTCGTCGGCGGAGCGACGGCCTACCACTTGAATGGTTGCCGACTGCGGGCCACCCATGCGGCCTCCGCGACGGAGCAGCGGGGACTGGAGTGATAAGTTATTCATTCGGGGAGGGAGGTAGCCCGGAGTGCTGAGGGAGGGGGTTGGTGGAGGAAGCATGTTTGTAGAGGCGAAGCTCGAGCTCGAGCCGAAAGCCGAGTTTGGCGTTGAGATGCTTCTGCCGCCGCACTTGGTGCAGGTGTACTTTTCAGTCGACGAGGCCTTATCAGAAAAGCTTCCTCGACGACCACCTCGTTTGGGTTGATATCGGTACTCGGGGTACTGCTGCTGGTGTCTGAGCTTTTCTTCTTCGGCGAGGGTCTTCCACTCGCTGCGCACGCTGTCAGACTCCGCTCGCCACTGCTCTCCGATAATCTTGGAGATTTCTGGGTTGGCAAGTCCTGGGTGCCGACCCACAACCGCTGCTTGATGGTGCTGGCGATATAAGATAAAGGCTGTATAAAGAGGTTAGTCGGGACAAAGCCGCCGCCAAGATGCATGCCACAAAGGGAAATCGCCGCGCCGCGCCGTCATCCAGAACAAAAGTCCATTCCACCTCGGCGAAGACCATAAAGAGAAGGAGCTTACTAACCGTTTCTTGGACGTGGGATCTTGGGGTCAGGCTGGCAGAGGCAGACGTGAGGAGCCACCACTGTGTCAATCGTGATGCCAGACTCGCCGGAGCTACGAGAGCCCATGCGATTGCGAGCGTGAGTGGGCGTCTGAACTTCCTCGGTGGTGGAAGAAGCGGCGACAGAAGCAGTGGCAGTGGCAGGGGTCTCCGGGGCCTCAGCGGGCTCAGTGGGCTGGTCCTCTGCTTTATCGATGAGGGACGCTGTCCTCTTCCGCGTCAGACGAAAGGGAGGCGACTCCGGCGTGGGCGGTCGCTCACCACCGTCTTTCTCCTGTTTCGACTCACGGGAAGGGCTGGACGCCTTCCTGGACCGCGTCACTATTGTCGTAGACGGGACCCGCGGATGAGGAGCCGAGCTCCGTTCAGATTTCTCCGAAACTTTGTGAGAACTGGGAGGAGCAGCGGCAGCATCCGCCATCTGGACGTCGGCCATGTTGAATGGTTGGTACCTGGAGGCAGGCTCTCACACACGCTTCCGTCGTGGTTCCCGGTGTGGTTCACGTCGTTTGTGAGGACGGTGCAAGCCGAGGGGACCAAGCTGGTAAAGAACAGGACAGGACCGCAGAGCCCGACAAGAGTTCGACAAGCAAACGAAGAGACTCGCTCGGGGAAGAAGAGGGCAGGTCCTCAGCGTCCTGTGACAACAATATGAGGCCGCTCAATGGTCAATAGTGTGCGACTCTCGAAAGACATACCGCTCAGCTGTGCTTTGTCTCTATTATGCTCCATACTCATGACGGACGTCGGTCTTTGTGCCTTGAGGAGGGCCGGCATCTTTTGCATGCAATTGTTTAAGACAGGCTATGCGGTCGGGTGCTGTTCGCGACGGGGCGGATTCTTTGACGGCTGTCGGATGGAGTCCTTGCCCGAAGCGGCCGTAGCTCGGGCTGACACATTCCTCAACCCAGCAAAGTCCAGATGCAAGGACGCGGTACAACAAAGAAGACACAACAAAAGGGCTGAGACAATGCAGACAAACGGCCAACGATGCGGCGAATCTCCAGAGGGAATGGGATAAAGATTCATCTGTGCCTCGCCGGGGCAACGCCAAGAATATGCAGAACGTGGGAGGGGTATCTTTTTTCATGTGCGAGCAAAAGTCTCAAAACACCGTCATGCGCCGCTCTCGTGCGTTTTGCGTGTCTTGCTGGAACGTCGACCGCGCCTCTTCTTTCTTCGCACCGTCCCCGTCCTCGTCTTTCTGTGCGCCGCCGTCCTTGGCCGCCGCGGCCTCCTCGGCAGCAATGTTCAGCGCGTGCAGGTTGAAGGTGGTGTTGTGGCTGACGAGACCGGCCGCTTCGATGCCGATGAGCTCGTGCGCCCTGCCGGACAGGTGCATGCCGTCCCTAAAACATGTGTTAACTCTGAGACAGCGTCCATACCGCATCACCCAATCATCTCCAGCCTTACCAGAACAGATACTGTGACGCATCTTTGCAGTCCCGCGTCCCGTTGTTCTTGTTGTCCGACATGTCAAACGGATACTCTGGCGCTGGCCCCGGCAACGGCGTGAACGGCGCCCTGACATTGCAGAACTTGGGCTTCGCCACAGTCTTCCCCCCGCTCCCATCTTCCGTCGACATGCCACTGGCGTACACCTGCTCTTCCTTGATTCGCTCCACCAGCCACTTGTCCATGTCCAGGAGGTGGATGAAGCCCTTGGTCCATTTTCCCGCGGCCTGCTCTAGTCTCAAGTTCCATTGTTGCTGGAGCCAGACGGCCGTTCTTTGGTGGCCGGGAAACGGCCCAACCGGCTGCGCCTGGAACTCGGGGAAGAACGTAATATCCACGAGCTTGGACAGCACGACGTGAATCGGGCCTCTGGTATACTCTGCCAGCAGATCCAACTGGGCGAACATGGTGTCGATGCTTTCCTTGACAGCCCAGCTCGCCTCTTTCTCGTCCGCATCGGCATACTGCCAGATGTCGCTGATGCCGAAAAAGACGGTGAAGATGGTCCATTCCTGCTTGTTCGACCGTTTCGGGTCCAGTCCCTTTTGCTTCTCGAAGTTTATCCACTGCTGCACCTGCTTTGCGAAGTCTGGTAGGAACTTGGGGTTGTTCGGGTTCTGGTTCGTGACATTGACGACGAGTTCGGTGTGGACCAACGAGTCCGGCATGAACGCTCCTCTCTGCCCTCGCCACGAAACAGCCGATCGCGCAAAGTTATCGATGTAGTCGCACACGAGCTAAACCCACGTCAGCAAACGCCCTCTCTATCCGTCCCGGTCGTCCCCTACTCACATGTTTACATAGCGTCTCCGTCCACAACGGTCTCGTAAAGTTCCTCTCTACGGCATTCTCTGGCACTTTCATCCGATACTCTCCGGTATCCGACCACGAGTCACCAAACACAACGAGCCGTCTCTGTCGCCCCGACCACGCCTTCTGGGCGCGCGCGTCTATGTGCAGCGACGGGAGAACCCATCCGAGGTAGACGACGACACCAATCGCAAGGAAGACGACCGTGTTGATGCGGGTGAGGAATCTCATGCTCTATCGTAGAGACAGTGTGCGCGTCCAAAAGGGCTCGGGAAGGACGGAATGGACGGAGGGGGGCGCCAGGCCGGGCCGGGGCGGACGCAGAGGTCGTAACGTTATGTAGGGATCGGATGGTCAGGGAACGACAGACTCGAGACGGCTCGTTTGCTGATTGTGACGGATGTTGAAGAAGCTGGGGTGACGGGAGAGTGACGAGTAGAGGGCAGTTATTGCGTGCTGACTTGTCACCACTGCCGCGCGGCAGCCATCTCTTTTAGCTGGCCATCACCCATCACCGAGGGCAAGGCTTGCGTATGCTCGGATGCAACGAGCCAGGGTGGATCCGATCGAGAGGACGCATGGGCCATCTCAATCTGAACCTGGGCTGGAACACAAATCCGACCTGGCATGCCATCCATGGCCAATGGCTGGCAGGTCTGCAGAAAGGGCATTGTCGCCAGTCTGAAGAACTCATTCGTTTGGCATCATGCTGCATCTCGTCTTTTGCTGGGTGGTGGTGGGTGGATATTGGCGGGGCGGGGCGTGTCCCGCGGCGGAGGCTCTGCTCGTGAGCGGTCAAATTCCCGCCCTAAAAAGCTTGTTTCTCTTGGCGGCGGGACGCCGACTTGGCGCTCGACCGTGTCGCGTGCTCGCTCTCCTCTGGTTCGGTGCGGGCACTGCGAGGTAACATTAATGTTAAGGTAGATCATCCATCAAGGTCAACCGTCTTCTTCACTCTTCACCGGTCAGACCGACGCCACTCCAGAACTTCTCCAGACGCCTCGTCTATCAGATCATCTAGGGTACGATAGATATCTCGACAACCACCCGCACTCTTGCCCTCAGGCCCCCTGACTACGAGAATTGTTCCGTCACCGTGCTGACGCGCTTAACGCCACGAATCACGACTGTGAGCGAAAAGCCCGGCCGACGGCAACTTACACAACGACCGCCGGCTCCGGCGACCAGGGCAGAGTCATGGTGCAAAGAAGTGTCAGCGTCTTGCTTGCCTTGATGGGGGGATGCCACGGTGCTTCGCGGCTTGGCTGCGATGCCCGCCTCGCGTGAGAATGTTATTGGGGTGATGGGTAAGAATGAGATGTTTCAGCGTGAGTTAATGGGGAGCGTTCCAGTTGCGAACATCGACGGTATGGGCCGCGGACTTGGCTGTTTTGGGGTGCGTGAAAGAGGTTTGGATTGACTCGGCGTAACACGGATTTCTAATGTTTGTGGATACTTTGATGCCGAGTCAGATGCAGACGTATCTTCGATCCATCACCGGTTTGAGTTGACGAACGCAGTGTTTACATCGCGAAGGTCTTACCTGAACAATGCTTGCCTGTCCTGGTCACACGATTCTGGAACAGCGTTAGCCTCAGAGCTCGCGAGAAGGAAAGTACTGCGCCACTGAGCAAGATCAGCCACTCAAAGGTCGAGCGGCATGTGGTTGGCTCCTCTCGTATGGACAGGCTCGGTTGGGCACTGTAAAAATGTCACTCCTGGTAAGGCAGACATGCACTCTCCTCACCATGCGCCATCCTTGCGCAGAGCTGTGGTTCGAGTGTTCAATTACAGCCCGTTATGTTCGGTCAGCGGCAGAGGGCATTTATTTGCGGTGTTCGGACAGTTGGCTTGGAATGAATCCGATGGATTCTGATGTCTTTGACCATGTACAGCATCATCAGATCGGTACATTGAATATCTGCATCAAGAGACGAGCTTGGTGTGGATAGTCATTGGATCCGAGAGACTTACGTCGAGAATCAATTGCGCTTTCTTTCAGGTGTCAAAGGACGAGATAACTCCTGGCAATACCAGGTACTATTCAATGCCAGCCCTCAGCAGAGCGCATAGATTGATGTAGTTTAGGTCGACGAAGCAATTGCTGGTTCTTTTAAGTATGGTGCCCACTGGCAAAGGAAGCATCGGCTTAACTTACCACTAAGCCGCCACCCCGAAAGGGCTTGTCCAGCCGAGGATTGCCGACGATAAGCTGGGGTGTCGAGATAGGTAGACCACAACACCTTTCCGCGCCGCAACCCCTCACTCTCCAGACACCACTCTCTTAATGACCTTTGTGCATTTCCTCGCGATCAATTGTGCTCTTCTCCTGCGATATACCAAAGATACCCTCTAGCGACGCGACCATGATCTACCCCTTCGACTATTTCCAGCATCGGCGCGACTGGTGAGCTCCCATCCCTACACCCCTCCCCACTTCCCCACAGTCTCACAGACCACCATCTCACCCCAAAACAGCCACCACAAACAAACAACCCGCGCCTCGACAATCGCAACCCTCCCCCGGGACTACCACCTACCCCTCTCCGCCTCTGAACGCGCCATCTTAAACACCCCAATCCAAGACCTCGTCTCCTCTGTCCACGCCCGCACCACCACCCCCCTCTCCCTCCTCCACACCTACGGAAAAGCCGCCCTCCTGGCCCAATCCCGCACAAACTGCTGCACCGAGATCCTCATCCCCGCCGCAGAACGCTGGCTCAGCGATGGCTCCATCAACCTGTCCGGCCCGCTCGCCGGCATCCCCGTCAGCCTCAAGGACAGCATCGTCGTCGGCGGCCACGACGTCTCGGTCGGCTACTCGCGAAAAACAGGGAAGCCGCACGAGAAAGACGGCGCCATGGTGCGCATGCTGAAAGACGCGGGCGCAGTCCCCTTCGTCAAGACGAACCTCCCCGTCACCCTCCTCTCCTTCGAGTCCACAAACGACGTCTGGGGCCGCACCACCAACCCCCACAACGCCAACTACTCCCCCGGCGGCTCGACCGGAGGCGAAGCCGCCCTCCTCGCCTTCGGCGGGTCGCGCATAGGGATCGGGTCGGATGTGGCGGGGAGCGTGCGGGCGCCCGCGCATTTCTCCGGGTGCTATAGCTTAAGGTGCTCGACGGGGCGGTGGCCGAAAGCAGGCATGGACACGAGCATGCCGGGCCAGGAAGGAATTGCCAGCGTGTTCAGTCCGATGGCGCGGACGCTGAACGACCTGACGTATTTCACGGCGAGCTTTGTGGGCATGAAACCGTGGCTGTACGATCACAGCGTGCACCCGCTCGAGTGGCGGGATGCCGTGACGCAGGAGTTTGGCGCCGAGAAGAAGAGGTTGAAAGTTGGCGTGCTGCGGAACGACGGCGTCGTGGATCCTTCTCCTGCCTGCGCCCGCGCCCTGCGCGAGGTTTGTGCCGCGCTGGAAGCATCCGGCCACCATGTCTACGACGTCTCTGCCCCGGCCGACGCACAGCCAAAGGAGGCGTTGGTGATAGCATCGCACCTCCTCAACGCCGACGGCTGCCACACTTTCCTCTCCTTCTTTCGCGCCGGCGAGTCCAACGACCCTGGCGCCGCGCAGATGACTATGTATATGCGTCTCCCCCGCCCCGTCAAGTACCTCCACTATCTCTGGGTCAAATACATCCGCGGCGACGCTTTGTGGGCCGAGTTGCTGGCTGGTTGGCACGAGAAGAGCGCGTTCGAGCAGTGGAAGCTTGTGGCCAGACGCGAGGCGTTCAAGGCAAAGTGGCACGAGTGGTGGGGCGCGGAGACGGCGGACATGGATGTTCTGCTGACGGTGCCGAACGCGACGCCTGCGGTGCCGCACGGGGGGATGAGGGACGCCGTGGCTAGTTGCGGCTACACGTTTTTGTTTAATCTTGTTCGTTGCTCTCCTTCTCTCTCCCCCTCCCTTTTCCCTTCTCCGAATCCATCTTTAGTCTGTTTTTCTGACGTCAAATGTCTCTCTAGCTCGATTACACGGCTGGCATCTTACCGGTCACTCACGTTGACCCGGTCCTCGATGCTCTACCAATCGGCTTCTCGGTCAAGGGCCTCAATGGCGTGGCGCAAGGCGCGTACAAGCACTACGATGCCCAGCGCATGAAGGGCTTGCCGGTCGGCGTGCAGGTTGTGGGGAAGAGGTTGGAGGAGGAGAAGGTGCTGGCAGTGATGGGCAAGATCGAGGAGGCGTTAGACTCTGGGAAAGGGAGGTACGCGTTGCTGGAGGTAGAGTAGGGGCGCAGCAGAAGGTAAGTGTGGGGACATTGGTAGCGAGACGGATGACGGATGTAGTCAAGTCCTTCTTCTTCGGCGGGCTAGCAGAGCGTTACTGACGTTTCTTGCATTCCGTGGATCCACGACGCGAGAGGCGATGGCGGTGGTTTTCTCTGGCGCTGCTACTGCTGCACATGACTCCTCGCACCTCGCCGGGTATATAAGTCTCATAGTCTTGCCCTTGCCAGACCTTCAACTACTGTCCGTCAAGGATACCAACACATTGCCGCGAGAATAATCGAAGAGCTTGGAATTCGCTGAGACGTATGGCAACAACTGGAACCCATTGCTTGCGTGTCGCTGCTGTGGTGGGTCATCGATGGTTTTGCACACACTTTGATTTATCTCTTGTGGTGTCTGTCTTCATTGCTTGTTCTGGATACTGGTTGTCGCAACTCGCAGATCTGTTGGTACTCATCGCCATCATCATCATCACCATCGTCACCACCACCACCACCACCTCCCAGTGCGCACAGTGCGCACAGTGCACAGAATGTGATTTTGCGCTGCGGCCCAACGACTAGCAGTTACTTCGATCCTTATCCCGGACACAACCAGCCACTTCTCGAGGCGCAGTTTGCCGAATACTCGGTATGTCGAAGTTGGCAAGAAAAAAAAAGAGTGGGTGGAGGTAGCCTTTCAGAGCTCAGTTCCCCTGGCCAAGGGAGCTATTTGGCTAGACTTTGAGTTCGCGGATACGATCGTAGTAGTCTCTCCCCCGGCCATTACGTCTATGCGTGCGTATGACTCTCCTCCGCTATAGCTCGCGCGATATATAATTCGCGAAATGGTAGCTTCTAGATTAACGCTTTCAACTACGTTTCGTCGGCACCTATGTTATCAATCCTCTGCACTTCCTTCCATCGAGAATTCCATGGCTATGAGACATCCCAACCACACTCGCTGGACAGCGTGCCTGGTGTTTGCAAAATACTACAACTTGTCGTGGTTGCTTGTGATAAGCATTATAGTTGTAATGGAGGTCTTCGTTACTAGAACTTGATGCTGAACTCTTGGACTTGGTGATTTGTCAGTGCTCTTCGTTACTTCACGGCGGGTGAGGCAGTCAATCAAAAGAAAGAAGACTATCTCCCGCGTCGCTGTTGAATACGTTGCTGATTCGTGGTTCGGATCTAGTAGCCCAAAGCTTGCGGTGACCGACGAATTGCTCGGGAGGTTGGTGGTGGAGAGAGGAAAGATTGGGGTGGAAGTAGGGTTGGATGGCTCTTTTTCCCATCGTGGCGTTACGATGATTGCTGTATCTTGGATAGGAACTCAAGCACTACCTAGTTGTTGCACTAGCGTCGAAGTTCTTTGTATTGGTGTTACTCTGCATTGTTTATGCGAGTTACCGGATTGTTGGAACTTGCTTATCCATTGATACGATTCGTCGACTTGTAGTGCGTAGAGGAAATATCTAAGGGGATGCTGTATTACGTGTTGCCTTTAGATATGTACTCAATTGCGGGAGTATCATTGCAAGCATAATCGCGATCTCCGAACTTGTAGGAGATTACCCCCCACTTCTAGGTAGTTTGATGTTGAAAAGAGAAGGGAAAGCCGGTGGGGTGGCTTTATATAGGGCAGTTGCCAGGAGCGAGCTTAGCTAGTGTAATCATGGGAGCTTTGATTGAGATAGAGTCGAGGAGAGCCGAGTACGGGTAGGATAAATGTAATCTGTGGCTAGAGAAGGAAATGATAGTGTCTCTTGTATAGTATATACGCACGATACCCATGTTATTCGAGACCACGGACTGCAATCGTTGAAACTCCACTGACAGTCTACTGGTGTTGGACCACGATGTTGGCATTTTCATGCGGGAGGAGATCTCGGGATCGTTTCACTCCAGAGCCTCTTTTATGAGCCGGTAATGAGTTATGATGGCAAACACTCGCCATCGAGGCAATACGGCTGAGTCGTGCAGTGTCAGGCATTGCCGGGGTTGCTGAGATCAGCTCGAGGCGGGCTCGTGGACAGCATCATCAGCATTATGAGACGATGGTGGAGATCTTCAGATATTGCATTACCATTCAACTAATCGAAGAAGTCTTTCCACTCGGAGGTAGGAATTGATCGGAAGGTAGTGGAGCAAGAGAGACGCATGTTGTGATACTGGAGTCCTGCCACCGGTCCAGCAGACTGATGATGGGAGTAGTTGGAAGGACAAGATAGCGGTGGTTTATATATCTCGGTTGCCTCTGGGAACGGCCAGTAATTTGCTACTGGTACTCTGGTCAGTTGATACGAAGAAGTCGTCATAATGAAGTCTGAGCAGCTGAGCGAATGAGTGCCCGTCTTGTGATCCTTCGCTCAAGATATTGACTCAACGATCAGTATACTCGACCTGTCAGTCTACGTCAGCGTAGATGTTCAGTGCAAAAGGAAGAAATGAATTGAGAGCCATTTTATTCCCACCACCAGAGCTACGAAAAAGACCACTACCGGCCCAGTACCATCAGCCAGACTGCAATCCCGAACCACAAACTTTTACCCCAGACCCAGCAAATCAATTAAAGTATTCCAGGCGCCAACGCGCCCCAAATCCCCAACACCCCCAACCTCACTCACTCCCAAGCTTCCCATACTTCACCGTCACCTCCCTGTCCTTGGGCGGCTCGCCGCGCTCGGCGATCACCTTTTCAACGAACTCCTTGGCCCGCGCATCGTCGAACGATTGCGCGTTCGCCGCGAAGTTGGCCCAAGCGGCCACGACGGGGGCGTTGGCGGGCGGGCCGGTTGGCTTCGGGCGCGGCTGGATGGTGCGGTTGCGGTCGGCGTAGGAGCGACCTTGGCCCTGACCCTGGCCTTGAGGGCGTTGTCCCTGGCCCTGGGGACGCTGGTTCTGGCGCCAGTTCTGGCCGCCACGCTGCTGGCGAGCGGGCTGGTTACCGCGGTGCTGGCTGCCGGTGTTGGTGCCGCGGTTGAAGTTGGCTTTGACGGACGCGTTGTAGCCGTCAATGGCGACCTTTGTGCCATCTTTGCGATAGGGAGACGGGGCGATACCAGCGCTGTTCTTCGCCGAATCTGGGGTGGTGTGCCCCCCGGCCGGACCGCTGCCCGTGGACAGGGTCTTTGCCTCAGATACTTTGGACGACGATGCGCTTTCGGAGCGCTGGTGCGAGACGGCCGAGACAGTCTTTGGCTCGGCAGTGGTGGGCTTGACATGGGCCTGAAGCTGCTTCGGGGCAGGGGAGCGCAAGGAAGGTAGGGTCTGGCTGATCTTCTGGACGATCCCGACCGGTGCGGGCTCTTGCTTGGCGGGGGGAAGCCTGACAATCGGTGCAGGAAGGATGGTCAACTTCATTCCAGAGCCCTTGGGCTTGAGGCGCAACCACAGGTTGTTGACTTTTTGTTGGGCCAACTGCATCTCAAAGTTGGAGAAATGACTGGGGTGCTCAAAATCGTATGTATCCAAGAAGTGGAAGATGATTTTGGAGGATTCCATCAAGGACAAGCACTGACCAGGCATGCCTTGATCGTCGAAGCCGAAAGGAACCATCAGTTTGTTTCGGAACTTGATGTCTTTCTCGGAAGCAACCACGAAACGCTGCGCGCGGAACTTGAGCGGGTCGCTACCCCAGATGTCTTTGATTCGATTCCACTGAGGTGGATCCAGAGAGAAGCGAGCACCGTTGGACAGGTACGTCTCGGAGGCGTAAGCCTCTTTGCCCATGGGCCAGATGTTGTCCGTGGCTTGGAACTTCTTGACACCAAGCGAGATCCATCGAACGGACTCCTTGATCAATGCCTGTAAGTAAGGGAGTTTGGCAAGCTCAGCCATTGTCGGAGGATCTGAGAGGTGCGAGCGTTGACGGGCAATAGACAATTCATTGCGAACGTCCTCCAAGAAGTATTTGCAGGCCGCACGAGGGTGTGCCAGGAAGTAAAGAGCCGTGGTGACAATTCTTGCCGTGTCTGGGTTGTTTGCGCGGTCGCCATCGAAGGCTTGTTTGAGGAGGGAAGCACGCCACGTTTCGTCGAGGATGGTGAGCGGTTCTCGGAACAGAGTCGCCGAATCCTCAGTCTTATCGTCCGTGTTGAACATGCGATCAATTAGAGCGTACATGCTGTCTTTGATGCTGCCGGTCATCTTGTTCTTGTATTCGATTGCCTCCGGGGTCTTCGCGAGCGAGCGAAGGTGTGCCAGTTGGTCGGGCTGGTGACGGAGGTTGATCGCAGACAGCATGAGCGCGGACGCGCTCTGCGTGATGCCTGAGGACTGGGGTTTGGCTGCTACGGCGGACAACGTATCGTGCCGGGTGCCGGTCTGAGTTCATTGTCAGCATCGGCGTTCGAAGAGCTTTCGGGGTTGAGCATGCGCTTGCACTTACAACGAACGAAGTCGTCGAGTCCATCGAGAAGCGACGAGCCATGTCGAAGACGTCGAAGCCTTCGCCATCAGCCGCGAACTGCGCAAGCGTGGTCTGCAATTGACCGAGGCTGTGGTCGGCGCAACCCTCGAGGGCGGCCATGGTCGCATGGGTCTGGGAAGACATGATGAGAGAAATGACTTGATCGTAACTAAGGAACGGTTGCAATGAAAGTGTGGAGCGATGGCGTGAGAAAATCGTCGTTTTCAAGAAACCGTAGAGTTTGCGATCAGAAATGTTGTAAAGGTTGGGAGCGACGCGGACGAGAGGGCCTTTTTAAGCTGTCAGTCAGGTGGCAGGTAACAATAGCGCGTGATTGGCTATTGTGAGAATGGCTGGCGGGGATCGAATTATTGGGTGGTTGGGTCGACAATAGCAATTCAATGCAAACGCAGTGACGTTTCGAGGGATCCACTCTGGGAGTCACACCCCACCACCGCAACGCAACGCAACGCAAAGCTCACTTACCGTACTCATCGTGCAAAGACGCGAAGACGTCGGCTTCGGACTTGCACCATACTAACCTGGCGACGATGTAGTACCGCGTGAACCTGGCGAGGAACGGGCCGGGGACAGCCTTCGACGGGTCCAGCCAGATACCCAGCAGCTGCAATTGAAGCTGTACAGCGCACAACGTCGCCGCAGCCGCGAACATGCGCATCTGAAGCGATCTGTGCGTGCCGAGGTATGCGTCTCCGAAAGTTGCTGCAGCTAGGATGAGTTTGACCAGCGTCGGGTACGCCGAGCGACGCAGTGGATGACACAGGTTCCGGGCGAACAGGTCAGTGTATTTGATTAGCCATAAGACGCAGAGCGCTTCGATGATGTGAAGAATGCGAGATGGCTGAGCCTCGAGGTGAAGAGGCGCTGAGCACTTGGTATTGAGCTGTGCCATAGGGCCGTTATCGACTGCGGCCAGCCCGTGTGGGATCATGACGCTGCTGGGGCCGACACCGACTTGCATCTACGGCTGCTTGAATCGAGATGCTGAGACTTGACTATGGTAGACTGGCAAGAAGATCTGGTTATGCTTGGCCCAGGCAAGAGGTATTGAGAGATGGTGAAGCCAGCGGTCGAAGCTTTGGAGGATCTTGCGAAAATAAAATCTCGAAGCCCCTCCAGTCGACGCCTTCCTTCGAGACTTGACTGGGATGAACTGGAAAGAAGATCTCGTGTACTTGGCCTAAAAAAGAGGTGTTGAAAAGTGGTGACAGAGGCCAACAGGCGAGAGTTTTATGAGCACGCAGAATTCCAGCCCTAACGCTAGGGGTCCGCCAACCACACCTTGTTTCCGAGTCCGGAAAGAACTAGAGGTCACTTATTCCAGAGAGAGCATATGACTACGCTTTCGCCTATTGCCTTCACTTCAATTCGCACGAGAAACGAAGGTCGCCGGAAGATCTACGATGGACATTTGGCGATACGTTTCGTCTCTTCAAAATCTGACACGGTGAGACACACAAGCTTTTGTTGTATTAGCTTTCGCTGTCACATTAGCATCCATATCATCGAGTCTGCGTGCTCTTCATGATCTCTCAGCCAACAGTGAAGTCGGGGAGATCAGATGGCGTCCGGGGAACACGCGGAACAATACTCATCCGATGGACCCCTGCCCGCGTGTACCCGCCTTGCCCCGATCCCGGCGTAAAGTCGTCGCCCATCCGCCACCAACTTCACCGTCTGCAACAGCTCCAACTACCACTTCCTCTTCTCTCCCTTCTCTACGCAATCACCGTCGAATTCTCAATCACCTCGCGAAGCTCAACCACAACCACAACCACAACCATACCCACACCCAAACCAAACATCTCACCACCACCACCACCAACCATCATAATGCGTCCAATGCGCCCAACCGGATTATCCTCCCTCCACATCGACCACTACGACTACCTGGCCTCCGCACTGCATTCCCTCCAGCTCTTCCGCGCCCCCACCCTTCCCGCCCGTACTCGCAGTTACTTAACCAAGCGCACCTACATCAGCACCACTCCGCGCCTCTCCAGCAACAGTTTCCGCACCGGTCCCTCCCCCGTCCGCCTCCCAAAGGAAGAACAAGAAATCTTCGAGGAGCTGCAACGACGATCCACCGGGGCTTTCAGCACGCCGCGTGAAGCGCCAAAGATAAACCAGTCACCGCACACAACCGTCAATGCTACGAGGCCGCAGATCAACCAATCTCCCCACTCTGTCAACCAGTCCCCTGACTCAACCGCAAGCGGTGCCTCAGAGGATGGGAAGACATTCCAGGTCAATGCTTCTGGTGAAGGCGAAGAGCTGCATCCGGATGTGCGGAGAGGCGCGAAGCCAGAGTTTGAAGGGGATGTAAATCCGAAGACGGGAGAGGTGGGCGGGCCGAAGAATGAGCCGCTCAGGTGGGGCGCGGTAGGGGATTGGAGCTATAATGGACGGGTGACGGATTTTTGAAGGGTGCAGATGAGGATGATTCTCTGTATATGATTTGAGGGGTTTGGAGTATCGTTGATTAGATAGAGGGAATGGGCTTGATTGGCATGGCTTTTGCGGGATGCAACACTCCAGAGCTTGGGTTAGCGATGGGATGGAGGGATTTATCGACAAGCTATTTGCAGATTGCAGCTTTTTTGAGTATGTGTGGTTTGCACGACTGAGTCAATGCATTTGGAGCCATTATATGAGGTCGTGAGCAGCTGAATTGCTAGCTGCCATATCATGCTATCCTCTATACGCCTCATGCAACATTACAAGCAAGAGTCATGTCCGCCGGCGCAATATTATACAGACGAAACAGAATCAACGTGCTCATATCTCGCTGTCGACCTCCATCTCGCCGTTTGCGTCGCCGTTCTGGCCCTCTTTGGGCACCGAGGCCTCCTTGTCGATCATCTGTCTTGAGACGGAGACGATGTTGTCTTCGATGAGTTGTTGGCCGACGTCCTCGATGTCTGTTCATGTCAGCTATTATCCTTGGGTGAGTGGCACATGCGCAGAACTCACGCTTCTTCGGGTCAACCTTGCCCACATATCTTGTCTTAAGCTGATCCTTGGTCAGCTCCGTCTCCTCCTTGACCCTCTTCTCGTAACCCTCTGCCAAGCCGACCAGCTTCTTGAGCCTGTCGTTATTCCTCTGGCCCTCCTGCTTGAAGTCGTCCATCTCGAGCGCCTCAGTCCACACGTGCTTGTGTAAGTTCATCAACATGTTCTCCTCAAGACCAGTTTTCCTGTAGTTGATGCCTATGCTGTAGTAGTGGCGGTTGAGACCGTGGATCAGAGCTTGAATGGACGGCTTGTTGAGGTGACCCAAGTTCGACGTCGTCTGCCTCGGCTCGTGGCCCATCATGAGCGTCTGGGGGTTGATGAGGCGGAAAGCGTCGATGACGACCTTGCCCTTGACCGACTGTATGGGGTCGACGACGACGGCGACGGCGCGGGGAGTGAGCTGCTCGAAGGATTGCTGGGTGTTGATGTCGACGCTGGACAGCCAGCAGCCGAAGCCCGGATGCGAGTGGTACCAGCCGACGACCGTCTCTGGCCTTCCGGTCTGCTTCAGCATGTCCATCATCTTGGTCTGGAAGACAGGATCCACGGCCTCAACGCTGACTCCGGTTCCGCTTTGCGGCATAGCAAAGACGTCCACGACCCGTACGGTGTAGTCGTCCACGAACTCTCCCAGCATCAGACCCATGACTTCCATTGGCACTCCGGCACGTCCGTGTCTCAGCATTTTAAGAAGGGCGAGTGATGATATGTAAACGGTCTCGGAGTTGTCTATGAGTTGCGCGTCCTAGAAGCCGACTCATTAGTGGCAAGCTCTCGATAATGGTCGCGTGCACAGTCAGAAGCATTAAAAGCTTCCCGCATGCAACCACCACGACCGAGAAGGAGGACTGGACTTACTGCACCAGCTCCGTCCATTCCACCTCGCATGCTCTGCGCAGCGGCGAGCATTCGATTGAGGCGTTCCATATTGTCGCGGTGTGATCGTGGGCGCTGATATGGAGGGGTTTCGTGGTAAGATCTCCGGTCTCGGAGAACGTGTTTTGAGGAAGTGAGAGGCTGCAAACACTTTAAGATGGAGAGGGTGTAATGGGTGTTGATGAGCTGGAGGTGATGAGGCGCTGGGAAGCTCCGCGCAGCTTCATGGCGGGTAAACTGTCGCCGAACGTCCGATAAGTGATCGGCGGAGCTAGTGGGGAGGGCTGGGAGTGGTCGTCCATGGTCGCGCCTCAGAACTCGCCCATAACTTCTAACACTACTTCACTCACCTTCAAGCTTTCTCTTGATCTGCACAGTTTCGCAACCATGGTGGGAGCCGGCCCCCCTATGGACGATTTCAGTCTGAATGGCTCTTCGCAGCCAAAGAAGGTCGCGTACTTTTACGACTCGGACATCGGCAACTACGCATATGTCGCAGGCCATCCTATGAAGCCGCACAGAATACGAATGGCCCACAGTCTGATTATGAACTATGGCTTGTACAAGAAGCTCGAAATTTACGTGAGTTCTTTAATTCTCGTATCATTCATCTGAAGGACCTTTGCTTCCGTCTCTTGTCTGCCCAAGCTTCACTGCTTCATCAGTCGGCACTGTCTATTTCTCATGGCGCATTTGAGCGGAACGCGAGAGCAGTCGCATACTGACTTTCGTGCAGCGCGCAAAACCGGCCACGAAGTTCGAGATGACGCAGTTTCACACCGACGAATACGTAGATTTCCTCCAGAAAGTCACGCCGGACAACATGGACAACTTCTCCAAGGAGCAGAGCAAGTTTAACGTTGGAGACGATTGTCCGGTCTTCGATGGCCTGTTCGAATACTGCGGCATAAGCGCAGGTGGCAGTATGGAAGGCGCGGCAAGACTGAATCGCGGCAAATGTGACGTCGCCGTCAACTGGGCAGGCGGATTACATCACGCGAAGAAGAGCGAGGCGAGCGGTTTCTGCTACGTGAATGGTGAGTAACCGTCTCGCCGGTTTGAAGGAAACTTGATCCGACAAAAGCTGAAGTGCTTCACCGACAGACATCGTCCTCGGAATCATAGAGCTCCTCCGCTTCAAGCAACGCGTCCTCTACATCGATATCGATGTACACCACGGCGATGGTGTCGAGGAAGCGTTTTACACGACCGATCGTGTCATGACCTGCTCCTTTCACAAGTACGGCGAATACTTTCCCGGAACCGGCGAGCTCCGCGACATCGGTGTCGGCTCTGGAAAATACTACGCTGTTAACTTTCCCCTACGCGACGGAATCACCGATGTGACATACAAGAATGTTTTCGAGCCAATCATCAAGGCGGTGATGGACTGGTATCAGCCGGAAGCCGTCGTGCTTCAGTGCGGCGGCGATAGCTTGTCAGGAGATCGACTCGGAGCTTTCAACTTAAGTATGAAGGGCCATGCGAACTGCGTGAAGTTCGTGAAGAGCTTCAACCTCCCCGTCCTGGTCCTTGGTGGTGGTGGGTACACCATGCGCAACGTTGCGAGAACGTGGGCATACGAGACCGGGCAGCTTGTCGGACAAGAGATGGGCCCGGAGTTGCCTTACAATGACTATTACGAGGTGCGAAAGATCATTGCGAAACACCTTGTCTGGGCCTCGTTTGCGCTGACATAAACATTAGTACTTCGGACCCGACTACCAACTCGACGTACGACCATCCAACATGGACAACGCAAACTCGCCCGAGTACCTTGCAAAGATCAAGAATCAGGTCATCGAGAACCTTAGCCGCACCGCATTCGCACCATCCGTCCAAACCACAGATGTCCCGCGGTCACCCCTGAACCCAGGAATGGACGACGACGCCGACGACGCTCTCGACGACATGGATGAAGACGAAAACCCAGACGTTAGATATACGCAACACAGATGGGACAAACGTATCGAGAAAGACGGCGAGCTCAGCGAGAGCGAAGACGAGGCCGAGAACGAGAGACAGGGCGTCCGCACACAATTGCGATCCACGCGCAGGAGAAACATTATGGACTACCAAAACCCTTATGCAGAGCAGAACGGAGACAGCGGCGCAGGAACGCCACAACGACGGGGCAGTGCCAATGGCGCTGAGAGCGGTCCTCCCACGAGGCAGGCGAGCGCAGCTCCACGCTCGTCACGCGCGAGTCCTGCTGCTGGCCCAGCGACCAACGGCGCTGCTGCTGATGCTTCTGAGGCGCCAGTGTCTCCTGAACCTGCAGCGGCGGCGCAAGCAACTTCAGCGGAAGACAGGGACGGCGATATCGATATGGACGCCGCTGGAAATGAGAACACGACATTAACTTCCGCGCCCAACGCCCTATCCCAGGGACAAGCACCTACCACGGCAGCAGCACCCCCAGCTGACCACAACACCGCCGTATTCACGCCCCCAGCATCCCCACCCGCAGCACCAGCCCAGGAAGTACCAGCCCCAGCCGCTGCGACGACAGAACCCACCGTCGAACCTCCCACCGAGGCAACCGTCACGCCCGCCCCAATCCCCGCACCAGAGCCCCAACGCGGTGTCACCGCCATCGCCGACACTACCACGGCAAAGGACGAAGACGTCGAGATGGGCGAGGCGAATGAGGACTCGGGCCTTGAGGTCTCGGCGGCGGGCGTGCAGAAAGAACAGGGATTGAAGGAGAGGCAGGAGGAGGATGAGAGGGCGGAAGAGGCTGCGGAGGAGGAGATGAGGAGGGGGGAGACGAAGTCATAGCTGTATTTGCAAAAAAAAAAAAAAAAAGGTGGAGTGGGAGTTGTCCATTGCGATACCAAACCCCGGCGTTTCCGGCTGAGTCGATGGCATGGATTATTTTGCGTTGCTTTATTTAAGGCCGATTGGAATTTAGATTCTGTTTTATTGCTAGGTTGCGCGGAGGTGGACCGAGAGGAAAAAGAGGGTTAGTCATCAAATCACAGCATCTAGCCATGGTTCATCTCAGCTGCTCCTGGTTGGATTAATTGGCATACCTGCCGCTCAATCTTTGAAGTCCCTGTGTCTCGTCTCCAAACCTTTCTTACATGCTAACTACGTGAGGGAAAAGTGATCTTCCGAGATGACATACAAACCAGCCTCACTTCCAAATCCAATCACGAACATCTACTCGATGATCTTTGATTATAACTGGCATACACACAATCTCATTGGCACCTCGAAGTAGATTGAGAACGACTTGATCAAACTAAATACCTGCACGTCTACCACCAACATCGATTCCCACTCCCCCTTCTCTTCCCCCCAACCACCCCCCTACGACGGCGGCAACGTCTCAAAAGTCTCCGCAATCTGAGGTTCCCAATCCAACTTCGCCTTCCCAAAGATCTCAGCCGCGGGCTTGAAACTACGTCCCTCCTTCAACAAACCAGTCCTTACAACGATGGTGTCTTCGCCCATGACGTGCTGGTGGTGGTAGGGGTGGGAGGTGCAATTGGGGCAGTAGAAACAGTCAACGGCTTTGCCGGATTCGCCGTAGTAGGTGTATTTCTTGAGGGAGGTGCCGCCGGAGGTGAAGTGGAGGGCTTTGCGGGGGATGATTTGGTTGAGCGTGTAGGGGGCGCCGGAGAGGGCTTTGCAGGTGTCGCAGTGACTGGGGTGGAGGAGGGGTTAGTCGGGGGTTGATGGGGTTGGGTGGTGGAAGGGAGGGGATGTGGGTACCAGAGGATGTGCTTGGCTTGGTCGGGCTCGAGTTGGACCTGCCATTGGGTTTCGCCGCAGAGGCACTGGCCGTGGTATGCTTGTGCCATTTTGCTTGGTTGGAGGTGAAGAAATGATTATAGTTCGGAAGAGCTTAGCAACCGCAGGATTTGATCGATTAAATAGAAATGATTTGGGACTGCCTTATCGAAGAAAAGAGAGATGATAACGTGTCACAGCAGCGAGGCTCTTCCCTTAATATATCCTCGGACTACTTCGCATGACAGCCGCTTCTCCTTGCCCTCCAAGCGCATTTTGATTTTCCATTCGCCTCTCTGATTCGTCCCCCTCCACTCAGCCATGCGTAAGCGCGACGCGGCATGCTTCCAAATCTTCCAAATCACTGGAGGGAGGATTCGGGATTTGCTTTTCGAGGTACGAGGGGAAAGACGAGCATGACGTTGGATTGCGACGACAAGAGCGACCAAAGTGAGGGGCTCGCGCTGCCGCTGCGCACAGGGCAGGCAGGCGATGGGTGTGCCTCCGCGGGGTCGGGAACCGTCGAGCAGCAGTAATCAATTCAAAGACTTGGGGCAAGACATGGAGAGAGAGGGACAAGATGCTCGTCAGAGCAAACTGTGAATTCAGCAGATCAAAACAACCTTATATACACACTCCCCCTTCTCGACACCATGATGGCCGTTCGAAGACCTGCAGAGCCGCTCTCACGATGATGATTTCCGACATGCAAGGCGGGAATGCCTCGAGGGCTTGTTGGCCGGCAGCAACGGATGGTCCAAACCGAACAGAGGCAAACGTCGATTTGGAATTTCGGCTGCTGCGGAGTGTCCCTTTGGTCTGACAGCCAGCCCACAGCTGCGGGCGTGGAAGCACTACGAAAATGGTGGCGGTCAGGATGCGCGGGGTGCTTTACGTGTAGTCGCCGCTTTATCCAAATCCGCGGTGGTGTGGCGGGTGAGCGAGAGAGCGCACGAGGGCGGCTCTTATTCCCGGTGGTGCTGGCAGAAAGGCTGGGTTCCCACGGCGCTGGTTCGTGGGATTTGTGAAGGTGTTGATCCGGTTCGAGAATTTGATTAACGTAGATTAATCTATCTTTTGCGATCCTTGGTTGGGATAATCCATCACAGTCGCTAAAGTACGTCTACACATCAGCCGGACAGGATTCCTCCTATGAGTATGAACAGCTAAGAATGTGCCTAGAGAGTATTCCGAGACTAAGAGACTCCGCCTGGAATAAACTGGAATTCCGTCACAAGATTCGTAGTAATGAGGCTCAGATAAATAATGCTCAAACATTGGTTGATTATTGAAGCGGAAAGATTAACACAGAGCACCACTTCCGCCTTCCCCCGATCGCTAGGTACATTTGTGGAATCAGACAGAAATTATGTAGAGCACTCAAGTGCCCCTGAATTTAGGTCGGTTTGATCAAATCCACTGGCAGTCAGATGGCTCCAGATGCACAATGCGACCATGGACACAGCAGTTAGCCCGTTCTAATGCTGTATATATTATCTGTTGCCACATTGTTTTTCATCAAGGTGCTGTAGTGTAGTGGTATCACGTCACGTTGTGGCTGGAGCATAGCTTCATCAACAATACCGTGCCGACCTGGGTTCGATTCCCAGCAGCGCCATTTTTGTTCTTTTTGCACATTCCGAGTGGTCCCGAGCTGTGGGTGGATCCTAAAACAAAGCATTGCGCGGGACGGGATTTTGCTGGGGGCGGAGGTCGGAGCGGGGCGCGGCGGAGCTATGAATGATGACCATCGGCGGAGCTTGGCGGAATACCTAGAACCTCCACTTGCTCAGCGAGGCATCATCCAGCCATCATCATCCAACGCCCCATCGTGGGCTTGGCTGCGCAACTGGACATCACGTTCTGCTTTTTGTGTAAGGACGCTACTGCGCTTTCTCGTCTCTGTCTCTCTCCGTCTATCAGTCTCGCAAAGATGTCCTCCTCTGTTCGCACCCCGATCTATGACGCCGCACACGTTCATTACTTGCTTTATGTCTTGCGTCGAAAATACATCGAATACGCTGGCTTAAGCTTAACTTTGCGCTTACCTTTGCGAAGTACTTTGCCGCTATGTTCAGCTTTGATCTTCACCGCCATCATATAGCCATACCGTAACACCGCATCATGCACCTAATCTTCTGATCTTTGCAAGCGGCACTTCGAGAAGCTGCAGAAGTCAGCTTCTCGAAGCTATCACGGTGTAGGCAGGAACCAAGACCCCGCACTGGCCTGCGGCTTTTAAACCAAATCTCGAGCACTGAACGCCTACCACCACGTTGACGGCAACCTGGCCACTAGCCGGGCCGCCTGATAAGCTCTAACTCTTGCCAAAGAGGACAACTAAACCGTGTATCCACAGCGGGACGAGGCAGTCCACTGCATGGCTGCGAGGCGGCGTATGACTCTCTGCGGTATCGATCGCCAGGCACAATGGTCGAAACGGGCAGGTCGATCGGAAGACAGCAGACAGCTGATAAGATATGCCGCGCTTGCGCACCACCCTCGTTCTCTGCTGCAATATCAAGATCGTTAACGGGGATGGCAACATACATATAAGATGGGGTAGGTGGTTTTGTGGAGGCGCTCTCGCCGTTCCTCCCGTCGACTCTGGTTCCTGTCACACCAGAGCTTTCTCATCATGAAGCTCGTTTCGCTCGTTGCAAGCGCCCTTGTGGGTGCCGTGGCGGCGAAGATTTCTCCTGCGAGTCGGGGACAGTTGCGTCCGCCGCCGATGGAGTTTTCGAGGTCCAAGACGTCTGGACACACCACTTTTGAGCAGTTGATCGATCACGAGAACCCAGACTTGGGGACTTTTTCGCAGCGGTTCTGGTGGAGCGATGAGTACTGGGCTGGACCTGGCTCACCGGTCAGTGCAACGGATATGAAGTGGAAACTGATGCTGATTCTGGAAAAAGGTCGTCTTCTTCACGCCTGGTGAAATTGCGGCTGACGGATATACTGGGTACCTTACGAACAGAACTGTTACGGGTCTGTTTGCGGAAGCCATTGGTGGCGCTGTCGTCATGCTGGAGCGTAGGTTCACTGTCCCTGATAAGTGGATAGTCACTGATTGTCGGATCACAGACCGCTACTGGGGAGAGTCTTCTCCATATGATGAGCTGACCACCAAGAACCTCCAATACTTGACCCTGGCCAACTCCATTGCGGATACCACTTACTTTGCTAAGAACGTCGTCCTGCCTTTCGACACAAATGGTAGCAGTTCTGCAACCAACGCAGTAAGGTCCCTCGCATTGGATTGTAAGGTGACCGCGTATCTGACTTGGAAAAATAGCCCTGGGTCTTTTCAGGTGGTTCATACAGTGGCGCCCTGTCTGCATGGACAGCTTCCGTCGATCCGGGTACCTTCTGGGCATACCACGCTTCGAGTGCTGTTGTCCAGACTGTCTATGACTTTGTAAGTCACAAAGTCGATCGGCTTACGTAGATCCTTCTGTGACCTTAGACTGACGGGAACAGTGGCAATACTTTGAGCCTGTCCAGGCGGGCATGCCACAGAACTGCAGCAGTGACGTGTCTCTGGTTGTCGACTATATGGATAGCATCCTGGTCAACGGTACCGCTGCCCAGAAGAAGGCCCTGAAGACCAAATTTGGCCTTGACGGTCTAGCAGATGCCGACTTTGGAGCGTTCGTTGCGCCCCGACAAGAATCATCGCGACCAAGATGCTGATAGATCCATTGCAGCGCACTTGAGAACGGCCCCTGGCTATGGCAAAGCAACCAATTCTACTCCGGCTACTCCGACTTCTACATCTTCTGCGACTACATCGAGGTAAGCCCCATCGCCTCCATCAAACCGGATCCCACTAACCCACCACAGGGCATCTACACCAACACAACCACCAACTCCACCCCCAGCGCCACCGGCGTCGGTCTGACCGCCGCCCTAGAAAACTACGCCCAATGGACCAAAGAATACCTGATCCCGGACTACTGCGCCTCCTACGGCTACTGGACCGACCCCACCACCCTCGCCTGCTTCGACACCTACAACGCCTCCTCCCCCCTCTTCACCGACGTCACCGTCTCCAACGTCGTCGACCGCCAATGGAACTGGTTCCTCTGCAACGAGCCCTTCGCCTACTGGCAAGACGGCGCCCCAGCCACCACCCCCAGCCTCGTCTCCCGCCTCGTCGACGCCGCGTACTGGCAGCGCCAATGCGATCTCTTCTTCCCGCCCGAGGGCGACTACACCTACGGCTCCGCCTCGGGGAAGACGGTCGAGGACGTCAACACCTGGACCGGCGGCTGGGACATGAACACCACGCGCCTGATCTGGACGAATGGCGAGTTTGACCCGTGGAGGGATTCCACCGTCAGCAGTGATTACAGGCCGCAGGGGCCGCTGGCGTCGACGGTCGAGGCGCCGGTCCAGGTCATCCCGGCGGGCATCCATTGCTCGGATTTGTTGGCCGAGAATGGTGAGGTTAATGAGGGCGTCCAGGCCGTTATTGATAATGAGGTTGCTCAGATAAAGGCTTGGGTGGAGGAGTGGCCGGCGTATAAGAGGAGGTGAGGGTGGCGATGGGCGAGGTAGACGTGGATAGAGCGGAAATGTAGAGCTTCGAGATCAGAATGCTACATGCCATCATTACCAGAACAGCGCACAGATTCCAAGCTTAAACGCAAATGCAGTAGTATCTCTTCAATTAATCGCGCCTAATACAAATTGCAGCACCGCTAGGACATCTTAACAAACGTTTTGATTCTCACGCGGGAAGAATCGACCCATCATCGGCCGCTCGGAAAAGCCAGCGACTTCCATGTACCTACATCCCCATCCTACTTACCTGCCTTCATCCCGCACCAAGAACCCCGAACGATGATCAGCTCTACTTTGCTTGACTTTACCAGTACTATAGTTATCATTCGATTCGCGAGGCCGTCATGCAGCGTTGAAATCTCGCGTCCATCACAAAGCGCACAGCACTTATGCCACGCTGTTGACGACCAAGGTAGCCACGCCCTCCTCCTCAGAGCGAGCGTCAATCTTCATCGTAACGCCAGTCTTGGCCGAGAAAGCCATGCGAACCATCGCAGCCACCTTACCGCCAGTGATGGTCTTGCCGTACAACTTGAGCGTATGAGTTGTCGTGTTAAGAGCCACGTCTGTACCCTCAAGCGGTTGCAATGACAGCGTCTTTGGCACCAATTCGGTTGCATCTATATGATCCTGTCAGTCATGTGTCTGTTTGGCGGGGAATGTTAGTTTTGCTAGCTCACCTGCTATGCTCTTGATCGCATCCAACTGCAATGTCTCCGTTGCGCTCTCGCCGGAGCCAGACTGTTCCCATACGTTGTCAAAGCTGCCCGCGTATGCAGGAACGATGTAGTCGGCGCCAGTCAGCTCGAGGTCCTCGACCTGGTATTCGTCGTCGTAGCCGCCATCCTCCGGCTCTCCGGTCGTGGGGTCAATCTCCTTGGACACGAACTTGAGGATGTTGGTGAATGATGCTGCAACGTACGAGCTCTCGCCCTCGGTACGCTTGAACGAAACGTAGACTGTGCCTGGCTCGTCGGTCTTAAGAAGAGGCGCCGGAATGAGGAACTCCTCCTCGAGACCTTCCTCTTCAGCGGGTGTGACGACCATCGAAACATCGGCCAGAACGGTATCCGGTAATGTGTTCTTGATCTCATACTGCAAAACGATGTGGTCCTTGAAGATATGCTTGATCGCGCTGACGACGTACTCGGTCTCAGTCTCCGTCAATTCAATGACAGGAGAGGACTTGAGCACACCGCCATACGCTGCCAATTCGGGAATGGCTTGGAGCTGTTGTGCGTACTGTTGAGCTGCGGCTGAGGCAGAAGCTGCAGCATCTTGGCCTGCTCTTGGCGTCGGCTTGGGGCCTGCAGACGGGGCCTTGAGGGTAGGGGTGGCGGTGGTGAGTTTCTTGGTCCGGTCCTCCGCATCCGCTTGTTCTCTCGTGACGATAGGCACCTTGGAAAGATCGAACGGCGAGCTGAAGGTATCTTTGTCCTCCGCAGTGACGTACATGACCAATTGTTGCTCCAACACAGGAAGTGAGAACATGGAGTCTGATATCTGTTAGCTGCCTGTGTATAAGCTTAATGAATGAGGTAGCGAGCATACCATTTCTGATGAAGCGGTGCGCGACTTCGTCATCCTCGTCCATCAGTCTGAGGTTGAGAGCGGCGCGGTCACGGACTTCGTCATCAGTGTCGTCCAGACATCTGGTAAGGAGTACGTGCACACTGCTCTTCACCTCAGGGTCCTTCTGTCCCACGCCGAACTTGGCCAGAGCAGTGACAGCTGCAGCGCGAACGATGGCGTTCTCCAGAACGACGCGGTTGTAGATGTATCTGATGTACTTGGTCGGGTGTGCAGTCTTCGGGCCTTCCATACCCAGAAGGTGCAATATCCGCACCGCGAGTTTCGTGAACTCACAGTCCTCGATGAACTCGCAGAGGTGCGCCAAGGCTATATAAATTAGCGAGGGAAAACGGGATTGGTAGAATATGACACTCACCATCTTCTCTACTCTCCGGAACGAACTTGATAAGATCAAACATGCTCTCCACAACCGCGCGCTTGAATTCGTAGCCACCCTCATCCCTCAAGATACCGCTCAAGAAAGCCAGCATACCAGCCTGCTTCGAGGGGAACTTCAAGCAAAGAGTCCTGATAGCCTCGACAATGGTGACCTTGAACTCATCGGTGATTTCGGCCATGAATCCAGAGATTTGCTTCATGAGCCTGTCCACGCTCGATTCGTTTCCAGTCTTGAGCAGGGTGGTGATGGCGAAGGTGGCAATTGAGCGATTGCTGTTTGTAATCAAAGCCTCGATGTCAGGGTTGCACTGGCGCACGGCATCCGGCTTGAACGAAGCAAAGTTGTGGAGGATACGGATAGCGGCGAACTTGGTGACGGCGCGGGGAGAGGTCAAGAACAGTTGAAGGACGTGGATGGCTTGCACAATTTCGGCATCGGAGACATCCCTCATATCGCAAATAGCCTTGGCAGCCTCAAAGTTCACCATCTCGCTCTTGTGTCTCAACCATCCATCAAGAAGTTGCATCATGGGTTTCCGCAGGTTGGGGTCCTCTTCAGCAAGCTTGGCCGCAAGGCGCACCAAAAGTACCGTAGCCGCAGGGCTCTTGACAACACCCGCAGCACTGTATTGCTGCACCATCTTGACAAGGGCCATGCGGTCATGCGAGCGCATCTGGTACAGCAGACCAATCGCGTGGTACTGTGTCATGAAGTTTGTGTTCGCGGCGGCCAAGTTCGAGTGACTGGATCCACCGAAGCCCAGGGAGAAGCCTCCGGACGACTTTGTAGCAGACGCAGCCTCCTGTGTCTCACTCTGCCACCTTCTTACAACATCGCGGGCAACCGGGAGCAAGTGATATGAGGACACGAGCGCGGCGGACGATACGGACGGAGTCTTGTCGACGATTGCGGTTTTGATGAGGCGCTCAATGGCTTGGACTGTGGAGGCCTGTCCATCGTCAGCATCCCTTTCCACCCAAGAGCTACCACGATTGTGCATACATCAATGACCCGGCAAAGTGCCCTGATAGCGTTCGCCCGGTACACGACGTCGCTTCCAACGGCAGTATCCTTCATGATACTGCTTGTCACCATAATGACATCTTCGGCCGTGTTTGCTAATTCCTTGATCACCAGGTAGACCATTTGCCGCAGACTCGGGTCCTTGTTCTGGAAGAGCTTCGATATTCCGAAGAACAGGGTGGTGGCTTCATTGGTAGGGAATTTCTCGCCGGTAAAGAGGAGGAGCGCAATCTTGGTAAGCAGTATGCGGCATCTGCGCGGTGATATGGGAGAGGAGTTGAAGAGCCGCGCTTTGCACCACCGTTAGCTTTCCGTCTGGAGCATGCGGCGGCTTGTACGTACCCTCCTGGAAGACGGAGGTCCGATCTACCTTGACGATGGCGCCCTCGGCATCCTCATCCTTCTTGTTGTAGCTCATCGTGTGGTGGGCCTGCGCAAGGCTGGCTGTATGTTGCGGACTATTCGTATGCGACTATGGGGTAAATGTGTCCTTGTTGGCCAGCTAGGGAGCAAGGTCGGCGGGATTGCGACCAATTGTTGCCCGGTATGTTTGGGCGTGGGAGGGAGAGCAAGTCAGGGCACCACGAGCTGAGGTCGCATGAAGCTTCGTGGTCTGTTTGGAGGAGCGGGTGGAAGTCGGTGGTGTTGCAGTCCACGGTGGTCTGCGGTGTAGGATCGCCGTGTCCCTGGACATGGCCAGGCTTGGCGCAAGCTCACAAAACTCCCCTTCAGCGTCATCACACCGCAACGCTTCAGGCAACACTCATAATTTCCCCTAATCGAATTTCGGACCTCCTACTACTCCACGACCTATTCTCTTCAAGGTCGAAACATCCATTCTCATCTGCACTGCACGTTCTGCGCATTTAATCCCCTTTCGGTGCCCCGCTACGCTCGCAGTCAAGATGAACACGATGCCAGATATGCCCGTCCAGGTCCCAGTGGATGACCCCAATGCGGACACGGAATGGTGCGCAATGATACTTGGAAAGCGATTTGAATGACTGCATAGCTGACTTTAGCAAATAGGAACGATATCCTCCGCAGTAAAGGCATCATCCCCGAGAAGCCGCCATCGCCGACCCCCATGATCGAGGAAGCCTTGACGGAAGCTCGTAGGCTCGCACATGAGAACAGACTAGAAGGGAAAGACTTGGACGAGCTTGCGGAACTTGAAGACGAGGAAGACGAGGACTTTCTGGAGCACTACCGCCAAAAGCGATTCGCGGAGCTCTCGCAGATCAAGAATACGTCTGTCTACAACCAGGTGTACCCGTTGCAGAAGCCGGACTACGCACGCGAGGTGACCGAGGAGTCAAACAAGGCCTTCGTCTTCGTTCTTCTTACTTCCTCCGAGGGCAATGGCGAATCGAGGATTGCGTCTGAGCTATGGACGGAGCTTGCCCGCAAGTTTGGTGACATGAAGTTCTGTCAGATCCGCGCGAATATGTGTATCGAGGGCTACCCGGAACGCAATACCCCTACCGTGCTGGTGTATAAAGATGGCGACATTAAGCGGCAGATTGTGACCTTGAGGGAACTCAATGGACCACACACAACTGTGGAAGGTAAGTCTGAATCCAGTCTTCAACCCGAATGCCCGATGCTTGACCTAAACTCTTCTCTACACCTCCGCATGCTCTCTGCATAGGCTTTTCAGGCGCAGCTCATATCATGAATTGGGAAAGCTTGCGGCGTTATCGGGTGCTTGAAAGGCTAACATCCAAAACGCAGACTTCAGCAGAGTATTGATTGACCTGGGCGCAATCAAGCACGGTGACCCTCGATTGGAGCGAAAGGAGGAGCCCGATGTCCCGACCAGCTCGATTCGCCAGACCACTGTTGAGGACGACGACAGCGATTGGGATTGATCTGTTGTCTTCCCCGCCCACCAGCAAAGTCGAGGCCATTGCCGAGCCCGCTTGGGGGCGGAAAAGTACCGGCAGCTATCTCGCTTGGTTGGACGCATCCGCATTGCCCTGTCACTTCTGAAAAGTGAGATATGGATGTATGGTGCTCGGACGCAGCAACTTGACCAATGTAAGTTGACTCGAGGTCCATCGAAGCGGCACGTCGGTTCGGTATATCCGCACATGAGGCTCTTCAACTCGCCCTCTACGCTGCGCTGGCAAATGTCGCGGAGTAGCTGCTCGAAGCAGCGGTTCCCGCATTGGAAGTCGGCTCGACACGCATCTGCCGTCCAGGATGCAGCTCCCGCAGCTGCAACGTCCAAGGTCCACCGCGCACATGGCTCGGATCACTGGTGGCAAGGGGTTGATAGCTTACATACAACACGAAGCTCAGCCCCATGTCTTGGCCCTCGTTACCTAACCCCGCTCATACAAACTTTGGTGTGCTGACATGTCCTCGAAAACGTCGCCCTACGCCCGATCGCTTGGATTTGCCTGCTAGCCCTCATGCATGCATACTGATATGACTGGGAGCATACACCGCCAACGAGAGACTGGCAACGAACTGACGGTTTTTGGCACTGAACCAACACCCCCACTCCTTTCCATGTCATGCAGCAATCGAATCGAATCCGTCCCTACCAGTCATGATCATACGCCATTTCTTCGACAAGTACACGTTCTGCAGTTCCTCCGCCTATGGGCAGAGAGGCCATCCGGACTGCGGGACGGTCATGGTATCCAACACCCCAGTTCATCTTTCTGATAGCCTCCGCCCACTCATCTCCGCTTCAAAGACGCTGGTGAATGCTCACCACTGGACATCGTAGCTTCAACAAGGGAGCTGCAACCTCCGTTCGTCATCGTCAGCACACTACGGCTAAGGTCGCATACACCCGTTCCTTGTCATCAAAAAAACTACACATGCCTGTATTCGCACTATTTGCACGTGCAAGCCATTCGAGCTTCCCATAATCCATCCCAAACACCTAACGAGCAACCTCTCCATCTTAGCTGCCGCCGATCCCACCGCGCACCAACAAGCCGGAACCCGCCCCATCCCCGTTCCTTCCTGCCCCTCACAAGGCTCGACAAGGCCTGTCTGCTCCCCCCGTCACCAGTCCGGTCTCAGCCTTCCTGCACGCCACGAAGTTTCGCATGCCGAAGAGGGTGTTCAAACGGTCAAAGCCGGTCCGCGGGCACGAGCCAACCTTGACCGCGGCCGACAAATCCACTTGAAAGCAACTGATTGGTGAGGCGTGGGTCCAGCCTTCCACTATCAGAGCGACGCTGGATATGGCTGTATACAGTACATTATCGTGACCCTGAGCCCGTCCTCAGCCACGATAGGCTGCCTCTTGCCTCGTCTACATCCCACCCGTCTCCCAGCTACCCCCGACACTGAACCCTGAGTTCTCAGTGGAAGCCGGACAGCAAGTCGCCATGTAGCAGCAAACCCCGACGCCGTTTTGGCGGCTCGACTCGCACAGACGTCGACGTTAGCCCGACCCTTCACTTTCCTGTCAGTCGTGCCCGCGTCTACGATATGAGCTGGGAGTCAGTACTGGCGGTGCTGCCACACTCACTCCATTGCCCACAACAAGTGAGATGGTGACTCGGGCGATGGAAAAACGTGACGGAGCAGGCGCGCCGCGTCGCTGAACGAGATGTGCTACACGCAAAGCCGGCTCGCCCAAAGCCTCTACAACACCCAAAACGCCAGGGTATAAAGAACCAACGAGCCACCCCCCACCCAAAAATGACAGTTTCCCAATGCCCCCAAGCCAATCCGATGATGCCCTCGCCAAAAAGCACCCTATCGAGACGTGACGACGGAACGGAAAGCCGGTTGGTCTGGTCTGGTCTGGTCAGATCAGATCAATTCGTCGCCGGCGCCCCTCCCACTCTCCTCGATCGTCCGCCACACAACGCCGGCCTCGAACACGGGGCCCTGGCCGTCGCACCGCGCTTTCCCGCGCAGTCGCTCGCACACATCGGCCACATCGACCTTGCCGGCGGCGACGAGAGGGTGTTTCTGGATCAGATCCCACGTCGCCGACGCCGTGAGACTGGTGTCTCTGTCTCTGTTCCTGACACCAGCGCCGCGAGCCGAGTACCCCGACGCCGTCCTGGCCGTCCGCGCACCGAACACGCCCCCTTCGACTCCGCCAGCTGTGTATGCTTCGTCCACGTCCCAATCCACATCCACATCCGCATCCACATCCACATCCATATCCCCATCCGCATCCCCATCCTCCTCGCCCTCCCCCCCTCCCCCCGCAACCCCCCCGCTCGTCGTCGCCCTCAAGATCTCATTCTCCGTCTTCGCCCGCTGCAGCAGCAGTTTCAACCTCTCGTTATCGGTTTGCAGCGCATGCGACGCGCTCTCCAGCGCCGCCAGCTTCGCCTCCAGCTCGCGCACGTGCCGCTCTTTTCGCTCGCGGAAGGCGCGCTGGGCCGCCCGGTTCTGGGCTTTGCGGCGCGACTGCGCGGGCGTCAGGGGTGTGGTTGTCGAGGAGGGCGGGTGCGCGGCTTCCGAGGAGGAGGAGCGGGAGTGGGTGTGTGAGTGGGAGTGCGTGTGCGAGGGGGGTGGGTGGGTTGGGGTGGGGGAGAGGGGGGGGTGCGGGGCGTAGGGGGGTTCGATGGAGGGGGCGTGGGTGTGGGCGTGGGGGAGGTGGGAGGCGTGGTTGTGGGCGTGATTGTGGTTGTGGTTGTTGTTGTGGGGGTTCGAGTGGCGGGCGTTGTGGTTGTGGTTGTGGTGTTGGTGGTGGTGTTGGTCGGAGAGGTCGCCGATGCCAGAGTCGACCGAGTTGATGTGTTGGAGTGGTGGAGAGGCGGCGGCGGCGGCGTCGGGGGCGAGTGAGGGGAAGGAAAAGGCGTCGTAGGGAATGTAGGCGGCGGGGTCGAGGTCCTGGCGGGGTGAGACAGTCAAGTCAGTCAAGTCAGTCAAGTCAGTCTTTATGAGCGCCGACGTTGTTGTTGCTGTTGCTGTTGCTGTTGATGGCTCGGGGGTGTCCGCTCCCGCACTCGACATGGCATGCTTATTGACTTACTTGAGCCACTTTGTCCGTGGTGGAGAGGTCGCTGTACGAGGGCGTGGGCGGCAGGCCGACGTAAAAGGGCTGCTGCGGCGGCGCGGCGGCGAAGAAGTACGAGTCGTTCATGGCGGTTCGAATGGCTTCAAGGAGGGATGAGAGTGCAGCAGGACAGCCAGCGTGTAGCGTGCAGCGTGCAGTGTTCGAAGCAGGTAACGTCAACGTTAACGTTCTGGCCGTGCGGTAACGTCAAGGCTGTGCGGCGTGTCGACTCAGCTTATGAGATGTTCTGTAAGCCAGCGAGCGGGCACTAGAAGCGGCAATCCGCGGAGCTGTAGGTAGCTAACGTTATGCTGGTGCTTCCGTCGTTGGAGTGGTTGTTTCGGATCAGCAGGCAGGTGAGTAACTCGGCAGCAGCAGCAGCAGCAGCAGAGTCCAGCAGCGCAGGTAAACAGAGGGACAGGAAAAGGCGGGACCCAAGGCGAAAGGCAAGATTGATGAGTCCAGGCGTATTACTCGGATTATTGCAGGCAAACGGGAGCAGCTGCATATGTAACTTATAGCCAGCCGGGGTCGGTGGCTGACGGGCGAGGCGTGTGAGCGGCTGGGGCGCAGCGTATGGGGTGCAAGTCAAGTTACTGTGACTTGACTTATGCAACGCTTGGATGGAGAGACGGAGACAGACAGGCCGCGAGCCCACAGAGAGGATGAGAGTACATAACGTATGGGTTGTGGCCATCAGCCGGGTGTCCCCTCCGAGGCGTCTTGTCAGCAACGGCGCCCGCAAGCCTCCGTTAGATAATCGAGCCCTGCTGCAGCTCGCCATCTAACTTACCGCTCCGCCACTCCACCACTCCACCACTCCACCACTCCACCGCTCCACCACTCATCTCTCTTCTCGCTCCCCGGATCAAGGCACCTGCCCGATAGGCTGCTCCTCTCCTTGGCCCTACAAGCCTTTCGTCCCTTTCGCTTCCTTCAACGACGCGTGTGCTCCCCAGTCTTGGCTCCATCACCCACTCAAGTCTAGACTTCTTGGACTGCTCGTCTTTCCGACATATCAACCAATGCCATGCTCCCTTGCTTCTGCGAAATCCAGAGTCACGCACCCGCCACAACAACCTTGAGACGCTGACTTGCTCGAGTGCTTCGTCGCCGTCGCTAAACACTTGCAGAACTCAATCCGACCAGCCCGTCATCGCCAACCCAGAGAGCCGTTTGAGTTGGAGGAAGCTTCATCACGCAAGCCTGCATGACTCGCTGCCACTTCGCTTTCCCTCGCATACCAAGGAACCTAGGGGTATGCCAATACTCTCCCATGCTCGCTTGGTCGTGGTAAAAGGCAAGCCTTCTCACTCAATGCTTGCCTTCCCTCGCCTGTCCCTTGGCTCAACGTGCTTCACTCCACCACCGCATTCTTTTCCCCAGGTTAGCTAGATCTGGGGTTGCGCAATTCCTGGAATGCCACCTTTCGCCAATGAGCGATCGCGTTCCCCTTTGGGCGTAGTGCATTCGGTCGACGGCAGCGTTCGGTTCGAACCGAAGACGTTCAATTTGCCAATGATGGCCCAGAGGGAGAGAGTCTTGTTGAAGTTTAATCCGTCTTGAGGGTGCGGTGCTGTAGGGGTCCTGTGGCTGCACAGTTGAGACGGGAGCTGAAGATTTCGGTAAGGGACATTCCTCAGACATGTGGAACTGAGAGTCAGACACTTCGTCACCGAGCATCTTGCTGTCACTTCGGTTGATATGAATACGGGTCCTCCACAGGATCGTCGTGAGCTGGCACGTCGGCGTAGGATGAGCATATCTGCCAATCTCGGATGATACCCTCATCACCAGACTCACGACCATAGTCACTGATCAATATAGGACTATCCGATGCACTTACCCGGCACCAGATTTTATGAACCCGTAGACGGACTGCTTCCAAACGACGCAGACGGTGAACATCATCAAGACCAATGAAGAAGCGCGTGTGTGGGTGACTGACCTCTCACTCGTTGAGATAGACGAGATAGACGCTGTAGGAATGCTGACCTCAACCCCTGTGTGTCGACTCCGAAGCGACATGTTCGACTCCAAGAGTTCCAAGCAGCAGTCAGGTATGCGTCCGGATTTTGAGTGCGGATGAGTCCTTGCCGGTGGCTGGATGAGGGAGGGTGAGAAGTTTGATGCTCTCGCTTTTATCGCAGACGTCCTACCGTCTCCCAGATATCCAGGGTCTACACTTCCGCGCTCACCATGGAGCTCACCTCCTTCCCCTTCCGTCATGAAATACTGGCTGCCGTCAAGCACGCTCTGTACGCTTGCATTCCAAGCTTCCTTCAGAACAGGCATCGAAGAGAGGAGCCTCATGCGGCATCCAGACTAGCATGCTTGGATGGACTGAGAGGTGTGGCCGCGCTCATCGTCTTCATCTGTCACCTTTTCTGGACCTACCACTCATGGGTCGAATACGGCTACGGCGACGGACCAGACAACAACCGCTTCATCCAGCTGCCCATCATCCGTCTCGTCATCTCCGGCCATGCCATGGTATCACTTTTCTTCGTCGTTGGGGGCTACGTCTCCTCGGCGTCCGCGCTCAAGAAGGTACGAAGCCGATCCTACGAGAAGCTCTATCTTTCGCTGGCATCGTCACTCTTCCGCCGAGGCATCAGGCTTTACCTCCCCGCCATCATATCCACCTTCATCACCATGTGGCTCATCTGCCTCGGCTTCTTCGAACCGGCACGCAAATACCTCCGCGCCGAGTACATGGTCCACTCGGACAACCACCACGTCTATCTGGGAAGCACCAGCGCCCAGCTGGAGGACTGGTTCAAGGAGACGATGGGAATGACGAACATCTGGAGCTACTACAACAACGGCTTCACGCAGCCGTACTACAACCCGTACGACCCGCATCTGTGGACCGTGCCGATGGAGATGCGAGGCAGTCTCGTCGTCATCCTCTGCCTTCTAGCGTTTTCCCGCTGCCGACAGAACTTCCGCTTCGCCCTCATGGGCCTGACGATTGTCTACTGCGTGTATTGGGATCGATGGTAAGCCCGCCCGGCCGCGCTGGATTCCCACCCCGACTCCCCCGTCCTAACAACCAAACAAGGGAATGCATGGAATTCCTCCTCGGCAGCATCGTCGCCGAAATCGACCTCATAATGCAAGAAACCCGCGACTCCAACCCCAACCCCCTCACCCGCATCGACTCGCCCATCGAAACCTCATTCGAGCTCTCCCTCGACGACGACCCTAAGCCCGCCTGGCTCCACCACCCCCCCTCCCACTCCCCCTCCCGCTCCCTCCTCCACAACCCCCTCCTCACCACCACTCTCCGCGTCCTATTCCTCCTCTCCGCCCTCTACATCCTCTCGGCCCCCAACGCCAACTACCCCACCACCCCCCTCTACACCCTCTTCCCCACCCTCACCCCCCCCACCATCTCAGACCCAAAACGCTTCTTCCACGGCCTCGGCGCCTCCCTCCTCCTCCTCTCCCTCACCTCAACCCCGTCCTTCCAATCCCCCTTCCTCCACCCCCTCCCCCAGTATCTCGGCAAAATCAGCTACAGCTTGTATATCTGCCATGGCCCCGTCATCCATTGTCTCGGTATGTGGTTGACGCCCGCCCTCTGGGATTTTTTTGGCTGGCAGACGGGTTGGGGTTGGGCGGTCGGGTTTTTGGGCGGTGGTGCTGTTGTTGTGGGGTTTGTGGTCGTGGTTGCGGATGCGTTTTGGAGGGCGGTTGATCGGAGGGTTGTTGGGTTTGCGAGGGCGGTGGAGAGGTGGTGTTTTTGTGGGTGAGGGGTGAGGGAGGGGAGGGGAGGGGAGGGTTCGGCCGGGTGGTGGGTGCGAAGTCCGGAATCGGGTTTTTGGGACGGCGTTGGGCTGCGTTTTTCCCTTTTTCTCGTGCAGAGGAGATTTGAAGTCTCGTTTTCCTTGCTGGCTTTGGGGGTTGGATTGGGTTTGGTGGATGGATGGATGGCTGGATGGCTGGTTGTGTGGATTAACGGTAGATGGTTTGGTATCTTCTTTCAAGGCCTGGCTGCTTCGAGATGTTGTTTGGATGGGCTGGTCCATGTGGTCTGGTCCTGGAAAGAACTCTCGAGTAGGTACTAGCAACGCACGCAGCTCAGACTCTTCTCACACCTACCATCCCGTTCCCTCGGCTCCTGCATCTCACATCCCTCATCCCACATGCGCTGCTGAGTTGTCATGGTGGAGTCTGTGGCAGTCGGTTCGGGATCCGCTGCGACGTTGGCATCCGGCTGACCGCCTGGCAGACGTGGTGGTTTCGTCGGTGGTGGTGCCTGTGTTTTGGACGGCATGCGTACCTGGCTCGTCCACGATGGCACCAGAGACCGGAGAGAGGGCGTTGGGATCGTGATCGTCTTCGGGTTACTGATCACTCGTGATGGGTGCTGTAATGGTCGGGCTCGGATTCTCTGCCACTGTTGTGTTCGAGAGTGCCAACGGCCCTGCGTTTGTGCTGGTTTGGAGAGATGGGATGGTTGGGTTTGGTTTTGTGTTGGGCTGGATGTTGGGGTTGCAGACGAGGATACGGTTGCGTTGATGCTGTCGGATCTTGCGCCTCAATGTTAACAATGGCAAGCTGCTGTCAGTCATGTAGCCGCCACATGTTCCCGCTCCCGCGTACTCCAAGTAACCAGGGATGTAGCAATTTTGACAGAGCCATCGAACTACGGTTCTACGGCTCTCGCCAACCCGTGTTGGGACGCAGAACCTCGGAATGCTTTCGCAAAGCTGTCTCTTGACATGAAGACCGTGTATAAGTAAACTGCGAGGTCTTGATTGCGATGGCTATTTCTCGAATACTTGCAACTAGAACGCCGCTCCAGAAACTACTGGACAGCGAGTCACCTAGGCTACCTTTTCGTCAAAAACATTACCTACCTGGACCTACCTGGACCTACCTAGACCTCAACGCCAACCTCTGAATACGTGTATCCACGCGCCTGCTATCGCCTGCCCTTAAAGCTCCGCAATCATGGGCTGTGTATGCTCCAAATCGTCCAGCGCTCCGGTCGGCAGCGAGCCTTTGCAAACCGGACCAGCTGATGCGAGCCCTCTCACTGGTATCAAACGGGCGAGCCCTCTCGAGGCATATTTCGACGCCTCCAAACCCTCTCAGCCGGTCTTGAAACGCGAACAGTCTCCCGAAGCGGGTTCTCTGGTAAAGTGGAAGGGGAATGGACGCAACGGGCGGGCCTCGAGGAGCGGTCGCGATGCGGCGGTTATGGCGGCAATCTATAGAGGAGCAATGGCGGCGTCTCCCGAAGCGGACCATCACGTAAAGGGGAAGGGGAATGGACGCAATGAGCGGGCCTCGAGGAGCAGTAGCAATGCGGCGGTCATGGCGGCGGTCTCTGGAGGAGGTGCGGGTGCTTGTTGAAAAGGTCTGGGGTCGAAGGATCGTGTGTCTGTTGTTAGAGGCCGAGGCTCCGCGCCCTGGTGCTGATGCCTGAGCTGGGTTGGGTATTGTCCTCTCCAGCGTACTGTCATAATCTGGTGTTGGAGATCAGGGGACGGTGTGTTGCTGGCTTCATCCAGTCCGTCATCGTGAGCTCGCGAGTGCCGCCTTTGCAGCTGCTTCAACCATCCCACCACGACCTGTAGCAGCTGTGAAAGAGGTTCTGGGTACGGTCAGCTGTGCTTCCGCGAGTGGAATAGTACCGGTGTAGCTCGAAGGCAGAGACAAGAGCCTCATGCTGCTTCCGCATGCCCTCCAGCTCCGTGCTCTGCTGCTGTATGCCGTGCTTCCGTACGCCGTTCTGCTGTGCCGTCAGTGTCTGAGTACCGTACCGCGATGCATGCCAACGATGGGAGAGCCTCCTGAGTGGCTAGAGAAGGAAACAAAAAGGTGCCTGACAAAGTCAGAGGCGCTCAAGAACGAGCTGTACTTCCTGAAGCTGCTCCTGCCCTCTGATAGGCTGCCCTTGTTGCTGCAAGCCCTGCCCGCTACTGGCTCACCGCGTGCACGGTCTCCCACATGGCTGGCTGAGAGCTTTAAAAAGGCTGCCTCGCTCCCAGATCTTCCTTCTCCCTTCCACATCACCCACCGTTCAACAGCTCCGCCTTTCCAGGCGTCATACATTAAACATTTCCCCTTCACCTTCTTCTCCCTTTTGATGGGGTCTGGTGGTCCATTGTGAGTGAGCACCTCTGTCTTGATGGCTCGAGTGCGGCCGATGCCTCGAACGCGTCTCTTCCCTCCCCCTCCTTTGTTGTTGATGAGTGCCGGCAGCTCTTGCTGGTGGCGACGCTGGAGATCGTTCGCGCCACTTGAAGCCGGTAGTCATCCTCATAGCCCTTCGATGCTTATGCCTGCTGCCTCTTCATCCAGCTCGCGCTGGTGTCTGCCAAAGGATCTTACGCTGACTCGCAATCGCAACCACCAGACTCAAGCCGGCCGGATGGCAATTCGGATGGACTTGATCGTCCTGGTCCTGTAATGACAGCCCATACTGTCTTTACAGGACCAGGATGATCCAGGACACGCATTACTGGGCCTTCCAAACTAGGATCTTTGTTATAGCTGGGTAAGGTCAAGTAACCTCAAGTCCTGTTGCAACGCTGACACACCACAGGCTGCCGGGCACTCCTCTATGGCTCGTTTTCCTGTACACGGATAACCCTACGATTGCGCGCATCAATACAGTCTTCCCGCATGCTGGGTGGCTGATCCCCGGCCTCGTCGCGATGCAAATGTCTCTGTGTCCTGACTCGTCGGAATTGCAGAGTAAGTGTTTTCCGACCGGTCGCCTTTTGATCTGCTTCTAACCTCTCGTCAGCTCCAACATCAAGGCTGGAGGATACGATACCGAAATCTTCCACCGCCTCGTGGACATCAACACCACTGCTTGCTTCACTCAAGAACAGGAAGAAGATCAACAAGAAAAATCCAAGAAATATCTTTTAGGGCTGTGGAGAGACCAATGGCCACCGAGGTGGTTCAGATAGCGAAGTCCATTCCCGAGGACCTAGAGAAACGAGCCTGGCGGGGCACATGCACACTCCGCGTTTGCTCGACCAACGAGCAAAACGACAAGCTAGAAGTCATCCGCTGCCAATGCCCTCTGAAGTGAGGGCATTCTGGAACCTGTTCGGAGAAGACCTGGACGGCCAAGGAAGTCCACCACGGCAGCGAAACCTGTGATTGCCGTGGTGGACTTCGGCTTGGGCGATCTCTTGGTTGAATGTCTGGTGGCTTGGAGTGCTGACCTGGTAATGCTGGACTATTCAGCAGGCTCGAGGACGAACCGGCCTCAATGAGTGGTTCGTCCTCGAGCGCCGTGCCACACGAAGAGAAGAAGGAGTTGTGCTCTCGCATCGACACAATGGATATTGTGGGTTATTTGGTGGAAGACATGCCTTGTGGATGAGGATCTTTCTGGGGCTCGGAGGATTTGCGGATGGGATTTTCTTGTGTATTCCGTAGAAAAGAAAAAGAAAAAAACGTCAAACATGCACCTTATCCTTCCCGGTTGTAATAACGTCTTGCGTGCTTGCCGATCTTCGAGGAAGTGGAGAGTATTGAGGATGTTGGTCAGATAGAGATCGGTGTGGCACTGATCCGATTTTCTTCTTCCACTGGACTGGATAATTGACGGCGACAATAGAATTGGTGATGGGCTGGCGGGACTGGAAGGAGATAGAGCAGAGGTCATGATTGCTGCCCGAACATCAATTGGGCATTCAGTCGTGTTTGCCAGCATTTCCATCCGTTGTTGCATGTTGGATGATGACCATTTCCAGCTCTTTTGGACCCTTCTTTGAATGGACACGTATCTTCTTCATCTGGTGCCCTCTCGATGGATCGAAAAGCAAACCCAGGGGCAGTCTAGCAGCCACATGAATGCGTGGATTTGCTTCTCGAGCACAAACTCTCGTTCGTCTTGTCCAGGGGGGTTCGAAATGCTCCTGATTCCAAAGTCCATCGACTCCAGACGAAGCGAAGACCTCGACATCAATCTTGCATCACCCAAACACCTCGACCATGTTCAACGTGTCCAGCTCCCACGATCATTCCGCCGAAGGATCCAACACCTCTCCCAGCCCCTCTCTCCCCAGCGGGACTTTTGACTTTTGTAGCTCTCAGCGGGGACGCTCGTTTCCCCGCATGGCATGAAGCCAACAGGGTTCCTTTGCTGCGCAGCGGCTCTCCGCCCATTCCTCCAGCGAGCATCCCGTCTCATCCGCGCATCAGCAGCAGCACACCTCGACGAATGAGCCGGGTTGGAAGCATCATCACCCTGGCCTCGGGTAGCTTACAAGAACCCCTCAAGCTGGCCCCGCATCGACGAGGTGGTGTTAAGAGCGAGCAGGAAGACCGCGAACGGTACGGTAGCTGAACCGCAGGACCATCCAGCACCATCACGCCTCCCTGAGCTTGCAACACCACGGTTCTTCTCGTCCGGCATAGCGACACATCGACCGTCGTCCAAACAAGCACAAACAACGCATCGACCACCATGGCAGAGCCAGAATCCGGCCCGGTCGACCCATCCATCGCCCAAGGCGCACAGATCCCCCTCCAAACCTTCACCCTCCCACACTTCCCCCCAGAGGCATCCCACCTGCGCGCCCTGACCCTAACCTCGGACATCAAGCTCGACGAATACACGCAGCAGCTCGAGACCTTCTCCGCGATCCCGCCGCTGCCCCAGGAAATCCAGTCCCTGACCCTCGAGTTGTTCTCGCTTGGATACCCGCCCGGCTTCCTGACCGCGCTCGCGACCGCCTTGCCGAACATAAAGAGCTTCGATGCGTATAGCCAGCTGCTGTGTGGGATAACGCCCGAGTCGCAAGCCGACGCCGTCGCGTTTTTCGCAAAATGCGAGAACTTGAGGGCGGCGCATTTGCTGGATGTGTTTGCGCGACCGGGCTTCTTCGCCGAGGTGGGGGAGAAGCTCGCCGCGAGGGAGAAGGGTCTGCTGTTCTTGCAGTTCAACTACACGTACAGACACGAGGATGAAGAGTTTCTGTCGAGGATCCCGGCTGGCGAGTTGCCGTTGTTGATTGGGCCGAGCTTGGTGATGTGTTCGTTTAATATTGCGGCGCCGGAGACGACGGATGACCCGGAGGATCCGACGAATTTGACGTGCGAGGGGGCGGATTTGGGTGGTGCGAAGCCCGAGGGCGTTATGGCGTTTCATAAGAGTTGTAGTGATGTCTTGGTGGGGAGGTTGACGGATGGGAAGACGAAGCCGAAAGCATTGAAGGTTCTGAATACGACGCTTTATACGCTTGTGCCGGCGGATCTGGAGAAGATTTTGAGGGAGCAGAAGGACCTGTTGGTGCTGAATGCTACGGTGGAGGTGGAGCCGACGGAGGAGTGCAAGCAGAAGTTGTTGGGCGCTCTGGAGTTGTGTCCGTTGCTGGAGCAGGTTGAGATTGTTGCTAATCCCAGCCTTGCGTTCTCCATGGCGGTAAGTGATCCCTTCTATCCGCGCGGTTTCCAAATGTCGGTTTGCGGGGAAGACACCTCCTGAAGGCCTATACGCAGTTCCTCTCTGCCTCATGCATTCAGGGTTTCAGACAATGATCGCTGACACCCATCACTCAGGTCATGAACCCCCGCCACCAAGCTCTATCAAAAGCCTTCCCATCCGCTCAGGACATGGATCGGCTCTCAAAGAGCTGCGAACGTCTCAGCAAGTTCTCAGCCACCGTCCTTCGAACCACTACCGTGGGCGAAGTCAAATGGGACAGAGAAGGCGGTGTCTGGAATGGTGGTGTCAGCCAGCCGGAGCCTCCTTCATCTTCGACTGGCATGCCGTCTGAGCTTCAGGACGTTTCGGCGGCGGCGTAACGTTGCTTAGCCGGCGTGAAGAACTGATGTTGAAGTGCAGGATGAGGAGACGTTGTATTCGAAGCTGGGCGTGGCTGGCCGTGTCGCTTGTTGATTTGTTTGAACCGCTCTCTTATTGACGACTTTGATGGAAAAGAAGATGGATGAACATGAAATGAAAGAGAAGGAAGTGCTCGACACTCGAAAGGAGGAAAGTTATGAAGTCTGTTGTTTGTAGGAAAGGAAAGAGAAAGCATATGTTCAGGCGACAGAAGACAGGCGACAGACGACAACGACAGAGTTGTATCCGAGAACGAAAAACGACAATATCCATGCAGACATGCACGCAACTCGGTGTGTATTCCTGGCAGGGCATGTCCTCTCCTAAGTCTTCTTAGTTCCGAAAGCTTTGCCAGAGCGGCGGACGGACGCATGATTCCTGATATATCTCGGCTCTCTTTGCCTCCGCTCGAGTTCTTCCATTCCTATCCTGTCAATCTTTCGTTTGACATTCGGATGTTCTTTTGCCGTGTTGTGGCGCCGACAAGTACAAGGAAGAGCATGGGTATGTTCGGTTGTACCAATCTTTGGACATGGCCAAATTTAATCGACTATACCCATCATCGCTACGCTTGCAAAGCGCTTTGTGCATGCTCGTATTGCGGGGCTGGTTCGTCGAATTGTTCCTGCCGTCCCGGTCATGGTTCCAGTCGTTATGGTCGGTCGGTCTCTCTACAGACGCGATGTTTCGGCTCTGTGGCCTTTGAGACGGCGAGGAGATTGAGCTGTGGTCCGCTTGGGCGGCTCATATCGTCAATCCTACTCCCGAAATCTTTCCAGCCTTGTCTTTGGTTGTGGTAAGGTGCCAGCTTGCGCGGACGACTGGTGTTGCCCAGTAAGCTGGAGGCTCTTCTCGGAGTCCAGGACAGGCCACCAAGCACAAATCTCGGTCTAGCCGGACCAGAGGTGTTTCGACGGTTCGGCTGTGCATCCGTAGTGGATTACTGGTCCTCGACATGGTCCTCTGTCCGAGGGAGGCTTTCTTCTGATCGGTCCTGGCCGCTCCAGCCCGTGGTGTTGTTACCGCCGCCGCCCTTTGTCGCCGCGGTGGCAATATTCAAAGCAATTGCTCCACTGCTTCTGGTGTGATGAGCGCCCGCGGCGGATTTCCGTGCTCCTCGTGGAGTAGGATGGGTTGCACGAGGTTTGTGGTCGCTCATGGTGCCTCTTGGTCGGGAAGCGGTACAGTCTGCTCGCCTTGGTCTGCTCGCCTTGGTCTGCTGCCGGGTCAATGGTCGGCTGAGGTGTCGGCCTGGTACAGCCCCAGCACGATGCTCTCTGGTGGTCAGAGCCGAGCAGCGCGTGGCAAAGAGCCGGAGTGGTTGCTTGGTCGAGGCGCGGTCGGCGGTGTTGAGAAGATGCCTGCCTTGGTTCACCGCGCTGCGAAGCGGAAGACGAGGTCAGTTGATGAAAGGCCCAAGTACTGACGTTCATCGCAGTGCTTACGCCATCCCTCAGTAGCATGAAGATATGGTGCTCAGGGTGGTGGGTGCGGTGGTGGCGGTGGTGTTTGCAGGTGAGTATCTAAAGGCGCCGGCATAGCGCCGCCTGCGCCACAGTGGTGAGAAGGTAGGCCACAAAGAACAGGTTTGCCAACGCGCCCGGGCGCAAAGAAGAAGAGCACCTTTCTGCTATCATGTCCATGCTTTTGCTACTCATTCTATCCACTCTGTATGCTTGCCAATCTCTCTCTTGATCCCAATATCTGTCGGTCAGCGGACGTCCCTGACCCAGCCCCGATCTCTATATATTCCCCATATCTTGCAATAGCTTTTGCCTTCGGGCATTTGGTCAATTTGAAACGATACAGAGAAGATTAGCATGGCCCCTGCACTAAGGATGACACGCTTAATCAAAGAGACGCTACCAATTTTTTTTGGCCTTTTTTTCTACAAACCATCACTGAGTTCCCGGGTTCAACTCCCACTTGGTCGCAGTACAATATGTGCCCTCTTCTTTTTCCTCTTCCCTCCCCGGCTTCCCTTTTGATGGCCTGCCCCTCTGGAGTATCAGAAGGGCTCTGTCTGTTCTTACAAGCGCCTCTCGGACTTGGCGGCAGCTCTAGAAGGCCGGGAGGAGGCTCCTGGAGTGTTTGCCATGCTGTCGGCTGTGGCGAATACGCCCTCACCATAACGTTTTTGCCCATTTACTGCTCTACCACCCTCATATATCCTCTGCAAACGTTCTACACTGCATGCGCCTGTAGTATCACCCTGAGCCTCTCTCTGACAGTCCTGGCAAGCACTGCAGCGGCTCCCTCAACGGCTGTCCTTCCAGGTTGGAAGCCCAATTTCCATTTCGGCATACAAGCGCCATGTGCCATTGTGCGCTGGACCGGAAGCACCAGCTCCGTCAACCGCGTTATCCGGCGCGAAGCGAGATCCGGGTTCTATAAAGCGCACACTCCCTCCTCAGAATTCCTCTTTCCTCTCCTCCACCAAAAGCTCGTCAGAGCTTGGGAGCCTTCGGGTTCCCGTTAACCTCAATTGATTTTTCCATTCGGTTACCGAGTCCGGGCGGCCCCTCGCACAGTAAGTCTTCTTCCATGTTGATGATGAGCATCAGCGCGTTGTCGGGGTGGTGTCTTCATCGTCGCGTCCAGCGTCGACGATTTTGCCAGCACAACCCCTCCGCCTTGACTTCCTCTCGATCTCACTCAGCTAACACGTCATGGTCACAGTAGCGAGGGGCCGTCTCCTCGGTCCCTACGTCAGGCTCATTGCCCGGCGGCAGCGGAGGAAGAGATCCAACTTTCGTCTCCTCCGCTGCCGCCACGGACGACGATTGCGCTCCATCCGCGTTCCGCTCCCCAGAGGGTAAGTACAAAATCTTCTGTTCCCTGCCCTTGTTCACAGCGCCATTTGGTTGCAAGACCACCTGCCAGTCTGCCTCTTCACCTCGTCCATTCTGAATCACCACCATCACATCATGTTTCAGATCAACATGCTGACTTCATCCAGGGGCGGGGCGCGGTGGGCGCCCACAATGAACTTCTTCAACGACTCATTCCTACCAGCCAGCGGCCGTGTCAGCGTTGCACGGTCGCTGGCAACGAGAGAGGCCATCAACGCCTTCGATGCCTCGGATGAGGAACAGTACGAGAGCAGGATTCACGGAGAGATCGGTACGTCAATCCTTCCGACCATCCACTGACTCATCAACTAATGCTTGCACCAGAGCAGTTGGAGCTCCGACTTGCTCATGCCTCTACCGATCGTTTGACAACCTCGAGAGCATCCCTGCCGGAAATTCACCGGCGGCACTGAAGGTCTGGCCGCTCAAGAAGTCTTGTGGGGAATGTTGCTCGCTTTCCACCCCAAGGGTACGTTGTCACATCAGTCTGCGCCACGACTCAACTGACAGAGACATGCAGAACTTCCGAAATGCTGGCCACCTCTCTCACTATTACTAGATCAAGACAAGCAACAATGCGAAGGCTCCGATTTCTCCGACGTCGTTCGCGAGTTCTCAAGCGCAAGTCGGAGAAATGGGAGCTTTGGCGGTTTGGCCACCATCATCCCACACCCACCTCTTTCAGTGGTCGTCGTGCTCGGAATGATCATCGGTCACGAGCAGCTCCCCTAACTCGCTCCCCTCGGCTTCACGCAAGACTTCGAGCGCTTCTCATCCACCGACATCTCAGCGCTCCTTTCATTGTATGCGTACTTTGCGAAAATAGTATTTAGGACAGTCACAGGACTTTGGGGATGATCTGCAATTGCGAAGGCATTATCATTATCACACATCACAAGATCTCATCACCAGCAGTCTCACTGCTAACACATCAACTTAAAGGTACAAGCTCTACAAACACTTCTTTTCCGGCCTCACCTTTCCCAGCTTGTCTGTCTGCATGTCGACATCTGTCGCATTGACCACTCCACGTTGTTCTCTCTTCCATTCAGTATCCTTCAATTCTCAGCATGCTTTAGACTTCAGCACGCTTCACGTCAATGTACATATCTTGTTCAAGCCTCGTCAATTCTGACCTCGAGTGTTGTGACACATCATCATTGTGTGACGGTGACACTGGTGCTCGACGTCTACTCGATTGCAGATATCCAACCATCGGACGGTCCATCACAGCCCATCGAAATGATCCTGCTGCACATACACAGCATCTTGAAGAAGTAGAATTATCGTATACAAAAGCTTGTTGGGGGTATTCCAATCCGCCGTTCGGAGCCCAGGATCGTACCTGTCCATCCAATTACGTACGCCCTTGACTCACTCCAACAACCCAAGCCCACCTATCCAATCCCGTCCAATGCCAAACCAGCCCAGAACCCAGCAGTCGCGCCCCTCCAAAGCCTCCTCATCCACCCCCAATCCCGCGCTGATCCAACCGATTCCGTGTCCTGGACCTGATCTCAACGGGCGCAGGAACGGCGGTGGAGTTGGGTAAACTGGAATTATCAACTATTGGTGCCGTACTCCCATACGCCCGGACTGGAGAGCCCTAGCTTGTGCTTCGAGCTCTCTCTTTCTTTGGTTCCTGGGCTGGATTCAACGGCAACGGTGACGGTGTCTCGGATATCTCAGGGTTTGTCGTTTTTGGGTATCTCCTTGGCCTTTTCGTCTGTGGGCTTGGCGTCCTTGGGCTTCTCCTTGTCGACGTCTTTGCCCTTCTCCTGCCCATCTTTGGGCTTCTCCTCCTTGGGTTTCTCTTTCATCTTCTCCTCCTTCGTCTTCTCCTCCTTCGTCTTCTCCTCCTTCGTCTTCTCCTCCTTCGTCTTCTCCGCCTTATTCTTGTCCTCTTTCGTCTTTTCCTCTGCTTTTCTCTCATCCTCTGCTTTCTCCTTCTCCTCCTTCTCCTTCGCCTTCCTCTCCTTCTCCAACTGCTCCTCCATAATCCGCATCCTCTTTCTCTCCGCCCTCGCTCTCTCCTCAGCCGTCATAACAAACTTCCCCCACTTGAATGGATGCCACAGCGCCGCGGGCAAGCATCTCTCCCCCCTCAAAAATCCCTCCCAAACATGCTGCACACTATGGTCGTACCCCTCTCTCGGGAACCACCAGCTCAGCCGTTCCAGCACACCGTGTTCGACCCCCTCCCAATTGTACTGGCTCTCGGGCCCACCGCCCAGGTTGTGCGGCGGACCGGCGTTGAATAGCCAATCGAGGTGATCGTCGGGGACGGTGCCGTTGTAGAAGACGGGGTGTTGGGCGTGCACGGCTTTGAAGCCTTTGCGGTAGGCGGTCGTTTCCATGGTTGCTTCCGAGGCGAGCCAGTAGCCGTAGTCTTGTTGGAGGTGGTGCATGGCTCGCAGAAGGCGGTTGCTCGATCTTGTCATGCTGACTGGAGCCGCGAAGTGAGGGAGGTCTTTTTTGCGCGTTTGGTACGGGTCGTTGTGCAGCATGCCTTTCCAGAGCCAGTGCGTGTGACGGACGTCGACGATGGGGGCCAGGGTGATGAGGTCCGCTTCTTCGTCGATGCCCCAGGCTGTGCCGTGGGAGGCCGCTTCGTCGGCGAGGCTGGGCGTCCAGAGGGTTTCGTTCATGAGGGCCCAGAGGTCAGCCCAGCTGCCTTGCAGGGAGGGTATGTACCAGGCGGCGTTCATGTTGGTGAGGTGGAGGCGGGGTTGAGCGCGGGACCATTGGGCAATGCGCTCGAGAGTGCGGAAATGCGGGCCCGAGGAGCGGAAGTCCATTTCGAATTGCCAGTAGTAGGAGAAGTGGGGTTGGAGGAAGTAGGCGAAGAGTTGGAGGGCTTGGTAGGCTTGGTGAATAAACCTAGTGGTCAGTTAGTAGTTTACTGTTTAGGATTCGGGGTCGAGAGGACTGACTTGTGCTCGGGGACTTCTGGATACCATGACTGCGCAAGATTCTCATTCCAGAGGTATGCAATGTCGCGAAACTCTGCGGGGACGCTGCGGTTGAGGATGCGGTCGTAGAGGTCGGGGTTGCGGAAGATATGCTGCGTCGTGTCTTTGACCTGGACCAAGATGAAGATTTCGTAGAGGCCTCCGGACTCGAGCGCGAGCTCCACGATCAGAGACCTGATGTGCGCGACGACATCTCCGGCCCAGTCAAAGTCGGCCGTTGTCCGCAGGACCACAGCTGTCCTCTCCCTGCTGCGATACAAAGAATCCGATGCGCCGAGCTTCAACGTTGTATTTTGTTCCGGCACAGGTAATCTTCTCGGCGGACCAAGGTCTTTGACAGGGTATAGATGGTTGCTGAGCGCGCAAGCTTGCTGCTCCTCCCCCCAGCGCCGGCCATTCCACAGGCTATCTTCTCCTCGGTGTTCAGCAAATCCGTAGAGGCTGAGGCGGCCGGTAGCATTGTAGCAGTTGGTCGGATCGTCGAGCAAGTCTGGCAGGCCGAAGAGGTGTCGGAGGTCTGGGGGAGGCTACGGCATCAGTAAGCAGCGCTAACAAAACAGACTTCGGAATGCGCTGACCTGGGGACTGTTGGTGGCTCGGTTCTTTGGCAAGCTGCGCGCGAAGAGCAAGGTCGGGATCGCGGACGCAGCTCTTCAAGACATCTCCTGGCGCATAGTAAGTGTAGCTGCCAAGGCGATAGAGAAGGGCGAGGAATACGAGGGCAGCCAAGAGAGCGAGGTAGCGCAGCGCAGCCCTGCCCCGAGCGAGCATGATGGAGTGTGGTCCTCGGAGCGAACGCAAAGCAGCGCGGTACGAGGAATGTAGGTAGTGACAGTCGGTTCTTCTATCGATTGGGAGCCATGAGGTGAAGGTTGGCCGCCCTTGTTGCTGTACTGACTCGGTCGAGGGCGATCTGTGCCACGCGAAGAGGTCAAGCTGACGAGGCGCACAAATTGACGTCGGTCGGAAGAAGTACCACCATGGGCGCGTAGAAGGAGGGTGTGTGGTGAGTTGGGAGGGTCAAAGGCACGAGAGCAGGATTTTGGTGTTGAAGTGTGGATGGTACGGATGATGGCGGGTGTGGCTGACGAAAGCGTCGTGGCCCTACGCCTGTCACCGCCATGCTCATGCTCTCCTAACTATGACTGGGTCTAACCCAGACGGGCGAGGTGAGTGGAATTTTGGAGCATACTCTGGTCCGCCCGTTTCATCATCGCTAACGTTACCCCGGATCGGCCATCACCGGCAGATGAGGCAATGCTATCGACTATCCTTGAGACGAGCAGACGTCAGTTTAGCTTCGTTAAGCTCGTTCTAGCCGGTGGGCCACTGTCCATCTGCTCAAGCCCCTCCACGGCCCCTCTCTCCTCGCACTAATGGACCTCTCACTTTGTAATCACCGACAGATACTTGTGCATTTCTAATCCGCCATGTCGAGCTCGACTTTTCGTCTCCATTCCGCTTTTCTCCAAGTCTTCTGCTCCTTCTGCTCTCCTCTCTGAACCTAAGAATCCATCTACTCTACTGCGTATCTTGCGCCATGACTTCATTGGACACTCTTATTAAGGCCCCCGAGGTATGTCCTCACGCCTCTTTGTCCCGTCATCAGGCGGGGCCCATTCTTCAGCCTCGATTACCAATCTTAACACTCCCCAGGGCACCAAGCTATGGCTCCTCCACGTTGGCAACATGGAAGCCGACGTGGGCTGGTTTAAGCGCGCCGGCGGCACCTCCACTCTTTCCGCGCCCAACGTCCAGTCCGATCGCCGCAGACTTGTCATAGTAACCGCTCTCATTGAGCACCCCACCGCCGGCCTCATCCTCTTCGAAACCGGCGCCGGAAAAGACTACCCCAATGTCTGGGGCGCACCCTTCAACGACATCTTCGCCCAAGTCGACTACCAAGAGGAGCAAGAGCTCACCGCGCAAATCGCCAAGACTGGTCACAGCATCAAAGACATCACCATGGTCATCATGGGCCATCTCCATCTCGACCACGCTGGCGGGCTTGAGCACTTCCGCGGCACCGATGTGCCCATCTACGTCCATGAAGACGAGCTCAAACACGCCTTCCACAGCGTCGCCACAAAGTCCGACTATGGCGTCTACCTCCCCCACTACCTCAACTTCGACCTCAATTGGCAGAGCTTCTCCGTCCCCTTCCTCGAGATCGCTCAGGGCGTCAACCTGCACCACTCCCCTGGCCACACGCCCGGTCTCTGCATCATGCAGGTCAACCTGCCTGGTGACGGCACGTGGATCTTCACGACTGACCAGTACCATGTGTACGAGAACTTTGAGGCAAGCCATCCGCAGGGCTGGTTGGCGAGGGATCACGACGATTGGTGTCGCAGTCATCAGATGATTAGGATGTTGCAGCGCAGGACCGGGGCGAAGATGGTGTTTGGGCATTGTAAGGATACGCTGGATAAGTACAAGACCGCGCCGCATGCTTACCAGTAGTGTTGGCACTGCTGTGGTCAATTTGAGATGATTTGATGTGATGCTAGTCAGATTGCTATACGTGTAGTGAATCCGAATCATGCAGTAACGATTTCTCGAGCAATCCTGTCGTAAATGAAGTCGTTATCCAAGTCTCTTATTTCTACTGAATCCTCCCTCGTCTTCCGTTGATGCCAGAAGAGATCCATACCAAATCATTGTTACTCCGACTCATTTGTGATGATCACCACCATAGATGGAGCTCCCAAGCTCCCAAGCTCCCACACAGCTGATCCCTGCGCACCCCAACGTCATCGCCCTCACCACTCACCACCTCCGACACCGAAAAACCCTCCAGCGCCTCACTCCAATCTCAATGTCATCACAACTCCAAGTCCTATGCTCTCCACCCTCCGCAAATATACGACCATACTATCCACCATGAAGCTCGACCCCGCCGTCTGCAAAGTCCTCTCCGTCGATCCCGCTACCGCCAGCGTCTCCTCCGCCGGCGGAGGCGGCATGTCCTCGGCCTCGACGTCGAAAATCTCGGCTGGAGATAGGCAATTCTTCATGAAGACGGGGAAGGGGAAGGAGGCTAAGGTTATGTTTGAAGGTGAGTGTGTCTGGTGTTTGACCGGCTATATATCATTTCCATATTGACAGAACCTCAGGCGAGCACGCCTCCCTCAACGCCCTCCACAACGCCGTCCCAAGCCTGTGTCCCCAATCCTTCGGCTGGGGCACCTTTACCAACGACCCCTCAACCTCCTTCCTCGTAACATCCTACCTCACCCTATCCCGCTTCTCCTCCGCCAATACCACAAGTAATGGTACCACAAGTGGTGACCCCCCACCCACCCTCGCCGCCAAACTCGCCCGCCTCCACACCACCCCCGCGCCCCCACCTCCTGGCGAAACGAAACCCCAATTCGGCTTCCCAGTCCCCACCTGCTGCGGCGATACCCCCCAAGACAACACCTTCACGCCCTCCTGGTCCACCTTTTACGCCAACTCCCGCCTCCGCTACATCGACTCCCTCAGCACCGCATCCAACGGCCCGGACCCGGATCTCAGCGCCCTCGTCGAGCGCACAGCAAGTGAAGTAGTGCCCCGCCTCATCGGCGACGATCACCTAAATGGCGGAAAGGGCGTGACACCCGTCGTCGTGCACGGAGACTTGTGGTCTGGGAACGCCTCAAAAGGCAGTATTTCGGGTGTTAGCGAGCGGGTGGAGGATGTGGTATACGACCCCTCAGCCTGCTACGCGCACTCGGAATACGAAATCGGGATTATGAAGATGTTTGGCGGGTTCGGAAAAACTTTCTTTGACGAGTACCACAGGCTGTGCCCGAAGACGGAACCGGTGGAGGAGTACGAGGATAGGGTCAAGCTGTACGAGTTGTATCATCATTTGAATCATCATGCGCTTTTTGGTGGTGGGTATCGCAGCGGCGCGGTGGGGATCATGGAGACGTTGATCGGGAAGTATGGGAATAGGTGAAGAGTAGGTATGCATGTTAGATTTTTCCTCTACTACCGTATCTTCCGAATCCGCTGGCTTCGGGGATGAAGATAACTGGGATGTGGGATGTGGAAATCTGGATGCGTAAATTGTCGGCGAGAAGTGTAGTAATGATATCAAAATTTCCATGCCTTTTCTGCGCTTCCCCTTCCTTCGTTCACAGTGCTTTTGCTCTTTCTCTCTCACTTTCTCTCTCCTACTTCTAATTCAAGCGTTGACGTGTCAATACCGAATTCGGAATCCCGTTATCCCTTTCCCCATCTTTTCTTCCACCGCGCCACCTATTCTCCTTGGAACAGTGGGAGTCAGCTGTCCATCACGTGCCTACTGCCAAAATCAAGGCTCGATAAGACGGCTATATAGTTCCGCCAAGCTGAACAAGTGTCACTATCCTCTGCAACAAAGCAAAGACTTGTCTGCTCAAATGACGGGCCTGGAACCGAAGAGACTTGATCTGGTCGCTCTAGCGATTCCATTTACGTGTTTTCATAACGGCGTTTGCAAATGGGAATGATGGTTGTGGTGGTGAGGATGATGAGATTCGGGAGTGATGATGCTGCGGTTTGTTGTTTTGATCGTGGTGGGAGGTATCACTGTAACAAGGCCCACGCGTCCTACATCATCACAAAAAGTCGTGAGGATGGAAGTTCCGGGAGATTTATTCTCGCATTGATTTTGTGTCTAGTGACCCTCAACAGGTACCGTCGCTGTCTAGCAATAGGAACCTCGAGCTTCTGGCTCAACAAGTGCTTTCTGCCGTGCAGATTTAAAATGTAGTCCAAATTCTCTAGTGTAGAGCTTTTCTGTATATAATTGACTCGGCTTTGGCTTTTCCAGGAAGGCTGCAGAACGCTTCACTTTGGAAGATATAGGGTGCTCTCGTGTACTTCCAAGTCGAGCAGGACATGGAATTGGGTAATGGGGGTTCATAGCGAAAGTGTAGCAGTGTTGTTCATCTACAATCTCTTCTGATACCGGAGTGTAGTAGGAGGAACATATTATGATGCATTGCATTAGAACTCAACAACGACAATACCTATAGGCGACCATCCTGATCTAAGGAACAAAAAAAAAGTGAGTGGAGAAAGGAGAGGAGAATAATCGCGTCTCTTCCATACAGTTTGCCAAGTAGGAAGCGAACTACCTCATTGATAGTTGGAAGCCATTTCACTGGGCATAGCTTAGACACGGCGTATTGTAAAAAGTAGGGTGTAGGGATAGGTCGACTATTCTTTGATTGACATTACTCTCTCTAGAGTAGCGGCGATGTAGTTCAAGTGGGATCCTCGAGTTTGCTATCTTGCCGGGCCAGCTCTTATATTATGTAACCTTTCTCTCCATCCTACTTACATTCCATTCTTTCAATTTAGTTCATTGCTGCCTAAAGCAGATATTCGAACACAATTGCAGCTTTTTTCCATTGCCCGGGAGAGTTGAGATCTCACCCATCTCGGTCAGAACTCTCGTTCAAAAGTATAGTTCGGTGAAAGCGTTTAAGCGGGTGCTAGAATGCTTCGGTGAAAGATAGTGACAGAGTTACGCATAGTTAGCTGGATTCAATAACAATTATGATGTGAATGGGAAGTAAATATGACTTAGGAGACAGTATTGGAATCGAGAGTGAGTCCGGGTTACCTCTTTGTTCAAGTGTTGTGGTGACCGAAAACTTGGAATATGTCGTAAGTGGGAGAAAGAAGACACAAGTTTCATTCTCTTCTAGAAATATTTACTGTACTCAAGACATATACAAAAGGACTTCGAATTAGTCCCATAATCTTATATGAGGAACGTCGCTTCTGAATTATGATCTAATTCTCTAGTACCGTTGTCCGGAATTCTAATAACCTGACCTACGTTTCCATCATATTTCCAGGTTGCTATAAGCGTAATTATGGAGTAAACAGCTTAACTTAGGATAGGAATAGACAGTCAATGTATCTAGTATTATTTATCTACATTAATACTCGATACTAGAGTTCAATAGTAAACGATAATAATAGTTTACATTACTCCCTAGAGGTAATGATGATGATGATTTTTATATATGAAGCGGCTATAGACTAGAGAACAAGGTGAAGGCATCGAAAATCGAGGCTCTTGTACAACGAGGACTTCGCACTGAATCGCTTACGTTGTCCTCGGTAGTAAAGAACTAGAAAGTATTATACATTAAAGGAGGAAGAAATAGTCAGGCACCATTTAAACAAACATGGCTAGATGAACGTCACGCTCCGTTCCCGAGTCACGATTCGCCCCAATATCGTCACTTGATCATCAACATCCGGATATAAAAAGCCTCCAAATCTCCCCTCCTTGTAGGATACTCCTCTTCTTACAAGAAAGCTTCAGGGTCTCAACCTCAAAAGCCGGGTCAAAGAAGTATCTTTATCACTTTCAAGATCGTTCCGCTCGATTCACGTCAAGCCGTCTGTCACGTTTCATAGAGTCAGGTGACTTGATCGATTAGATTGGATTTAGCGCTAGCTTCCGCCCTGCGCTCGCGACAGCTGTAGAGCTTCGCGAGCGGACGAGGCTTCTTCGAATCCATCTATCATTCACCACCAAGCTGTCTACTGCCAGCTTTGTGATTCGAGGTCCTGCTACCGCTCACACCGTCGCAAGCAGTTTGCTGACGATTGGATGGTGGAACTAAGTTACCGGTTCTCATCACTTTCCATCTCCAGAACTCCTCAATACTGCATCTCGGCAACAAAAGACTCGGTGATGATTTCCAGCATCGCTATCCAGCATCCTACATAACGATTCAGGTAGAAAAGCTGTTGCGGTAGCGACCAATGATCACGAGACCGCCTGAAGAGACAGCCGTGTAATGAGGATAGGTGGATTCAAAAGGAGCCTCGTACGCTCGCGAAGCTATGGAGCTGTCTGTTCCAATCATCTGCCCTAATCACATGACTGTGATCTATGGCAACAACAGCCCGCACGCAGGAATGACATCGGGGTCGAACCGTAGTATATGTATAGCCAGAATCAAATCCGTCATGGCCACCTTGAGGAAGATACTAGGACACTGCTTTGCAAGTGGAAGGTTTAACAATACTTTGGTCACGGTTATATAGATACATCCAACCCGCATCTGAGCCGTACGTCATTGACGACCCGAATTGAATCTCTTTCTACCGTTCCGCCAACGTACTCGTTCGCTTACTAGCGATTCCCTCTCAAGCCAGGTCTCTAACTTGTTTTGGTATTCCACATACTGTACTTAACAAAAGACAATTCCTTCAATATCAGACATGGGTTTTGCCAAGTCACGAAACAGTAACCATTCATGAGATCAAAAAGCTGACAATGCCCTGATGTTGCTGTGTAAGGCCATCTTGACAAAATGACTAGCAAGCTACGCGGCGCTCCGCTTCTACCATCAATGATCATAGCCGCTCGTTGGTTGGATATAATAGTAGTACAGTGCCAAGCCACCAGAAAACTCAAGATCTCATAATTTCCGGCAAAGCCTATCGCCATGCCCTCATCATCCCCCTTCCTTCCCCTACTTCTTCCCCCTGCCCTTCCCCTTCGCCGCCGCAACCTTCTTCTTCGGTTTCTCCTCTTCACTCTCCTCCTCCTCGTCGTCGTCATCCTCCTTCTTCCCCTTCCCCTTCCCAGCCTTCCCCTTCGCCGCCCCCGCCTTCCCCTTCGCCGCCCCCGCCTTCCCCTTCGCAGCCCCCGCCGCCGCCCTCTTCTTCTTCGGCTGCTTGACATACTTATCCTTACTCAAGTCCGCGTCCTCATCGTCGTCGCCCTGTTTATCGACGCCCTCCTCCGGCACAACCGCTCCTTCATCAGCATCAGAGTCCTCGAGCGCCTCTTCCAGATCCGGTTTCTCGCGCTTGGCGGCTTTGGGAGCGAGGACCGAGGATGCTTTCATGAAGGGGAGGGGGTGGGATTGTTGGTTGTAGCTGTGTGGTGAGAGGTATTAGTTGGCGTTGGGAAAGGCCACAAGTGGCCACAAGTGGTGGGTTGGGGAGGGGGTTATGTGGGACAAAAACTTACAGTCTCGTGAACGTAGCCTTAGCCTGAGAGTCAATCTTCAACTTCTCCATATCCATCGGACCGACGCCAAGTTCTTGAATAGCGTCAAAGTCGTCTTTGGTCAAGAAGTAGCTATCCATCAACTCAATGACATCGGGGACAGCTTCTTTGCCTTCCATTTCCAGTTTCTTGACGAGTTGCTGCCACAGCATGGGCACATACTGCTGTCTAACTTCGTGTCTGTCGCCGGAAGACCTCAGCCGCATATGCCCCTGTATCTCCTTAATCATGCGCGTGAACTTGGTTTGCGAGCTGTTCTTGCCGAGCCACTGCGGGAAGCCAGAGCGGGTACCAGCCATCGTGCCGGCCATGAAGCTGGCTGGGCGGACGAAGCTGAAGACGGCGTGCGTGGGCATCAGACTCCACTGTTGCTGGGAGCCGTGAATCATTCTGTCGACGAGGTCGCCATCGCTGATACTTTCCGCAGCGTTGTCGACGAGTTCGAGGAGTTTAAGATTGCGTTCTCGCCCTTGGTAGCTGCTGGCGCGGAGGGGCTGGGTATTGAGGTAGTTTTCCTGAAGCATGAGGTAGCTGAGTTCGTGGTCGTTGAAGTAGAGCTCCGTTTTGTCGTTGAGTGTGTGTTTGCTGCTGGAGGAGAACATGCCGCCTTGCAGGATCTTGCCAAGTATGTCCCATGGCTTGAGGATGATGTGTTTTTCCCAGGCTTTGGACATCTGCTTCCCCTTGTCAAAGTCCATGGCGTCGGGATCCAGCTTCGCGGTCGAGATCATGTTGACAACTTGTCGGATGTCTGCGTTGCTGCCCTCGATCAGAGCGTCGACAACTTGCTTCGGAAGCTTCAGGCCTTCGCGGAAGCCAATTGTCATTATTCTCGACCGGATCTGGTCGACTGTTGGCCGTCGGAACTGCAGGTCGTAGGTGACGAAGTCAAAGGGCTTCATTTTCGGTTGACGGCGGTCGTTGCAGATCAGGATCATGGGTATCTGAGTCTTCTTGCACACGGCGGCCAGCGCTCCAACACCACCTCTGTCACCTGCTGACATGCCGTCCACCTCATCCATAATCAAGACAAGCTTCTTCTTCGAGGCCTCAACCTTCTGTCCGTCGCCTGCAAAGTAACCAAGAAGGGATGTCGTGCTCAGAACGCCCTTGAGGCCCTGTTCCACGAGCTTCTTACTTCTGGTGTCGCTAGCATTGCTCTCCACAACATCGTAACCCTCGAGCCTAGCAACAAGATGAGCAGCAGTAGTCTTGCCAATTCCGGGAGGACCGTGAATCATGACGGCGCGGAAAATGCCGCTTCCATCAGGGCCAGCAAGCTTGAAGCCTTTCGATTGCGTCTTTTGGAATCCGCGGAGCCAGCGTTGTAGCTTCTCGACTTGCGCCTTGTTGCCACAAATCTGGCCGAGTTGAGTGGGTGCATATTTGGAAGTCCATAGCCGGTTGTCTGGGCCCTGCTCAGTCTTCTTGCCTGAAGCCACAGCTGCAGCTCCCCGTCCCGCGCCTCCAGCGCCACCTTTGCTGCGCTCCTCTTTTTCCATTTCTGCAGCCATTTCCTTGATTTTCTTGGCTTCGGCTGCTTGCGCCTTCTCGTAGGCTTCGGCTGCCTTACTGTCGCCACCATTGGCAGGCAAGTTCTTGATCAGGGCAAACAAGCCGTCCTCGTTGATAGATTTCAAGCCAAACTGCTTGATCTTCGCCAACTTGCTTGGCCCTGCATCGCTGCCTAGAACGACATAGCTAGTCTTGCTGCTCGGTGCTGTTGTTACTTTTCCGCCATATTTCTTGACCAGCCGCTGACCTTCCTCGCGGTCCAGATACTGAAGCAGTCCTGTGAAGACGAAAGTGAGTCCAGCAAGGCAGTTGGGAGCACCATCTGGGACCTCCTTATTCCCCTGTTGCGGCGCTGGGCCAGAATTGGCATGCGCGCCTCCGAACTTGAACTTGTTCTTGCCGTCTTCATCCTTGGGTGGAGGTGACGGAGGGAGTACTGTAGGGATATTTTTAAGAATATCCTGCATCTCTTTGCTTTCAGGGACGTCCTCCTTCTTCGCCCGTTTCTTCACTGGTGATTTTTTAGCAGCTGGTTTTTTCTTCGCTGTCTCATCCTCTTCCTCGTCAGTTTCTGCGGACTTTCGCTTTCGGCCTGCCTTAGCAGTTGGTTTGGTGGTTTTTGCGGGCTTGTCGACCACAATTTCCTCGTCGCTGTCGGGAACCACAAAATCGTCTTCTGGATTTACGTCCTTCATATCCACGTCCTCCTCTTCGTCTTCCTCTTTCAACTTCTGCTGACGGCCCTTTCCTCGAGTTTCCCGATGTGGCAGGACAACGCCATCCTCGTCGTCTTCAGCCTCCGCGTACGCATCGTCCTTTTTGCCCTTTTTGCTAAACTCCGCCGTGAATATGTCATCTCCGTCATCGTCGTCATCGAAGAAGTCCTCGTCCTCGTCCTTGACCTCCTTGTAAGTAGCCGGCTTCGTTTTGCGTCCAGAAGTCCGACTACTGACGGTCGGCTTCGTGTCCGCAGCTTTCTTCGCGGGTGTGCTTTTCGACTTTACAGGTGAAGTTTTGGGCGTAGATTCGGCAGGCTTCGAGGTCGCTTTCGGTGCTGTCTTGTTCGGTGCTGATCTGCTCGGTTTGCTCTTCGCTCCGAAGAAGTCGTCGGTGGTTGTTGCCTCACCCAATGGTGAAGGTTCGCGTTTTCTGCATTGATGGTGAGCTTGTGACTAGCACATTGTGGCACATGCATACTTACGCCTGTTTCTTGGGCGCTGCTTTCTTGGGTGTCGCTTTCTTCGGCCTGAGAATTGATAAGTCGAGGATACGGGGGGAGGTGAAGTAGACTCACGCCTCCTCTTCTTCGTCCGAATCTTCGACGACGCGGCGTGCGGGTCTGCCTCTTTTCTTTGCGGGTTTGGCCTGCCGGGTAGTCATGATTGTGTCAGTAGATGGATGCGATGTCTTCAAGGCGGAGAGGTGAATATGGCGAATAATCTACAGGGCTACAGATTTGACCTTCTGGTGTGCACTACGACCACATGCAGAAAGAGCATACCTCTTCTTTAGGTGCCGGAGCAGCTGCCTGAGCAGGCTTTCCGCCAAAAAAGCTTCGGATATCCGCAGGCATGACAGGAAATCCAGCGAAAAAGAAAAACGGCGGATTTGAGGTCGTTGGCAAAGCTCAGGTTCGAAAAGGCGTGGATGTCGGAGCTCAAAGGCAGCGTCGCCTACACGGACGCGATGAGCGCATCACCCACGCGTTGCACTTAAGCTCAGCACCCCTGCAACCACCCGGCCAAAAGTCTTGGCATTGCCAAGCCCGACTTTCCAATTCGCAGCAGCGCAACACCACGATTCGCATCCATCTCAACATCCACAATGCCTCCACCCAGATTATGCCCTTCGTTTGGGGCACGGCTGCAGAGCCTGGTAGCTGCGCCTTCGAGGCCGTGCCGTAATATGCCCATCTCGCGGCCGGTCTTGCTCCGCTGACGTCCGCAGTCACCCAATTACTTGCGCCGACCTTCACCTCCACACTCGCTCCCGCTCTCGCAACCCGCCCGTTCAGCACCAGTAGTCCCAAGCTCGACTGGCTGTCCCCGAAGAGAGGTCACAAGAAGAAGGACCGGAAAGGTCGGCCTCGCGTGCCCACTGGAGGCTCCGTCCGCGGCACAACAGTTGTGTACGGCGACTACGGCCTGCGCATGAAGGACCATGATCGCCGCATATCTGCGACGCAGCTCAAGCTCGGCGTCGACACGATCAAGCAACGCTTAAGAGGAATGAAGTTCCGCATGTTCTACCGGGTCACTGCGAACATTGGTGTTTACATTTCCGGTAACGAAAGCCGTATGGGTAAGGGTAAGGGTAGCTTCGACCATTGGGCGACCAGGGTGGCTGTCAGCAAGGTACTTTTCGAGGTCCAGGGCGATCTGCACGAGCAGGTGGTGAGGGATGCTTTCAGATTGGCGGGGAACAAGATGCCAGGTACGTGGTCTGGATGCAACGAGGAGGCTCTCTCAGGATGACTGATTGGTTTGTAGGACAGTACGAGTTCGTCAAGAAGGGTGACCCGCCGGTGATGGGTATCACGAAGCTCGGCAACGGTATTACTGCAGAGGACCTGAAGAGACCGCGGGTCAAGCTGCCGTTGGAACAGAAGGCTGCGCGGATAGATTCGACCACCCCTTGAATCTTGAACCATATGTAGGAATACGAAACCCTTTTTCAAACGTGCAAGAGCGGATTTTGCTGGCGGATCAACTCCCCTAACTTAGCTGTCCAATGTGGGATTCGCATTTACCAATTCAGGATTCGCAATTTATTGGGTAAGGCATCCATCGTAAAAGCCATGTACGACTGGTGTCCAGCACGCCCTGTCTTCATATTGCAATGCCACAAAGATAAGGCGTGCCTGTCAGCCAAGCTCATGTATGTAAGACGGCTTCTAACCCAAAAGAAGAGAATAAAGTTGAGCCTCGGACTTAATCCAACGGCTCAGAACCAATCCGCGGACCTCAAGCGCGCCAAACACCACACCAGCTGAATCGTGTAGCCCGCATTCCATCCTGCCAATGCGATGACAGCAATCTACGTCCGCAAACCCGGGTGAATATGAGTCCTCTCAATTGCACCTCCGTACAACCTTCCCCGCACGAGGATCGTGGCGTCCATAAGTTAAGGCTCTTGGCAAGGTGGGCATCTTGCCTTCCCGTCTCAAGGGGAGGTCCGGATGCACTACCTGACGCTTAATCTGCGCATTTTCGGCCGAGATCCTGCATCGCATCTGGCTACATGCATCGTAACTCTCCACGAGCTGCCTCAATGGGCAAGGTGCTCCTGCGCTGTACCAGCTGGGCTGCAGTTACCTGATGTTGCCAGTGATATAATATGCCCCGCCAGCGGGGTACAATTCAGTTCCTCTTGTCGTCCTGTTTGCTAACTCCCGTCTACCATTGACGACCGACGACTAAGTTATTGCTAGTCCATCATGTTTGGTCCCATGGGTTTCGCGCATGTGACTGCTTTTGTTCTGTCCCTCTCTTCTTGCAGCGTCGCTGCGTTGAATCCCGCCCTCGGCTTGCGAGGCTTGCCTGCGAACGCGACGGATTTGAAGACTATCACGTCGCCGACGAACGTGACGATCAGATACAAAGAGCCTGGGAAAGAGGGTATCTGCGAAACGACGCCGGGCGTGAACTCGTGAGTTGCCCAATCGCGTGGGCCACCCACCGTATGGCAGCTGAGCAGCCGGGCTCAGATACTCTGGATACATTGACCTCTCTCCAACCTCGCATACCTTCTTCTGGTTCTTTGAGTCAAGAAATGACCCGGCGAATGACCCTATCACGGTAACTTGATCCAATCTGCGGAACCTTCCAAACAGATCATTGACAGTGAATGTATCAGCTATGGCTCAACGGCGGCCCAGGAAGCGATTCTCTGATCGGACTCTTCGAAGGTTGCTTACTCCCCTCCTCTCGTCCTCTTCCACAACCTAACACACGCAGAACTCGGCCCCTGCAACGTCACTGAAAACTACACCACCATGATAAACCCCTACAGTTGGAATGAAGTCTCGAACCTCCTTTTCCTCTCCCAACCCCTCGGCGTCGGCTTCTCCTACTCAGAAGAAGAACCCGGTTCCCTGGAAGACTACACCGGCGAGTTCCTAAACGCCACCGAGGCTCCTGTTGATGGTGTCTGGCCCGTCATTGATGCGTCGGTGCTGGATACTACGGATCTTGCGGCCATTTCGGCGTGGCACGTGTTGCAAGGCTTTTATAGCGCACTGCCGCAGTTGGATTCGGAGGTTAAGTCCAAAGTGTTCAATTTGTGGACCGAGAGCTATGGAGGGCATTATGGGTTTGTTGTGATTCTGGCCTGTTTATACGGAAAGACGACTGATAAGTCTACAGACCGGCTTTCTACAATTACTTTTACGAGCAGAATCAGAAGATTGCGAACAACACTATGCCTGGATACCTGCTCAACTTCAATTCACTGGGCGTGAGTTCCGTTATTGGAACAGTATAGCTTTTCACTAGCTGACTTGCTACTACCAGGTCGGCAACGGCATCATCGACGAAGAAATCCAAGTACCGCACTACCCCGAATTCTCCGTCAACAACACCTACGGCATAAAAGCCTACAATGACACCGTCTACTCGTACGCCAAATTCGCCCTCGTCATGCCGTACGGCTGCCTCGACCAACTAGCCCTCTGCCGCGCCACCAACATGACCACCCCCACCGACCAAGCCGTCTGCGCCGAAGCCGCCTCCATGTGCCGCGACAATGTCGAAGGGCCCTACGAGAACATTGGCACGCGCGGCGTCTACGACATCCGACACCCGCTTGATGATCCCACGCCTCCTTCCTACATGGACGATTACCTCAACCTCGCGTCTGTGCAAGAAGCGTTGGGCGTTAGTTTGAACTACACATCTAGTAATGGTGAGGTGTATTATGCGTTCCAGCAGACGGGGGACTTTGTGTTTCCCAATTTTGTGGAGGATTTAGAGATGTTGCTGCAGGCGGGTGTGAGGGTCGCATTGTACTATGGGGATGCGGATTATATCTGCAATTGGTTTGGGGGGCAGTGAGTTGTCCCTGCTTCATCTTTCCTGCCTCGTTGCTGACACTTTGACAGAGCCGTTTCCCTCGCCGTAAACTACACCCACAAACCCGAGTTCGCGGCCGCGGGCTATCAACCCATGACTGTCGATGGTGTCGAGTACGGTGAAGTGCGGCAATAGTGAGTCAACCTCTCCCCATCCCCTCCCTCCCGCTCGCGGTTCCTCCCTTTCCATTTCCCCTGCCGCTTCCGGCCCACCCGCTAACTAATACCTCCCTCCCCCAGCGGCAACTTCTCCTTCCTCCGCGTGTACGAGTCCGGCCACCTCGTGCCCTACTACCAACCAATCGCCGCCCTCGCCATGTTCAATCGCACGATAAACCACCTCAACATCGCGGATGGGACCATCCCTGTGACGGCCAATCTGTCGAGTGTAGGGACGGCGAACGCGACGCATACGGAGCCTTATGTTGCATTGCCCAGTGAGACGGGGAGTTCGGTGGCGGGAATGGTGGGAAAGGGGGCACAGGGGATAGGATGGGGCAGGAAGTGGTAGGGGAATGGAATCCAGGTTGAGCCCAGGCCCTGAGAGAGGTGTGTCGGGCTGTTGATGCTGATTGGTGAGACAGCGTAGCTATTAGTTACAAAGAGTAATGAACGCATTCTTCAATTTTCTCTCGTCGATTCAACTATATTCGGACTGTCCGTTCCTTCATGGCAGCACAACGGATTGAAACAGCCTGCTTTTATGGATGAAGGCATCATAGAATATGTCCTTGGTCTATCATGTCTTTCTTGAAGTACTCTTAGAATTGAATCACTGCTTATAATCATCGTCACTGTTTTTGATCTCATGCGTTATGGGCCTTGTGATGGAATGGGGCGCTGGATGAACGAGCTCTCGGATAGTCCGACTCCAGGTTCTAGCTCTATAAGCCTGGATTCTTCGAGGCCGAAAGAATCTCAACATAGGCAAGGAAAACTAGGCGAATTTCATATTCGTGAAATAATTTGTGCTGGGGAAGTGTCACCTGACGGCAAAAAAAAGAGGCGTGACCCGGACTATCAGTTTCGGGAGGATCACGGGTGGAATTTTCAACACTAGCAACCTACAAAACAGTAGCTTCCCCCGTCTTTGAATGCTACATCTTCCAACTCAGGGTTCAAGACTTCTATGTCACGATATCGTTTACCGATCCCGCTCTCTGAACCATCCTCGGAAAAATGCACTATTTTCCTTCATATAGTCGCTTTATGCTGTCTTTTTCTTATTTTCGGCGTTGGTGCAGTGCGCTATCATGGAATGCTTCTGGTGCGTGATAGCACTGGGAACTTGTCAAGAGTAATACCACTAGTATAATTCTGACACCCTGTCTTTACCACAGATCCCTTCGAAAACTGCGTCCCAATAGAAGTGCTAGCAGGTTGGGCTTACTATCCAAACCAATGGATCGTGGTTGAGGATAGGATATAATTGGGATATCACATTGGAGAAAGTGGTCTTGAACAACAGGCAGGAAGAATAGGTGGTTTTATTTTCCATGAAGCAAGCGATAGACCTTAGCTACTTAACGTTAAAAATATGATAGGAGCGCGAGTACGCCGGGGATGATCAACAGTGTTAAGGCATCAGTACTCTAGCAATATGAACAAGAAGCAGCTCGTAACTGGGCATAACCCCCCTATATACTAACGAAAAAGCTCCGCTCCCCCTCCCCCTTCACTACCCTCGCTCTCTCTAAAATCGGATCCCCACAACTAACCCTAATCCTCTCCACCGTCGCCGGGCTCTTCAACCCCAACACACTCTGCACCCCCCATTCCGCTCTCGCCGCCTTCAACGCATCCCTAATCGCAAAGAAAACCGCAGACCCCATAAACAGCGGCGGTTCGCCCACACCCCTACTCCGCTGAATCGTCCGCAAATGCTCCCAATTCACGTCTTTGAGCAAACTGACGTTGAACTCCTGGGGAATATCGCGGAAGCCGGGGATTTTGTATGTGCCCGGGCCGAGCGTGGCGATGTTGCCCGTTGCGCGGTTCCAGAGACTTTCTTCGGTTGTGAAAAGGCCGATTCCTTGGACGAACGCGCCTTCAATTTGCCCGTAGTCGATGGCCGGGTTGATGGAGCGCCCGACGTCCATTTTGACGTCTGCGCGACGACACGTCCAATCGCCGGTGAGTGTGTCGATTTCGACTTCTGCGGCTGCGACGCCTTGCGTGAAGTAGAAGTACATTTGGCCTGTGTTGGGACCCCAGATATACCCGATGTCGGGGGTTTTGTAGAAGCCGTTGGCGGAGAGATTGACGCGGTCGAAGTAGGCGGCATGGGCGAGTTCTTTCATGGTTGCAGATGGGCCAAGGCGTTCGCGGTAGGGAGCGAGGCGGGTGTTGAGTTGTTCGCAGGCGTTCCAGATGGCGTAGCCGTTGAGGTCGGAAGAGGCGGAGGCGGCGGTCGAGGAGGTGTTGGGGACGGTGTTGGTGGCGGTTTCGGAGATGTGGATGTTTGAGGGCGGGACTTGTAGGGCTTCGGCGGCGATCATTATCATCTTCGTGTGCAGGCCTTGGCCCATTTCTGTGCCGCCGTGGGCGAGGAGGACGGAGCCATCGTGATAGATATGGACGAGGGCGCCGGCTTGATTGAGGAAGAGGGCTGTGAAGGATATGCCGAATTTGGTAGGGATGATGGCGAGGCCGCGTTTGTTCCATTTGTGGGTTTTGTTGAACTCGTCGATAGCTTCACGGCGAGCGGCGTGGTCGGATTCTTCTTGTACTTGTTTGTACATCAGAGGTACATAGAAGTCTTTGAGTTCTTGGTTGAAGTGGGTTATATCGCCGGGCTTGTACATGTTGATTTCGCGGAATTTGTCGACAGGAATGTTGAGGTGGTCGGCAACTTCTTCCATGTAGGTTTCAGCGATGAACATTCCTTGCGGGCCTCCGAAGCCTCGGAAGGCGGTGTTGGAGACAGTGTTGGTTTTGCAGACGCGGCCGCGCACGTAGACGTTAGGGATCAGGTAGACGCCATCGACGTGAGAGCAGGCTCGGTCGACAACCGCTCCACTGAGGTCCTGGCTCCAGCCGCCGTTGTTAAAGATGTCGACGTCAATTGCCTGGATCTTGTAGTCATTGTTCACGGCAACTTTCCATATTCCGAGGAAGGGATGACGCTGTCCAGAGGTAGCGATATCTTCATCGCGGTTGAGCATGCAACGGACTGGACGCTTGGTCTTGTGTGCCGCTGCTGCACATATGCCGGCCAATTGAATGGATCGAGTCTCTTTACCACCGAAGCCACCGCCCATACGCTTGACTCTGGTAACGATCTTGTTCGCTGCAACACCAGTAACTTGAGCCACATAAGCTTGTCTGTCTCAAGTTAGCATCTCATCCCTCAAACATGAAGGTCGAACTCACGTCTCAGCAGGATTCTGTGTCCCGCTGAAAACCTCCATTTCCCCATCCTCCGGCTTCGGCACGACGACACAGGCCTGAGTCTCCAAATAAAAGTGTTCCTGACCACCCATCCTCGCAACACCAGAGAAGACATGGTCCGCGTTCTTGAACGCCTCCTCAGTATCCCCCTTCTTGATATATCGATAGTGCTCAAAGAAGCTCTCCTTCTCAATCGCCTCCTCAATCGTGAAAATCGCAGGAAGCTCTTCATATTCCACCTTGACAGCTCTCGCTGCCGCCTCAGCATGTTTAGCCGAGTCAGCAAGAATCATGCCAATCGGCTGACCGGCAGTGAAGACCTCGTCGACGGCAAAGAATGTCTCGTCGCAGCAAGGCGCGCCCCACCAGTTCGCCTCCGGACTCGGCAGATCTGTATGGCTGACAAAATCCACGACTCCAGGCAAGTCCAACGCAGGTGTCGGATCCACGTCTAGCAATTTAGCATGAGCTTTCGTCGACAGGACAAGACAGCCATAAAGCTCGTTCTTTTGGACGGGTATGTCATCGGTGTATTGCGCCTCGCCAGTGCACTGCTTCATCGCCGCCACATGGGGTGCCTCTTTCCCCAGAACCTTCTTCTCGTAGGCGTCCGCAACCGTATGATCCTTCTTTCCTTTCGAAATCTCCCGTTCAATTTCTCCAATGGCTTGCTTGTCGATCTCAGCCTCCTCGGCCTGAAGGTCTGCAAGAGTTTCATGGTAGAACTTGTAGAAGAAGCCAAGAGCAAGCGATTTTCTGTATGTGGCCATGCCACCCGGAACGCCGAAGCGGAGATCGAAGTCTTCCTCGAGTGCACTGAATGCACCCTCGAGCGTTGCTGGATCAGTCCATTTCTTGCCCTTCAAGAATGCCACGGCCTTTTTCGCCGAGATAGTAGTGGGCGCCATACCGCCATAGACGAGGTCGATACTATCGACAGTGTAGGCGTCGCTGAGCGATACACGCAGAGCGGCGTTCACAATAGCGATATCATCATCCTTCCTTTTGGCCTGCTTGTACGCCCGCATATACTCTCCGGTAGGTTTCGCAATTGGAATCCGCAAGCTTGCAATGATCGCATCTGGAGGCAGTGCTGTAGTTCGGTAGCCCTTGAAAAATTCTGACATTGGGATCTCTGTCGTCTTTTCCAAGCTCTTGGCGACAAGCGTGGCGTTTGTTGCGACAAAGACGGGATTCAGATCAGAGATCGGAGATGCTGTAGCCAGATTACCCGCCGGAGTCCCAACATTGCGGATTTGGCGGCCAGCAAAATAGCGAATCTGCTTCAGGATCGCGGCAAAAGGCTGACCCTTGGCATCCCCATAATGCTTTACCGCTTCTTCAGCTATGTTCTCCAAATCCGTTAGGACGACATTTCCGCCTATTTCTAGGTGATCGTCCTTAAAAGAGTACTGTCTCAACTCCGGGATGTCGCCGACGTAGACTGAGGCCGTGTACTGCATACCCTTGAACTTGACCTCGATCTGAGTTTCAGTGCTTCCACCAATGATCTTAGCCGAAGGGTACGCGCTCTTGATCTCCAATAACTGTTGTAACGTGACCGGTCTGAACCACCTTTTTCTCTTGTTCCCAAAGGCCAGGGGCTTGAACACGTGCTTGCGCAGCTGTGACGGGAATATGAGTTCGGTATCTGGCTTGTATTCTATGAAGCCCGGTGGTGTGAAGCGCTTGATCGGCTGTGCATCGCCATCGATGCCATCTTTACCATCTTTACAGCAACCGCCACCGTTCTTTTTCTCCATGCAACAGCCGCTGCCTCCGTTGGTTGAAGACTTTCCGCAAGGGCTCTTGACACTGAAGCTTTGCGCGGCGTCTAATATCGGTCTGTATCCGGTACACCGGCAAAGATTGCCGTCGAATGCTTCTTCGACATCATGTTCAGTAGGATTAGGGTCATTTCGTAAAAGGGCGTAAAGGCTCTAACGCCGAGGTCAGCATCGAAACACCTCGGACTGGAGAGAGACCACTGGACCCACCATAACTATTCCCGGCGTGCAAAATCCGCACTGGCTCCCATTCATCTTCGCTATCCTCTCCTGCGTCGGATGCGGCCTCTTCACATTCCCAATCCCCTCAACAGTGATAACATGCTTGCCATCCACACTCACCAGCGGCGCCAGACACGCATTAACGCTAGCATGATATATCTGCTTCGTCGTAGGGTTCCACTGCGAAACCACGACTGTGCAGGCGCCACATCCGCCTTCTGCGCAGCCGAGCTTTGTTCCTGTGAGGCCGATACCGCGCAGATACTCTAGGAGGGTGACTTCAGGGTCGGCGGTGTCGAGGACGACTTTGGTACCGTTGAGGTAGAAGCGGAGGGTATCATCGTAGTCGGATGTGAGGGAGGAGAGGGTGTTGATTGAGACGGTGGAGACCGCTGGCTCGACGAGGCCGGGTGCCATTTTGCCTGGTTTGGTACGGTAGACTTGCGCGAGGATAAGAGTTGTATGTTTCTGGCTAGAAGCTCTGTGGTCCAGTACAAAGCGTGGAGGAAAGACAAGGGGGGCCCTATATCCGCAAAGAAGGGACCCGAGGGTATCACGATGCAAGTGTGGTGGCAAACAAGGAAGCAGTCACAGAGGAGAGAGGAAGAAAGAGAAAGCAGACAGATAGACGAAGAGCGAATGAGAAAGATTAGAGTAATGTAGCTTATCAGTCCGGGGTATCAGTTGCCGGCAAGGTGGGCAAGTAGGTGGAGGTTGTCAGGAATGCGGCGATGGCCGACATGTAGGTGGGGCAAAGCCGATGGACCCTTGAAGTTAAGCCGATTGACACCACCTGGGCCAAGGCGATCCACCCGAGGCACAGATCAGGATCATGCCCGCAAGGTGGGATATCTCTTGGCCGAAATCACAATGAATGTCAGTGAAAAAGGTTCCTTGACAATGAAAGAACTTTCACCTAGTTTCACACCTTGTTGTTGGATATATAGTGCCGTTAGTATAAGCATATTACGTGTTTCCATGCTTGTTTCCAGGTCTTATAGTTGATTGAAATATCACCAAAGAAACATGCCGCAAACTACTTGAAAGCATCGAGGATATCGAGAAGGGGAGAATTAATGTACAGGTGCACCCACCATAGACGCATCGAGTCAAGGACCACGCCGAAAGCACCCAAATGTGCCTAATTCCCGAAAGCCCCAATCATTGCTTCACTCGCAAACCAAGGTCAAAAAGGATATCGTACTTTCCCTGATATGTGCAGGCATGGTGCCGGCATATTGCAGCACTCTTTTCGTCACTCGTATGTTGTTGCTGCGCTCGCAAGGCGCAACCTTCAGAACCAGTCGAGAAAGAAGGATACCAAGGCCAAAAGTCGGGCGGCATTGCAAGTAAGCTCAAGAGACGATCAGAGCATTGCTGGACAGCGTCCCAGTGCGATCAATGATCAAAGATCTACCAAGAATGTGGAGATTGAAGGGGCCGTTCCAGTGATGAGTCTTACGGCGCAGACACAATGTCGAAAGTCATTGCATAGCCACAGCAAGAAAGATGTTTTCGGTCCAGGTGAGTGTGTGCAAGCAGATCAAGCATGATGCGCAAATCCAGGTCGGGCGACCTTCAAAAGATGAGCCAGTGTGCCATGTACGTCAAAGAGTCTTCAGCGAGTCGCTCGTAATGCAGGTCAGAGCATCCACAGTCGAAAGAAGAAATCCAGGGATACTTCAGCCAGGCAAGCGTATGAGAGAAGCAGCAAAGCATCAGCCATGGTCAACATGCATGCGTGTAGGCGGCAGTCCCAATTGACTGGTGCACTGCATGATCGATCCTTGAAAGCATCGTGTCACGGCGTCACGGCGTCACGCTGTCGTCTAGGCTCCTGGAGGTTGCTGGCCTGGTGTCTGTCCCTGCGCAGCTTGTTGCTGAGCGAGAGCAGTGTACCACATGGCCATGTATGCTTGGTACCCGCCATAGGGCGCGTACGGATCAGCAGCACCGGCATCTCCGCCGGCAGGAGCGCCAGCGGCCTGAGCCGGCATACCCGCGGGCTGCGCATTGAATGTTTGTTGCTGGCGTTGTGAGTATGGGTCACTATACGGATCGGCATCACGACCACGGCCGCCACCGCGACCACCCGCACCACCGTTCTTTTCACGCTGGACCTGTTCGAGTAAGTGGAAGTTCCGGCTCATGGACTTTTGAAGAACTTACTACTGTATCTACCTTGTCCCAGATGGCTCGCTTTGCGTCTTCAATGGCTTGGCGAGTTCCAACGAGACCGATCTCGCGCTCAATGTCGGCGCCAGAAGCTTGAGATACGTTGATTTTGCAGCCGGTGGTGTTCTGCATTTCCTTGATAGTTTCGCCACCTGAACATTTCGTCAGCAATTATCAAAATGGTTGTTTAACTGTAGGACTTACCCTTCCCGATGATCATACCAACAGCTTCAGAAGGCACTGTGATAGAGTCGTTGATTTTGTTGCCTCCGGGAGGCTCGAAAGTGGCACCGCCGCCGCCGCCGCCACCTCCACGGCCGAACTCTTTCGGTTGCGGTCCCGACGGACGCGTGTCACTCTCAACAATCTCCAGGATCAGCTCCTTAGCCTTTGAAGCGGCCTCTCTGCTCCCGATGAGGTTCACTGGTCGAAGCCCGTTGATGCTCTTGTTTTCGCCAACGATGTTGACGTGGCAGCCACTGCGCTCTTGAAGGTCGCGAATAGTTTCACCTTGACGTCCGATGATCAGTCCAACGGTCCGGTCAGGCACCATGATCTGGACGCTGTTCTCGCCCTCGCGAAGTGCTGGCTGGTTGCCCTTCTGTCGAGCATTGCGACCTGCCTGGGGCGGGTCATTTGCAAGCTTGCCGCCGTTTTCTTCGATGATGCGGAAAATCTCTCTCTTGGCATCCGCACGGGCGCGCATGTATCCAGTGATTTTGCATTGGCGCTGAGGGCCACCCGACTCTGGTCCAGTGATGAATTGAATTCGGGTACCAGTGTCCTGCTCTATGCGGCGCAAGTTCTCACCGGCGCGTCCGATCACCAGGCCAACCAGCTGCGATTCAATCGTGATGACCTCGGAATCGTCATCGCGGGGAGGTGTCTTGTCTCGCGCACCATAGCCTCTAGGCGGAGAGAATGTGTTGCGTCCACGTGGAGAGCGTGATCTCTCGCGTCCGTAGCCAGCGCGGCGGGGATCGTCCCTCCTCTCGTCACGGTACGGATTGTAGCTATCACGATAGTTGTCGCGGCGAGGCGGGGAGCGCGAGCGCGAGCGAGAACGGGATCGGCGGTAAGGGCGACCAGCTAAGCGCGGGTCGTCACGCGGTCCTAGATCAAATCAATGGATGTCTGCGATGCATTACGGACAATGCCTACCAGTACTGGAGCGTCCTTCATAAGGCTGCAGGCCCTTTTCGGCAGCGATGTTGCGCGCCTTGGCGAGCGCGTCGGCAATGCTTACAGAACCAGTGCTGACTGGCTTGATGGAGCTCAAGTCGACACTGCCAGAGTTTGTGGGCTGAGGAAGGCCGTAGCCAGGCAGGTTCTGAGGCGGAGTCGGCGTCGGATACACGCCTGGATATCCCTGAGGAAGGCCTATAGATCCAGAAGCTACGGGTTGAGGGGGAGGGGCATGCGCCGGTGTCTGCGACGGGGTGCTTTGCGCTCCGGCTGTAGTAGATGTCAGCGAGTGTGCCATGAGGTGCGCACGAGGGACCTTACCTATGGCAGCCAGGATGGCCGAAATATCGGCTGGGCCCGACATGATGGGGAAGTCGTCGAAGTGAGACAGAAAGGCGCAGATTGAAACCCAGTCAGCAAAGTGGAACAAAGGCAAAGGCTGGGAGGTCGGATGTGGTAGAATGGTGAAGGAGATCTCGTTTTGCCGAAAGCTGGCAGCGCGAAAGAATAAGGCCCGAGCTTCCGGCCCCGATGTTCTGCCGGCGCGTCCACCACAAAGCTCCGGAGCTGCTCTAGCTTTCTAACTTATCCACCCTCCACCTCAACTCACTCTGCTGCACCACCCCGTCAGCTCGACATTATTGCCAGCTCTTCTGTGGAGCTTACACTTTCAGTCTGCACCTGAATTACTGTCGAGCGCCAGGCATCGATATAGCGTGGTGCCGCAGACGAAAACCGCCAATTGCACACCGTCCACCAAGCCCGCTACAAGTCTAAATTGTACTGTTTACCTCACATCATCACAATGTTTCAGCTGACTACTAGGACCAAGTCCTTGATGACTCTCACTCGCCTCGTCGATAGAACTATGCTTGATTGAGCTCGCTTGAATGCACGCCTTGGTGGGATCAACTCTATCAGTCCATCCTGTTTTTCTTCAGGCTTGTCTTCAATCCTCGTCTCCTCTTACCTCTGCTCAAAGCCGTTCCCTATCGGCCGCGTTCATCAGAATGTAAGACTTTCCAGACTCAACCCTTAAGAATGGGCTTACTACTTAGAGCAGCACTCCATCAGGATGGATCCAAACACCATCTTGGTAGCGGCCACTTATGCTCCGCCGCGCCCCACACACTGTCAATGCAATCTTCCGAATTATCAGGTTTTCGTCGATTCTCTGCTGCCGGTGGAACAGCCAATTTCAGAAAAATGCTCTATTTGCTGGTTGCCGTTCTTTCAGGTCGATGACGACGTTTCTTTCGGTATCAATAGAGACAACCTGCAAAACCTATGGCAAATGCCACTTGTCGCTGCGCGGACTACAACGGTCCCAGATAACCGCCCAGTCCAAGTGAACTGTCAAGGCAAACATCAGTTCGGACTGTCCTGCCTCTTGACGGCGTTGGAAAGTGGCGGGGGCTCAAACCGGTGCCCTATCTGCAGGCAAGAGCTTTTCGTTCGCCCCCCTAGACATAGCAGGTCTCAGGCTTGGATTGAGTTCCAAGACTCAGAACACAAGTATCTTCAGGACGAGAAGTCCAACGAGCTTCCGATTCGCGACATCATCATACAGAAATGGCCAGCCGGCACCACGTTCGAGATCATCGCCGGGGAAGCGATCATCGATCTCGGCCGAGACACCGATCAAATTCTAAAGCGGTTCACCAAGTTCAGGGATGCCAACCCCCATCCGACAATGAAGCCTCGTGTTCATGCCCGGAAGGTTTTCCAGGGCGCACACAGACACCTCATCCCCACAGAATTCGCTCGGTCAGAAGATATGAGAGCCGTAGCTGAGGTATTGAGGTCCGCTCTCCTGAAGCTTCATGAGCAGATCCTCACACCCGAAGCCGTCGAGATCCTGCTCTCCAATGCAGTCGGAGCTCAATTGCCTGCGGCCGGCCGTGGGAAACTGAAGCAAGGCAAATGGAAGACTTTCTTGGAAGTCCTCATCCGCTTTGTCGTCAACAAAGCAGTGTGGTGTTCCCGCCTCAGAAGCTGGGAGATGCGCATGTATCGACATGAATTGGCTGGATATAGAGGCTGGCTGTGCGATGAAGAACCGAGCAGAGCACTCCTCCCCCCTGCCGCTCACATAGACGCTTGGTGGTGCAGTGGCCGGAGTCTCCCAGCGGTCAGCATCTCCTTCCAACATTACTATACTCGAGAAGTTTTAGTGAAGCATACTGGGAGATGCACCGGTCCGTTCCGCCTCGCTGATCCCTACGAGGCATGGGTGGACCAGGGGATAGGGTACTGCCACCTTAACGAATTCCCGGGGGGGAAATCTGTGTGGCTTGGCGAGGGGCAGGAGGACGAGGCAGGTGTTGTGGTAGATTACCCGGACACGGATATCAGCGACGATGATTTCTCCGACTCCTCCGACTCCAATTTCGACGAGGCCGAGACCACATCGAAGGCGCTCCCAATTCTCCGTGCGCCAATTTACCTCCACCGGGACTTCGACATCTCCGACGCTTTCCGCGAGACTTCTTACGTCGAGGGACGATGCGTGGAGGAGTTCCAATACGTCCCGGGCTCCGGCTATTGGTTCATGCGGGATGAGGTCCCAGATCCAACCAGCTGCCAGCGCGAGGGGAACATCTATTCCCATCATGATGCCGAGATCCAATGATCGGTTTGATTACCGGTCGACACTTTGCTAACGGGCTTGCACTTTGCTAACGGGCTTACACTTTGCTAACCGGTTAACACTTTGCTGTGGGCTTACTCTTTGCTAAGCGCTTTCACATTTGCTAGAGCTGGCAGAACATCTTGCTTCTGTTATAGTACTAGCAGTAGTCTCCTATCATAGATTATAGATTCAACACGATGGTTGTGTTTTGTGAGCTTTTGACTTGCTCCAAGCCTTCACACCTCTTCGTAGCTCCTCGAAAACGCTCATGATCCGCTTCAAAATGGCCTTCGACACGCCCCCTCAAATGATAGAGATCCACCGCCGTGACCTCGGCCGTGGGATCCTGCTTTAAACATGTTACGGTATCGAAAGTAAATGCTCCACCATTTCCCTCTATCCCACCAACAGAAACTACATCACAAGGATCAATAACCAAAACGCTTACCCCTACCATCAACCCTCGTATCTCCAAAGCTTCATACATACTTCCCGCCCGCTCCAAGAACCCCTACTCCCTTAACCAGCCCAGCAGCTTCAACATCCCCTCTTCGTCTCCGCTACCCGAGCCCTCCACCCAGCCCTCCAGCTCTCAATAATCTCTCGCCTTTTCGCCTCCTCAAACACGTTCCTCTCGTTACCTCCCCCCTCACTCTCAACACCCTCATCTCCCGGCACAGCATCCTGGGACCCGCGCCTCAGCTCTTCCAACCCCTCATCCTCATCCCCATTAACATTTTCTTCCTCATCCCCGTGCCCCTCCCCCTCCACATCCCCTTCCCACCACCCCTTCATCCCCGCCAAAACACCCTCCCCCACCACCCTTGTCACTAGAACCCCCATCTCCACCCCCTCCCACACCAGCCCGACCAACCGCCCCACCTCCTCCATCACCGGTTCTCGACACCCCAGCACCTTCCCCAGCGGCTCCCTACCAAACAAACCATCGCCCACACTCGCGCCCTTCTCCCTCACCACTCGTCCCACCTCTTCTTCTTTCGCCTTACTCGCGCCGACCCACGTGCGGACGAGACTCTCTTTGTAAGTTTGAAACGGGATGCTGCAGTGGAGTTTGTCGTTGGGTTCGGGGCCGGCGTTGTTCATGAAGGCGCTTTGTTGGGAGAGGTAGAGGAGGGTGCAGTGGGAGATGGCGTGTTGTTGTTTGAGGATTGCGAGGGGGTTGAGGCGGTGGAGGGCGTAGAGGGTTAGGAGGGCGGTGAGGGGGAGGAGAAGCATTTGGGGGATGGGGTACTTGCTGATGGGAGAGAGGAGATGATGGGGAGTGGGGTCTTGGTGTGAGCTTGAAGTTCAGGGTAGTGGTTTGGTAATGGCTGATTAGTCGCTCTTTCGAGAGAGTGGAGGAGAGTGGAGGAGATTGGAGATGATTGTTTGAGTGGACTTTTTGGGCGAATGTGACGTTCAGCGTACTATTAAAGCTTGTGTAGGTGGACTGACGATGGGGACTCCGATGTAGATATTTGATGGGTATTTATGCAACAGAGCAGATCGGTTGGAGGTCTCACCAAAGCAAATGCGACTTAGTGGTCCCATTGTCGCTGTCATGTTGCGAAAGAAAGAAAGAAAAGTCTCCTATGCTGAGATAGATGTCTGGGTGGCAACAGGAGTGTGAGACTCCGGTCGGCGTCTTGACTTATCTTGTTTGTACCATTCACGCACCACCGCTCATGACCCTACTTAGTCCAAAAAAGGGATCCTGTTATACTCCACCCAGCAGAACATGCCCAAATGCCTTTCCCCAAAGATGCATTTCCTCCAAAACACCCAACCCCCAGATTCTCCGCCCCAAAACAAAGGAAAAGAGGTATCATCATCCATCCTCCCTTCACCCATTCTGTTATCCCTCCACCCAAGTCCCCAATTAGGAAGTCGTCCTCGCCATAGCACTTCAGAAACGTCTTTTTTTGGTTTGTCAATGCCCAATGTCCTTATCGGAGACATGTTCCCCCAAGGCACACAGCCTGTACGCCCCCGAAAACCCCTATAATACGCCTCCCATTAAGCACATTGGTCACTGCCCATCTCCATGGCCATTGTCCTCAACCTGCAATAATACAGCGGGTATCAAGCGCCGACATTGGAGATCAAAAACAACGACAACAGAGACGTCAACCCCTGCCCTTTTTCCGATACCTGAGTTGTTGACAGGCAGAGATTGTTCCGCCCTCCCCTCCATCGCTTTTGTTATTTTGAGTTGTCTTGGTGTTTTTCCTTCTTCTTCTTCTTCTTCTTCTTCTTCTTCTTCTTATTCTTCTTCTTCCTCAGGCAACTTCCTCCACCATTCTCCCCTTTGCCAACCTATTCGACGCACTGCCAGTCTTGATGCCCTGGCCCGACAACGCAGCGCCGACGGGAGCATCCAGCCACTCCTGCGGCACGCCCACTACCGCGCCCTCGGCCCTCTGCACGTAGCGGACGTACAGCGGATTCGCTTTCACGGGCTCCGGCTTCTGTTCCAGAGCGGCGAGATCATCTGTGTCGGCAGCGGCGTCGGCGTCAAGTTGAGCGCGGCCGCGGCGCTTGGGTGCTTGTTTTTTGAGGAGGCGGTTGATTGTGTCCATCTGGAGTTTCTGGTTAATAAGTGGGGTACGAGCAGGGGGAGGAGAAGGGGTAGGGTAAGAGTCAGTGGAAGGGGACGGAGAAAAGATACCTTCTCCTCTTCGTTTCGCTTCTCGCTCAGGTTCTTGCGACGTCTCGCCATTTCGGCGCGACGCATGGCGTGTTCCTCTGCCGAAAGCACTTTCTTCTTCTGCGCCTCGTTGGAGAGCGCTATGAGTTCGCCTTCATAGGTGGCCGCGCTGTCGACAGCGGCGCGCTGGCGCCTGGTGAGTTTGCTTAGATCGGGTGTTGCGCTGCGACCGCCGCGCATGCCATTCTCGTCGGCGCTGTCGAGATCGTCCTCGTCCTCGTCAAGTTCTTCGTCTTCTTCGCCTTCGGCATCTTCTTCTTCACCTAGGGCGTCCGCTTCCTCGTCGTCTTCGAGTTGCGATTCTAAATCTGAGAGCTCCTCGCTGCCGCTGTCGTCGTCGATCATGGCCATTTCCTTGGCTTCTACGCTTGGGAGTGTGGGCTCGACGGCGGGGATGACGGTGACATTGGGATTAGGGGGTTTAGTGATGGTGTTTCGTGCTTTTACTGCTGGTGGGGGTGGTGCTGGGAGGGTATCTTCCATGTCGATGTCTTCGTCGGCATCGGCATCAGCGTCCTCTTCGCCTTCAGCGTCCTCGTCCTCGCCCATCTCCTCGTCCTCGTCTTCTTCGCCTTCATAGTCATTTTGCTCTTCCTCTTCTTCTTCCTCTTCTTCGCTGGACTCTTCGATGATGGCTTTCTTATTTCGCGAGCTGCGCTGGCCCGAGACAATCTCTCCGCCCTCAAATACACCGCCGCGGCGAGCAGGAGGGGGAGGAGGAGCGGATGTCGGTGCTCCGCTGGTGGCTTCGCGGAGCTTGTTGGGAGCAGCTTTGACGGTGAGGTGGATGGACTGGCGGGTCTCCTCTGGGGAGTTTCTCTCTATGACGGCGGAGGTGGGAGCGGCTCCGGTGCGGCGAGGCCTGGAGCTGGTGGCAGTACTGCTGCGGGCGTCAGCATTGATGGCAGCGCGGGAGCGCAGGCGGCGAGCAGGCATGGCGGAGGCTGAAGCTGCAGTTGAAGCTGGAGCTGGAGGTGGTGGCAGAGCTGGTGGCAGAACTGGTGGTGGTGGTGGAGTGAAGGGCAGGTCCAGGTGGGAGACGGACATGTGAGGGGAGAGTGGACAGTGGGGGGTTGAGCATTCGGTGAAGGTGATCCAGTTGGGAAGCGGTGATCCATGTCGCACGGCATCTCACGTACCTTTTGGCTCCGAGTGCTTTGTCTGCTTGCGCCGCATCCGCATCCTCCCAATCCTCTGACGTCCCGCTGGCAGACGAATCGCTGTACTCAGTGCTCAGCCGCCGCAGTCGCTTGATGGCCCGTTCCGCCATTTTCATAGGTTGACACAGTAGGTTAGGATTACTTTTGCAATCACCTCAGCGGATGCGAGTCTGGGATGCGCAGTTGGGCCCCCTGATTCAGACTGCCAGTGGCTGCCCGAGATCTTTGCGACGCGACTGCGCGCGAAGCTGGCGGGCGGAGCTGTGAGTGCTGGATGGGCGCGTGTTTGCATTGTTTACACTATTTGCGCCGTTTGCACTGTTTACGCCGTTTACGCTGTTTGCGCTGTTTGCGCTGTTTGCTTTATCGTTATCGCCAGCCGAGGTCCGCCGCCATCCTGGACCCTCAGAGCTCAACCTCAAGAACTCACAGCCTTCACCTTGAGCTCCACTGGTCCGCCTGTAGACGCGCTTTCATGATTGACTAAGATGGACGGCTCTGCAGATAAAAAGAACAAGTCAATCCCCTCGTGGCAACACGCCCAGCAATCCCCAGACTTCAGCTCGGACAACGCCGTAGACTCCCACGACGCCGCGCAACCGCCCAAGAACAGTCCCAACACGCCTGTAGAGCCAGCTCCTGGCGCCGAAGAGTCGATCAAGACGACCGACCTCCCAGAGAGCTCGCCGCTGAAAGAGCAGGCCGCACAATTCCTTCAAGACCCCAGCGTTCGAGATGCGCCGACGGAGCGGAAGAGAGCATTCCTGAAGACCAAAGGCGTGAACGATGATGTTATCGACGAACTCGTGGTGGAAACAAAAGCGGAAGACGCTTCGGTGGATGTAGCAGTAGATGCAGCAGAAGCATGGCCAAAGGTGCGAACCACTGGCGCCAATACCCACTTTCAACGGCCTCCTGCAAGTGCGGATGGCTAATCCTATACAGCCTCGAAGCTCACCACCCTCACAATCAACTGTATCTTCCCGCGATATCCCACCCATCGTGACCTATCCCGAGTTCCTAACCCAGCCCACCTCGCCTCCACCACTTATAACCGCCTCCCGCATCCTAAGCACCATCTACGCCGTCTCCGGCCTCACAGCTCTGACATACGGTCTCTCCAACTACGTCGTCCAGCCCATGACTGAGTCGTTGAACGCCGCCCGCCACGAGTTTTTCGTAAATGCCCAAAACCATATCGACAACCTCCGCGTGCAGCTTGAAGACAGGGTGTCCACAGTACCACCTCCTCGAGCAGGAAAGGACACTAAAGCCACGCTCGACAAAGCCGACATCGACGACGACACATCCGAAACCTCTGACCCAACAGAGCTCTATCACCGCGACTTCGGCACCCAGACCAGCCCAAACATCTCCCGCTGCCCCTCCGCCGCCGCCACTGCAGCCCCCACTTCACCCACCTCTGTTGTAGAATCCCAAACCTCGCGTCTTTCGTCGCTGGTCAACCATCTGGCGATGCTAAATAACCTCTCCAAATCCAACGTCACCCACAACGACTTTGTAAATACCCAAGTGATGGAGCTAAAGGGTTATTTGAACGAGATGGCGTACTCGAGTCCGTACTGGGGTAGTGATGCTTATAGCACTCGCTACGGAGGAACACGGAGGGATAAGAAGGTTGATGATTCGATTGAGGCCGTCAAGGCGGAAATTAGAAGTGTGAAGGGGGTGCTGTTGAGCGCGAGGAATTTTCCGAGCTCGCAGAGGTTGGGGAGATGATGAAAACGGGAGGAGGTTGGCGCTGGCCGTTGGCGCATTGAAATGTTTACAATGATCTTTACGACATTCAAGACTGGTGGATGGGCCGGCGTTTGTGCAATTTCGATGTGTATCTCGTGACTGTGGTTGAAATACTTACAGAAAGGCGCAGTGACATGCGACAGGCGAAGTAGAGCCTGCTTCGGTATTACACTTTCTGTTCTACTATCCTCTCACTCTCCAGCTCGTCGAGCATCATTCCAAAAGATCGGCAGACCGTGTCTTAATTTCTCATGGTCCTAAGTGTTGTTGGTCCATAACTTTCTCTCGCCCTCTCCGGCTCCGTCATCCCGCTCCAACATTTCAACCACAACATACCCAATTCCTCCAAGTCTCAGAAACATCAGAGCAACATCTCCTACCACACCGACTTCTACCTTTCGTTGCCTCCACATCCATCCATCACCTACAACCCTACCATACGCGGCCATGGCCCCACGACGCCGCCCACCCACATCCTCATCCGCGCGCCCACGCGCTGAGCAGCACGCGCAACCCACCACTCCCCACCGCCACAACCGCGCCCACCTCGCGCGCAACCCGAACCTGAACGGCACATCCGACATCTCGACCACGCCGACGCCCATCCTGCTCATCCGCCCACTGTACCCAACGACCGGTGCGCGATCGCTCGGAAAGCGCGTTCTAGAGTTGCTGGTCGAGAGCCTTGGTGCTGGGGCGAGGTTGGAAGATGAGGTGCTCCTGAAGAGAACCTACATCGTGAAGGGGAATGTCAGTAGGAAGAGTAGAGGGTATGGGTTTTTGGAGTTGAGCGGGGTTGAGGTATGTGTTGTTGCGCTCGCTATTCGGATCCTCTCGTTGCTGTATTTGCTTCTTATTTGCTTGGTCGTTATCCTCGTCCTAGGAAGGCCTCATTGCGCTTCGATGAACACTTCCCTGATGCTAAAACCCTTGATAGGACGCCGTCCAAGCTCTTTCCCTCCTCCAAACCCTCGATCCCGCGGACTTAACCGTTGGCTCCGAGCGCGTTAGCTTCGACTTCGCGGTGCGAGAGTGTCTCGTCCAGGCACCCCAGACGCAGACAGAGGATGTTGAAGATGGGGACGCTGAAGGGGAGGGAGGCGATGCCATTCGCTGGGAGTATCGGGGTGGAAATCGAGATAGTTATATTTCGGTGTATACGTTTCCGGTGCCTGAAGGAGCAGAAAGACGGGCTGAGAGAGCGGCACCTCAGGGAGCGGAATCTCAGGCTGACGAGAAGAGGCCCGAACTGGAAGACACGGAAGGGGATAGCGTGATGCAGGAAGAAGAGCTGGAGGATCCGGTGGTGATCGGTTCTGCTGCATCCGAGACAGAGAAAGCGACCCTGAAAGACAGTATGATGCGGGAAGGAAAGTCTCTGAAGACTGGCTCCGCTGCACCTGAGGGAAAGAACGTGGGCCACAAGGACGCGGAAGGAGATACCGTGATGCAGGAAGGACACCTTGCGGTGAACGGTTCTGGCGCTCCTGCCACTTCTGCGAGGAAGGAGAAGGGACAGACAGAGGTAAGTGTATTGCGGGTTCCCGTCAATACTTCTCGTACTTCGGGTTACCCTTTGTGGCACACGACTGAGCCGGAGAGCAGAGCTAACAGACTTTGTACAGCCCAACTCAGAAACCCAAACCAATGGCGGCTCCTACAAGAAGACGCAGCCAATTCCGCCTCAACCGGCTCAATCGCCTCACCCGTCTTCCCCGCCTTTCCAGCCTCAGCCACTGGTCCGGTACGAGACTCCGGCGTCCTTCATCACCACGGGCGGACCGCCTTGGCAGGATTGGCCTGGAGCGGGATTCCATGCTCAGCCTCAAGCTCTATCTCAAGTTCAGCCTCAAGCTCAGTCCCAAGTTCACGCTGGAGATCTAACACAGCTCAAACTTGGAAGGGACCAGTTGCCTTTACCTTCGCAGCCACTGAGCACTCTCGCGAACCCGGTTTTTGGCAACACTACTGTTGAGTCACCTCCGCAAGCTCAGCTTCAAGCCCGATTCCAAGCTCAATATCAAAATCATCTTCAAGCTCAACCTGAGCATCAGCCACAGCTGGAGCCTGGAACGAAGCAGTCGCCTCTGCCGTCACAGCCGCTGAGCACTCTCCTGAATCCCGCGTTTGGCATCAAGCCCGGCGAGTCACTTCTAAAGGCTTACCATCGAGCGCAATTCCAAGCTCACTTCCAAACCCGGCCTCAGGCTCACCATGCTCATCAAACGCGTCCCGAGCCTGAACAGAAGCAGCCGGGTCAACAGTTCCATACGCTGGGCACATCAGAGAGTTCAGCGTCTATCACCACTGGCACAGGCGATAACGCACCTCAGCAAGCTTACCCTCGGGCTCACCTTGAAACACAACAGCAGCCCGAGCCCGAAGAGACACAGCAGTCTCAACCGTCTCGGCCACTAAGCACACTCGCGAGTCCGGCTTTCGTCAATACCACCGGCGACCCGACTTCGCAAGCTGACCCTCGAGCTCATCCTGAGCACCCTCCACAGCCCGAGTCTGAGCCTAAACCCAAACGCTCCCATAAGAGGAAACAGCCGCCTGAACCGTCTCAGTCGCTAATCTTACCCGAGAATTCGACATCTACCATCACCGACGACAACACCGCACATCTGCGAGCTCAGCTTCAAGCTCGCTTCGAACATGAACCACCACAGCCAGGGTCTGAGGATAGCCAGCAACCTCAACCATCTCAGCCGCTAACCACACTTGAGCATCAGGCGTCTCCCGTTACCACCGGTGGGCCGCCTCTGCAAGCTGAACCTCAGACTCAGCTCCAACCCCATTCTCAAACTCACCCTGAACATCAACCACAGCTCGAGTCAGAGCCCAAACCCAAACGATCCCACAAGAAGAAGCAGCCGGCTCAACCTTCCCAAACCCTAAGTAAACTCAAGACCCCAGCATCTATCATCGCTACTACTGACGCGTCCTTCCAAGTCTACCCCCGGGCTAACGCTCAACATCAGCCACAGCTGGTCCCTGAGTCCTCGCACCCAGAACGCTCCATTCCCTTCCTGGGTTCTGGTTCCAAACGCGCGCGCTCCGAGCCACCACGACCAACGCCTTTTTTGGCTGAACGGTTCGGTCCATTCAAGGTGACTGGGACGTTGAACCAGATCGGATTGACGCCGACGCCAGAAGGGCATGGAGCGGATGGAGGCGCCATTCGTCGATCTGGTGACGTGGAGGACTCCGCTGCTGGCAGAAATGGTACTGGTGATTGGAATAATACCCGGGGTGCCGCTGTGGCTGATGGCGGTATCAGCGCTAATAATGGTGCTACTGGTGCTACTGGTGCTGCCACTGGTTCTGCTGGTGCTACTGGTACTGCTGCTGCCGACAGCGTTCATTCTGGGGCCAGACGAGCCGAGGCAGTTGGATTCTCAGGAGGAGTCGATTCAACCCAGACTGCTCGGGTAGGTGGGATGGTGGCGGAAAGCCCGTCGACTGATGTTCCTGGATTTCAGGCAGGTGTTACTGCCCCTTCAATTGAGGTTGAGACTACTGCTCTTTCGACTGAAGCTACTGTCCCTCCGAAAATTCCCAGTCCTCCGGAATTTGCCACCGCTGCTAGGCCCTCAGCGCCTCTAATGCCTATCTCTCCTTCTCCAACTACTCTTCCGGGAAATCCAGAGCTTCCATGGCTTCTACCAGCTTCGTCATACACTCTGGAACCAGCCGCGGCGCCTATCGAGGTTCGGACTCCTCAGACCGACTTCGCTGCTCATCCAGTGACTTTCAGTCCTCCTGAAGTTAACGCTGCTACAACGGTGTCAGGGAGTCTAGAACCTACATCTCAGTCTCCGGCAACTTTCTCGGGATTTTCTGACATTCCAGAGATTCCAGAGCTGTCAGAACTTCCAGAGCTTCCAGAACCTCAAGCAGCTCCTTCAAGTGGAATTGACTTCGCCATGACCGAAGCTCCTGCATTTCAGGCTGGCGATGCTGTTCCTCGGACTGATATTGCGGTTCCTCCGATGATTGCGTCTACTCCCATGATACCAGCGCCTACGATGTCTACATCTACACCACCAGTCGCTTTTACAGGAGTTTCAGGGGGTTTCGGGCGTCCAGTATCTCCGCCATGGATTCCGGATCCAACTCCCGCAATGACTCAGGTTCTTACCTCTCTTACTAACCTTCATGCCCCCCATACTAGGGTTGCTGCTCGTCCAACGAATACTGGTCTTCCAGAGGCTCCCACTGCTACTATGGCATCAACGCCTCCGGTGTCTCGATTCCCACCTCGATTCATTCTCCCAGGTATTTCAGAGCTTCTGCTGTCCTCTTCATTGTTTTCGGTACTTACCGAGCTTCCAGCAGCTCCAGCGTACATGCGACAACAACCAGCAGCAGCACGCACTCCGTTTCTCCAGCAGCAACGTGACGTGTTACCCGCCACTGGATACTTTGGCCACGTGGGCTCTCCCGCTCTCCCGGGTACTCCCCAACCGTACTACATCAACAACTCTTACACTCCAAACTCCTACACTTCAAACTCGTTCCCTCCAAACCCCTTCATTCCAAACTCCTTCGCTCCAAACCCTCTACCCAACCCATACCATATCACCGCCCCCTCTACTATCGTGCCATCATCCACAGACACCTCCGAAATCACCCAGTCTAGCAAATCTAAAACCCGCAAACCTCGCAAATCCAGAGCCAAAACGTCGATCGCCTCCACCCTTGATGCCGACTCCAGCTCCACCCCCGCCGCCAACACTAACGGCACCCCCAATGGCGACGGTACTCCCAAACCCAAACCCAGGAAATCTAGAGCCAAGAAATGCACTATCACCCCCGACGACGAACCCAGATCCACCTCCAACCCTGATGGCACCGCCCATGCCGACGGCACCCTCAATTGCGACGACACCACCAACGCCGAAGGTTCTACCAATGCCGACGACACTCTCAAAACCAACAACACCCCCAAACCCAAACCTCGCAAACCTAGAAGACCTAGGGCCAAGGCTTTCACCACCAACCCCGATGGTACACTCACACCCAACCCGGCTTCGTGGCCCCGCTCCCCATCAGGCCATGCATACAAGCGAATCCGCTGCCGAGTCTGCTTCAACAAGAGATACGCCTGTGATCGGAATCTGCCGTGCTCGTCGTGCGTGAAGAAGGGGACGGAGTGCATTTACGATCATGCGCCGCCGTTGACGAGGACAGGTGAGGATGGCGTGAAGGTTGATGTTGGGGTGGGAGAGTACAATGTTGAAGCTGTTGAGGGCCATGGGGTTGATGGGGCTGGTTTGGATGGGAAGGGGAAGGAAGGCGAGGGGGAGGATGGAAAAGACGTGGAAAATGGAGAAGTCGAGGAGGGAAATGTTGAGATCGGAAAAGGCGAGAATGAAGAAGGCGAGGATGAGGATGGAGAGGGTGAGGATGATTAGGGGGACGGGATTGACGCTCATCATAAATGCGAGGTACTGTGAGGATACTTGGATACTCTTGGCGTGTCGGCGTCGTCAGGTGTCTTTGGATGCGGGCTGCTGGGCTATACATTTGGTTCAACAGTCCTCCGGGTCCAAGGACACGACACTGCCATCTAGCATCACAGCTCGTAGGATAATGCTCTTGTGGCGGGAGAGGGGGGATGTTTGTGTAGTCAGTAATGTGAGGTTTTTGTAAGCTACTTAGGGGTCTGAAATGTCAAAATCATTCCCGGTATGTTCAATCCTTCTAGACTGTGATTGGGAGACAGGCGTGAGCTCGTCAACGGCGCCCTCAGATAATGCTTTACACGTCTCTAAAGTCTGTCGGGTTCAAGGATGCCACACTCGTAACTTGTAGGATAATCATATTGAGGCGGGAGACGAAAAGATGGCTATTTGAAGGTTTGGAGGAACACTAAATGATCCTCGGCGTGTTTAGCAACCGAAGAACTCCGGTTAGATGCTAGGCCTAATTCCGTTGTCGACGGTATGAGATGATTCTTTGCGCGTTTGCTTGTCTCAGGCTTGATAATAGAGTCCAACACTAAGTTCTCTTAGTATCGATAATCACTTAACGTTAATCACTTTAGTGCTATCTATGATCAATATTGCCATACTGCTTCTCATCACCCTCATGAATATCAACACTCTCCGCCGCCCTAGCTGAATAAGAGGGGAGAGTATGATACTAGAGTATCGTGTTGCTAGGCATAGCCTTGGATTATCTCTGGTAGTCCAGGATTCGGTGCTATGCTAATGCTTGTTGGAAAGAAGTTTATGTTAGATGTGGGGAGATAAGGTAGGATATATATGCTTTTGATCATCGCTACATAGTCACCGACATGTAGCTCCCGAAACGACTCGCTTGATAGATAATTACCCATCAACTTTAATGCTATCAATTATCCATGTTGCCACATACTATTCATCATCACCATCGACACTAACATCACGTTCTCTATTACTTCAATCTTCGAGTGGACTACTAGATCGAGAATCTATCTTTCTTTCATGCCACTTAAGGCATAGCCTTGGATGGGGCCTTCTCAGCGGTGTCGAAGGAACTAGCGATGTTTATGGGAAGGTTGGGATATATATACGCTATTCGCGACAGTCCATTAGGGAAGATTAAGGTATTCTGCTAGATTCCATACATTCGGTTATTACTGCACCTCGCTCTATTCGTTATCAACTTATCCACTTACTACTCTTCATCATCAACATCATCTTCATCAGCGCTCGCTTCGTCGCTTTCACATGTCGAAGGGAAGAGAGTCGCAATGCGCCTTAACCTATAGCTCAACGAGAAGAAAGTAGTTCCGTGCTATACTTCCGGATATTTAACAGAAATTTGAGTTAGAATGGGCTAGAATACATAGATACCCTATAACAGATACATTATCACATATCTCTTACGACCGCATTAGAACGTTACTGCTACTCATTATATACTTACTTCAGTACCAGCAGTCATGAATATAGTCATTTCATACCCTTCATTACTACTGTTCGAAGAAGTCTCTTCGCTGCCTTAATCGGCCAGCTGGGAGAGGGACTATCACACGAGAATAAGGCCCTCTCCATGACCCTGTAACTAGGCACAGCTTGAATGGCCATGTTTGATGAAGAGTAGAGTTCAGTGGTAAGCTGACGCTTATCGGAAAGACTAGATACCGGAGAGGCTTAGAATATATACCCCGTTTATAGCAGACACATGATTATACAGCTTCCGATATCGCCTTCTGAACCAATTAACGAGATGTAGACTTTCATATCACAGCCATGATACTGAATATCGACAACCCGTCGAAACGTCCACATGAGGAAGACAGAAAAAGCCCTCAAACAAGAGCGATGGAATCCAGATAATGGTATCTATTAGCATACTACATAATCCAAAACACTGTCTACCCACGCTCCAAACAAGACCAGAACCTCGGATCCACACTTTCAATGCCACAGATGAACCAAAACCCTTGGCTGATCAACCCGAAAAGGCAGACGCCCTCGACGCCACACCAAAACGCCTATACAAAATGCTAACGCGCTCACTAACCGTTACCCCCTACTTGACCTTACTCATAATAGTATCCTGCCCCCTCTCCACCTCCACACTGCCCGCCCTAGCCTTAACCTCCCTCAAAAGACCCCTATCCGCATCATCCCTCGTCCTGAGCACCGCCTCCACCCAGCCAATCCCCAAATCCCAGTATTCAACCTTGAACCCCTCGTACACCTGACTAACAACATGTTTCTCCGCCTTCAACAGCCCCACAAACTTCTCCACAACCCTCCACTTCTGCTTAATCTCCATGCCAGCGGGGAACTGCGCGAAGAAATCGAATACCGTGGCGAGGTCGTCCGCGATCTTTTGCTCGTACGGGTCACTGCGGCGGAATTTGACGCCTTTGTTGTGCACGGCGGAGAGGTAGCGGACTAGAAGCTCGTCCGCGAGTTCTTCGACCAGAATCTGGAGGAGGGAGGGGTGCAGGACGCCTTCATAGTCGTTGAGGTAGTCCTGGAACGTGCTGACGATTTGCCCGATGCGCTTTTGCGCGTACCAGGCCGGCGTGAAGAACTCAGGTAGGATGGTGCGGAAATCGACGTCGAAGATGAGGCGCACGAAGACGGATATGCAGTGCGTGCCCAGGTCTACGTAGCCGTCGCGGAGGTTGTCGGTTTGTTGGATGGCGGTGACGGTGTATTGAGGGGAGGTCAGGGGCGTGATGTCCCGCGAGAAGCGGGACAGGTAGGAGCCGCCGGTTTGGGATTCGTCTTCGCCGTCGTCGATGCAGGCGATTTGGTCGTTGGCGATGGCGACGAGCCAATCTTGGAGCGGCTGGAGGCCTTCTTGGTCTACGGCCGCTGTGGACGTGTATTTCTCGAGCTCGGTGTCGACGAGCTCTTCCCAGAGGCGTTGACGAGATGTCAGGGTTTTGAACATGGCTTCGATGACGCCTTCAGCTACGTCGTGGCGGTCGCTGTTACCGGCGACGATGAGCTGCTCGCGCAACATCGACCACATGTCTCCCAATGTCTTCGTCCGGAAGCAGCCGTTGGAATCAGTGTCGAGGGAGTTTTCGGCACGGACGAGGAAGGCTTGCTTGTCCGCATTGGACATGCGTTCCATCCAATCCTCAACGGCCTTGATGATGAGCTGGCGGTACTCGCGGACCAGCTCTGAGCCTCTGTTATCCAGCAAGTGGGGCTCAAGCTCGTCTGCCTCCACGCCGAGTTTCCGCATCTTCTTGTAGTACTTTTCCTCCCAGTGGATGATTGCGAGCATGTGCATAGGGGCGATATTCTCATCGTCAACATACGAGATTAGCCAGTCGTGCATGAGCTTGTGGTAGATGTTGACATATGTCCTGAAAATCTTCCACTTCCTCGGCATCAGGGTGACCATGCCAATCTTGACGGTGTTGAGGTCATTGAAGTACCAGCGTACGCTCTTCTCCAGCCTGTCCGGATCCTCGACGAATGCCTTGTTCGACTCGTCGATCTGTGCTTGGGCTGACAGCTCAATGGCCTTAAGTAGCTTCTCCTTGTAGCCTCGCAGCTCTTTCGGACCCATCGCAATGCTTTTGAACCGCGACGCCAGCTCCTTGTACTCGCGCTGCGCATCTTGCAATGCCTGGATCTTCTTGTCGATCTTCTCTTCCTCTTCAACAATGACGGCCAATCTCACAACCATACCATGATTCCCACTCTGAACCAGAGGAATCAATTGCATGCAAGCAGCACCAACATGCTGATCAAACGTGTCCACCACCCGATCCAGCCTGTCAAAGTATTCCCGCAACGTGGCCCCAGTACTCAACTGCAGATTATCCACCAACTCCATAGACAACTGCTCATCTTCCGAATTGCTGATCTGCTCCATCGCCGAGTCCCTGATATTGCGCAGCTTGCTCAACCCGAAATGCACAGCCAGCAAATTGGGCTGGTTCTCCGGATCCTCCTCGTCCCCCGCCAGCAAATCCTCCAGCTCCGTCAGCTGTTCCTCAAAGCTATCGATATCCTGCTTCATCTTCTCGACAGCCTCAAAGTTCCGATGCGTCTGCGCCACGAGGTTGATATGCGGAAAGTCGCGAATCATGTTCTGGGCCTCAGCGCACAGCTTGTCTATGGTCATCATCTCCTCCTTGATGAGATTGACAGTCCGCTGGCCTTCAGTGATGCTGCTCATGCCCGACTGGGTGATCTCGAGCTGCTCGCGCAGCCCATGCTTCAGCTGGCCATCGACGGCCGCCTTCTTGCGCGTGAACTCGGCCTTGAGCGAGGCGATCTTGTCCAGGTCCTCCGGGTGCCGGAGCAGCTCCGAGAGCTTGATGGTGACGGGGTCGACATCGTTCATAGTGGTTGGCGGTGATTGCGACGCATTACGCCCCGGCGGCGTCGTTGTCGAGGTGCGATCCGGTGGTAGTCGTGGGGTACCGGTAGGTGCTTGGGTGTCAGGGACGACCGCCGGATGATCGCCGCTGACCTGGAGCGGGGCGGGGCGGAATCCAGTCGACATGACTCGGCCTTGCGCGTGAGGAATGGAAAGGAGGGACAATGTTGGTGTTGAGGCGGAGCTCTGAGAGTGTAGTCATAGGGCTCTCCATCTTGGATATGGGGAAGTTCAAATTGTACATGGGTACCTGATCTACTGTTTATCGACAAGGTCGAAACAAGAGCTCCCGGAAGCAATTTCCTCGTTGGGTAGTGGCAGCGTGAGTGTGATACGACAACAGATCAAACCAAAGGCTCTTCTGAGGGATCTCCAAGGTGGCGAGCAAAAGTTGTCAATTCCAGGCGCAGTTTGGAGTTGAAGTCGTGGTCAAAGTCCTGGACTTCGACTGCGTACTGAAGACCAAGGGACCTCCGGGACGGGAAGCTCAAGCCACCGCGGCGGAGCGGAAGTCTTGGCTCCCGCGAGATTTCGGGGAAGACCATCGCCGCCAACGATTATCCAACACCACGACCGCCCAGCCATTGAACCTCTTCTTGGCCCAAAACAGGTACAATACCCAAAGCACAACCCAGTCAAAACCGTCACTAACAACTACAGTCACCCAAAAGCGCAGTCACCACACGGCGCGCGCACCCATCTTACCCACCTCATCCCACATCATCACCACCTCCGCCGCCAATCCTCACAAACTGCCCACGATACACGCATCCAAAATGCCATACTTCAAAATCACCCTCCTCCGCTCCGCCATCGGCCTGCCCTCCAAATCTCTTGGCGTGCTCAAAGCCCTCGGGCTCCGCAAGCGCATGCGCACCGTCTACCACCCCGTCTCTCAGCAAGTCGCGGGTCAAGTCCTGCGCGTCAAAGAATTAGTCGACGTTCAGGAGGTTGAGCAGCCGCTGACCAGGGGAGAGCAGAGAGAACTCAGGAGGCCGGATCCAGGCTTCTATGTTGAGAAGAGAAGGGAGGTTTGGGTGAGGCCGAGGGAGCCAGAGGAGGTTGTGGGAGGGAGGGATTAGAATTGGGGTGGCAATCAAGGAGGAAATTGGGGAGAGGTGGGATTGATATGGTGATGAGCACGAAGGCTTCAGGGACGGAGCGACCTTGGAAGGAGAAGGGATGGGTGGATGATGGAGCTTTCAATTGGTGCATACACGGCGTTGGGAAAATTGGGGTACACCAAAGGACAACAAGTCCTTCGCGATTGCGTTCCGGCTGTAAGATGAGGATGTCAAGACGGGAGGCCATCTACATCGCACATGCAATCCATGCGTGCAGGGAAAACAGCTACACATCCACACATCAAGTCGACCATATACTCGCACAATACAAAACATTTTTGCGTCTTCTAATGCTACAAAAAGTGTGCTGAATCGCAGAAGGGCAGTTCTCGTCTCACTGCGCCTCCAGCTTATCAACTTCCGTATTCCAGATGTCGTTATCCATCTGATCAGATACAGCATCACTCACACAGGCGTAGCCCTGCTCATTTGGATGAGGCGCTTCACACCAACCTAATAATCGTCAGCAACCATCGCAATCAAAATGCTCTACTCGAAAACTCACCATCCAATTCGACCCCTCATCATTCTTGTTCTTCATCAAATCCGTAAACAAAGCCTGCGCCTCGTCATAGTTCCTAGCCTGCAGGTGCTGCGACAGCTCCACCATATCCTGGACCGTGTTCGGCTTCAGCAGATCCTCGTTGTTCAGGTGGTCGAACAGGATGTTAAGACGCTTCTCCGTGTCGAGGACTGGCGTCATGAAGTTGGCCGGCGCCTTTGACTTGACCCGCTGCATGTCGGAGTTCAGGATTTCGAATATGGACTGCGCGGATGGGGGAATGTGGGAGCGGTCACCGGGCGCTGTTACACTTCTTAGTAACAGGTATGCTTCAAGTTTCATCGGATGATTACTTACGGTACTTGGCCTGAACGGGTGCTGGCGACGACCGGTTTGACTGTGCCGTGTCCGGCCTTGACGGAGGCGCAGCGGACATCGATGCTCTTGGCGGACCACCTGGTGGAGGGCCGGCCCTCGGCGGTCCTTGTGGAGGGGCAGCAGCTGGTGGAGGCGCGAATGCATTTGTTTGTGGCGGCGCGACCGGAGTTGCCATCGGCGAGGCATATGGGTTGGGTGCGACCTGTCTTGGAGGCGGGACCATCGAAGGAGGAGCCGAAGACATAGAGCCCGGAGCTGGCGCATAGCGGTTTGATGAAGGAGCAGCTGACGGCGGAGGCTGGTATGGTGAAGGGCCTCTTGGGATGGTGGCCAGTGGAGGAGCGTATTGGGATTGTTGTTGAAGCTGTTGCGGCGGGGCGTAGGCGTTTGCCGCCGAGGATGAAGGCCTCGGAGGAGCCATTGCAGATGCCGGCGACGCGGTTCTTGGGGGCCCTTGAGGAGGACCCTTTGGTGGAGGGGGTGGTGTGGCCCGTTGCTGTTGCATGTAGGGTGAACCAGCTGCTGGAGGAGGTGACATCATGCTAGGCTGCTGGTTGGGGAAAGGAGATGTAATGGCTCCAGCGAAACCAGGGGTTCCGCGGCGAGACACTGGAGGCTTCGTGCCAAACTCGGCAGGAAGGTCGTTCCAAGCGGACATGTTCGTAGCTTTTGAGGGCGGGGCAACTGCCGGGGATGAGTTGAAAGCACGAGGGGGCGGAGGAAGAGGTGTTTGCTGCTGCGATGGCTGGTAACCACCGTAGCCGAATTGCTGGACTGGAGTGGGGATCGAGGCACCAGACGGCTGGTAACCCATGGGAGTGTAGCCTTTTGCAGCGTTTGACGGGGCGTATGGCTGTTGTTGCACAGGTGTCGCCGCGTTCATTGGAGCGTAAGGAGACGGGTTGACAGCGGGAGGTTGAGCCGCAGCCATAGGAGCTGGAGTCGCGGCCTGGTAAGCGGTCGGCACAACTCTCTGGCCCCGTTGGGTGGTCGTCGTTGCTGTCCTCTGGTGCGAAACTTGCGGAGCGGCCTTCTTGGTTGCAGACTTCACTCTGTCCCGCGCAACATCTGCGGCAGGGTATTGATCCGGGAGAAGGTCCAGGTATTTCTCCGCGACCTTCAGCTGACCGTGGGACGCCACGACGTCGGCATACTCGGCGTACTTGGCGTAAAGAGGTGCAAGCTTCCACTCGGCCGTCTTTTGGCGGTCGGTGTCCTGGAACTTGGTAACCTCACGGAAGATGGTAACCTTCTCAATAAAGTTCTGAAGAGACCTGGCGTGGATGGAGAAGCTGTTGTCTGCGTCACTCTTCTCAATGCCCTCCGTTTCGCTCTCTTTCAGCTCCTCGGCCCAGTTGCCCACAACCTTCTCCAGCTTGGATCCGGCCAAGTAGCAGAAAGACGCGTCCTTCCTCAGGGTACTGGAGTCAGTGCCATCTTGAACAGACTCCTCCAGACGGTCACCCAGAGCCTCGCATAGATCAGGGAACTCTGATGCATCGGCGAAAGTGCACAAAGTAGCCATTACCTCTCTCCAGTTCGCGAGGTCAGCGTTGTACACAACATCCCAGAGGTTCTTTCCAGCAACGGAAGCCAAAAGACGCAAGTAGTTAGGCCCATCAGACTTCTTCTTGAAGTAAGCGGATTGAACCTTGTCAATGCATTCTTGTCCGCCGCAGATGGCAATCATGAAAGCGTCAGATAGTCGGTTCTCCTTAAGGCAAATTTCCAGGGCCTTGGGGAATGATCCCAGCATCAAAGCCTTGGTTATTTCCTTATCGGCCTCAGATTCCTCTCCCGTGAAGATTTTGAACGGATTGTTGGTCTTGACTCCTTTAGTTGCAGCCAAATCGGAAAGGAAGTTATCCCCATCACCAGATTCGTCGAAGAAGGAAGACGGGTCCTTCTCTGCGGTCCCGTTCGCTTGTTCAGAGCTCTCTTTCGCCTCTTCGGTCTTCTCGGCCGTCGCTGCGTCTGCGAAGCCGAGGTATTCCACAAGCTTTTTGCGTTGCCCTGAGATCAAAGTTTCGATGACAGTCCAATCCGCCTTCTCCTCCTCAGTCTTGGCTTCCGCAATCTTAGCTTCGCAAATGTTGGCCAGGTCGCCCTTCTGCAGCGATTCCTCGAACTTTTCTGTTGCGGTCCCGATAGCGTCGTCGACAACGAAGCTAGATATGCTGACTTTGGATTGCTTGGAGCCAGCTTCTGGTGCGAATCTGACCAACTTGCCTCCGAACCCGAACGCAACACCTACCGGTCTCTTGAGCCATTTCGGCGCCTGGGGAAGCGAGAAAGTGGCTGGTTGGGGTTGGCTCTGGGCCTTATTGAAAAAGTCTTCGCCATCCAATGCTTCGGCTGCAGCTGTACTTGATGTATCCGCGTCCTTTTTGGCGTTTTGAAGAGTCTGGATGGCGATCTTTCCATCAAAGGATGCTGTCGCAGTAAGGTTGGGATTGTGCGGGTTGAACTTGGTCTGGATGGTCCAGTTCGTAACGACCGGAAATTCTCCTAGAGCTTGGCCGGAGTGCGGGTTCCAGCATATTGTCCTGTTGTCCTTACCGCAAGATAGCAAGAGGTCACTGTCAGCGCTGCACCAGGAAAGAGATAGTACTCCTTGATCGTGCGCCTTGAGAACCTGCGCCGGCTGGTTTGAGTTCCTCAGGTCCCACATGAGTATCAATGGATCCTGGTCGCTGGGCACGGCGGTCATGAGCCGTGTAGGTACATCCGGGTCCCATGCTACGGCGCTGACTGACTTTCGTCCGAAGTTGTTCAGGGTCAGGTTCTCTTTCTTGGTCTTCAAGTCCCACACTGTCACGAATCCTCCTGTGCTGCCAGTGGCTAGGATAAATGGAACCTTCTTATTCCAGTCCAAGCACTCAAAGTCGTCGGCCCGGGCAACAGAAGTTCCCAGTCGGAATGGGTTTATGTTGTTTACATCAGTGATGTATAATTCGCCCTTGGCGCCGGCGGTAGCGAGCAGCTCGTGCTTCATCGGATTGAACTGGATGGCCTTGATAGCACCGGTGTGCTTGTCGACCCTTTCTATGACCGAATCGCTGCGACTTGTCAGATCTCGTTTGCATATAGAGCTGAAAGGCATACCCAGAGCCACTGTGCAACTTCTCCGCATCCCATAGATCCAATGCTCCGCTCTCCATAGCTCCTGCGATTATACCCCTGGGACGAGCATCGCTAGGTTGGCTCCACGCAATGTCGTGGAATCTGTCGGCGGCCAATCTGTCAGCAAGACCTGCGCAAAGGGCCTCATTTTGTCGCACCTCGAGTCTGCGCTGATGCTTCCTACAGGCTGGAGTTCCACGCCCTGATCCGGCTTGTCCAAGGCAAGGTCCCATAGCTCCAGTTGAGTCTCGCTGGAGAAGTCTGCTGAAACAGTGCCTGCTCTGGTACCAGTAGCGATCAATGGCGACGCCGCCCCGGGAGACCAGGCAAAGGTGGCCGTCCGGGGGATTTCCCGCAGTCGGACCATGGTGGAGGCTGAGGAATTGGCGGACGAGTCGTAGCGAAAGAGAGGCGAGTGGTGCGGTATCGAGATGAGACGGGAAGACCAAGCAAGCCCTGGGTATCGAGTCTTCTGGTGGTGGTATAAATTATCGGGCTGCTTCGAACGTCATTGCAGCTGGGAAGCAACTCGGTGGAAGGTGGCCTCTGGGGTGGGCACCCTCAGTTGAATTGCGGCCGTGCGCGCGGCCCGCGGGACCTAAGCTCCCTCTCCACGTGATGCGGCATAGTATCGAATTTCTCGACCACTTCTTCTATCCTCGCAGTGCCACGTCCAAGGAATTTTACTACAACATGTCGGATACCTCGCGGTTGAAGTCTACCATCTACGTCGGCGGCCTGGACAACGGCGTCACGACGCAGACGCTGCACGCTGCATTCATCCCGTTTGGCGAGATCGTTGACATCTCACTGCCCAAGCCCGACCTACCTTCATCGACTGATCCTCACCGCGGATTTGGATATGTCGAGTTCGAAGAGACTCGCGATGCCAAGGAGGCCATAGACAATATGGACCAGAGCGAGCTGTTTGGCCGAGTCATCAAGGTTGCGGCCGCTAAGCCCCAGAAAGACTCGCAGACGGAAGGTTTGGGCAGCAAGACTGCCGTGTGGGAGCAAGTATGTGCATTCTATTGGATCATTTCTGCGTTTGTCTCGTGCTGCCATTGTTCATCACAGCTTCAATGAAGTCAAAAGAGTAAAAAGGCTTGGCCTGGCATTCGCACTGGCATTGAGACACTCTAGAAGCTCTCTTCATCTTTCATACATTCGAAAAACGGTCGCTAACATAAGAGTAGGAAGGATGGCTTGCCAAGCACGCAGTCAGTGAGGAGGACCGTATGGCAGCGGATGAGTCCGAAGGAGGTGCTGTGTCAGCTCCCGTCGACCCAATGCAGGGGCTGGAGGGTCTCGATGTTGCTGGCCCAAAGCCTGCGTAAAAGGATGCATTTGCAAACACGTCAAGGTATATCTTGGGACATCTATAACGAAGTCGGATTTTTCGCACTGATTTGGAAGTTTCCGAAGAAATCCGCTCTGAGAAGACATTCGAAGGAACCGGAGACTTATGGGTAGAGTTGGAAGGCGTTGGGCGTCACAAAGGATGGAAACTCGGTATCTTGTTTGACGATGCAGGTTATCCCTTTATACATGATATCCATGCAGGCTGGTTAAGCCTGCCCCTGTCAATCTCAATCTCAATAAACCGCCCAAAGATTCCTGATCTACTGCTCGTGGCCCCTCTGCCTGGACAGACGGAGGGTCTTGTCCACGTACAGCTTCCTGATGATGGAGAAGAAGGCCGCGCCGACGGCGACGCTGGACGATTGTTAGATGTGGCAATTAGGACGCTCGATAAGGGGGTTCTTACAGCAGGACGGCACCTGTACATGGGATTGTCAGTCGGAGAATCTATCATAGCTCAGATGGGCTGCACATACCGAGAGGAATCAACTCTGGGGGAATCTTCTTGAGGGTACGGATACGTTGGGAGATAGTGTGAGCTACAAAATATTAGGTTGCGCCTGCAACAGGCAAGCCCGTAGGCGCGCTCATTATTCAATTGCTTCGGGCGACATACCGCTGTGCTCCTCCTTCTGTATGGGGGTCAGCATGATGCTGCGGACACAGCGGGGGAGCGGAAACGTACGGGGACAGGCTCCATCCTGCGCGGCGTGGCCCTCAGGTTGAGGAAGCGGGACTGGCGCGCAGGGGCGAGCTGCATGGGCTTGACAGACCTCATGGCCCTCAGGCCGACGAGACGAGTGGTTCCGAGCATGTCGAATGGAGTGGAGAGTGTTGATGCTGGTGCAGGTTCGGGAGTAGGTGGGTTTGTGCACTTGACGTTTCTCTACAGCACTTCAAGAGCTTCCCGACCGGCAATTCCCGCTTGCCGTGGCCGCCGGTCCACGGGTTCTTTCTCACAATTCCGCCCGGCGACGTCGAATGATCATACCGCATTACTGTCCACCTCCATCACCGACTCCAACCCCACGTCAACTCCATATCCGCCACCATGTCTGACGAGGAACGCGAGACCAAGCCCTTCAAGTTTGTCACTGGTGAGTATACCGTCTCTCTCGCTCCTCAATGCCTGTGCTAACCCTTGACCCACAGCTGGTACGTAGCTACATTGCCCCCGATACACCATAGAAGCGCCTCCGCTCCGTCCTCGCGCGTACAATCAGATCGCAGACTTCAGCTGGAAGGAGGATCGAAGACGCGGACCTGATGCTCACCGTTCACCACAGGCTTCGACGCCCGCTTCCCGAACCAGAACCAGTCAGTCCCCCGCGCCGTTCCGCCAACAACACAATCGCGTGCTAATGCGATTGCAGGACCAAGCACTGCTGGCAGAACTATGTCGACTACCACAAGTGCATCCTAGCCAAGGGCGAGGACTTCGCGCCCTGCCGCCAGGTACACACCGCCTGTCTCTACGCTGTTTCCGCCCCCAAAGCTCACCTTCTTCAGTTCTTCCTCGCCTACAGGTCTCTGTGCCCCAGCGCGTGGTGCGAACGTTGGGACGACCAGCGTGGTGAGTATATTGAGCTTCACAATAGTCACGGTCTCGAATGAATGGCTGATGCATTGGACAGAGAACGGCACCTTCCCCGTTCGCCTGGACCAATAGATAGTAGGGTTTGGATAGTCACCAATTTCTGCGATGAGTCGGGAGTATTAGAGTTGCGACAAGGCTACTGTATTATACCACATAACTCAGAGTTAAGCCGCCCGAATTACCACTCGCCAAAGAACTCGAACCCAAGCCGTACGGACGTCATCGACCTGCGGTAGTTCTCTTGATATACGATGTGTCTACTATCCGCAAGCCGTGGCGAAGACCGCTAAATCATCGATATCTCCTAGAATGCCTTCTCAGATCCTGCGTTTCCGTCGTTTGTCAATCATCTCCATATTTGATGGTCACATTGAATGCATCCTCGCATTTCAAAGGACTCTTCGATATCATCACCGATTTGTTCGCAAACTCAGTTCTTACTATCTTTTGGAGATATTGCGTTTGAAAGGCTTCAAGAAGAACGAAATTCACTTTCTCCGAGGCTGCAGCTCACTCAATGCATACTCGAATCCAGAGAGTTGCCAATATCCCGGACTATAACCAAGATCCCGGAGCTTTACCAACAAGACCTGTCATGGAAGCAGGCAACAGCATTTTGAGACGCTCAACAATAGTACCCATCCGACTGGTGGCTGTGTAGTCGAGTGTTGGGCATCTTATGGTAACGAGGAGATATGGTCACCAGACGCCAGACTGCAGCTACATACGTCCGTAACAGAGATGTAGCTTGCTAGACCAGTGCGTGGCTATGCTCGTAGACGGATCGCGTGAATCATGTCTGCGATCAGCTTTTCGGCTTGAATCTGGTGAGTAGGACGATTTGGCGGGATTTTGTGAAGATTCCAGTGGTGCAACATCACGATGCTGATGTACTATGTCTGTGCCGACGTCCAATATCTTCGCATCTAAAAGCTGGATGCCTATCCTGGATTAATAGTCCTGGCCTCGAGCCTCGGTGTCTCGTATGTAAGCCACAAGCGCTACCCCGAGTAATGTAGCCTCAGCCTCATCCCGACAAGGCATCATAACATAATGTAGCCAGGATACATCCCTTCAGCCTATGATAATGTCAATGAAAAAAGCGCAGCAAGATGCCGAGAGAATAACCGTTGAACGACCGTTGGAGCCGAATCGGGTGCGGGAGCTTTCGGGCCACCCATGTGATGATTGTCTGAAGCCCGGGACCTTGGGTGAACGAATGACACAAGCGCTGGCTGTGTGCTGGCTGCCTGCCTACATTCACTCTTCAAAGACCTTGCCCCTCCAGCCCGCACACCTCGCGCGCCATGAACCTCTCAGACTCATAGTCCCTATTCAGATAATCCGCAATCATGCCCGGTAGCTCCAGACTCCCCGTCAGTCTGCGCGACACCTTGCAGGCGAAGCGCGCGACTCCGCGCGGCCAGTTGGTTGCGCTCAACGTCGATATGTAGGCCGCACCACTGCAGGATTCCGACTTACAAAAGACGATCGGAGCTGATATTGAGTCGCAGCATTCGCAACATCATATTCGCTCTCTTCCTGCTCCGCTGGACCCGCAAGGCCTTCTACAAGCTCAAGGGCCGCGGCATCACTGGCACCATCCTCGACGCCTACATCTCCACCCGTCGCATCCTCTTCGGAATATTCCTGCGCCTGCCCGGCGTCCGGTCGAAGGTGCAGGCGCAGATCCAGGAGACTATCGTCAAGCTAGAAGAGAAACTCGTGCCTCATGGGCCTGGTGTGGAGAGACATGTCACGCTGCCGCAGGAGGGATGGGGCGAGGACAAGGTCAAAGAAGAGCTGGAGAAGTTGAGCGAGATGCAGCATACGAGGTGGGAGGATGGAAGGGTCAGCGGTGCGGTTTACCATGGTGGCGATGAGGTGGGGAGGTTGTGGACGGATGCGTTTGGAAAGTTCACTGTCTCGAACCCGATTCATCCGGATGTGTTCCCGGGTGTCAGGAAGATGGAAGCGGAGATTGTCGCCATGGTACGCATACGGTCCTGGAAGAGACGTGTGCCAGAGGGCTGACCCTGTTATAGGTTCTGGCGCTCTTCAACGCCCCCGAAGGTGCGGCGGGTGTTACAACCAGTGGCGGTACGGAGTCCATTCTCATGGCATGCCTCAGCGCCAGGAACAAAGCTCACGCCGAGCGTGGAGTGACTGAGCCAGAGATGTAAGTATTCGTTCCCGTTCATGTACCATACCCCATACTGAACCACCCAGGATCCTCCCCGAAACCGCACATACAGCCTTTCGCAAAGCCGGCGAGTACTTCAACATCAAGATCCACCTGGTAGCCTGCAAAGCGCCATCCTATAAAGTCCACCTGCCTTCTGTATCCCGTCTCATCAACCCCAACACCGTCCTTCTCGTCGGCTCCGCTCCCAACTTCCCCCACGGCATCATCGACGACATCGCTGGGCTCTCCCGACTCGCAGTCCGCAAGAAGCTCCCTCTCCACGTCGACTGCTGTCTGGGCTCCTTCCTGGTCCCCTTCCTCGCCAAAGCTGGCTTCGACGCCGACCCCTTCGACTTCCGCAACAAGGGCGTCACCAGCATCAGCTGCGACACGCACAAATACGGCTTCGCGCCCAAAGGCAACAGCACCGTCCTCTACCGCAACGACTCCCTCCGCGCCTACCAGTACTTCATCTCCCCCGACTGGTCCGGCGGCGTGTACGCCTCCCCCAGCATCGCCGGGTCGCGCCCTGGCGCCCTCATCGCCGGTTGCTGGGCTTCCCTTATGTCCCAGGGCGAGAGCGGCTACATCGCTGCCTGCCACAAGATCGTCGGCGCCGCAAAGCGCATCGAGTCCGAAATCCGCACCAATCCCATCCTCGCCTCCGACATCAAAGTCATCGGCAAGCCCCTCGTCTCCGTCGTCGCGTTTACCTCCAACTCCCTCGATATCTACGAGGTCGCTGACGGCATGAGCGGCAAGGGATGGCATCTCAACGCGCTGCAGAACCCCCCGGCTATCCATGTCGCGGTCACGTTGCCGGTGGTTGCGGCGTTGGATAAGTTGCTGGAGGATTTGGCGGCCGTGGTGGAGGGAGTCAGGGAGGCGGAGAGGAAGAGGGTGGTTGAGGGGAAGGGAAGGAAGGGTGCAGTCAAGGGGGATGCGGCGGCGTTGTATGGGGTTGCGGGGAGCTTGCCGAATAAGAGTATTGTGGTGGATTTGGCGAAGGGTTTCTTGGATACTTTATACAAGGCGTAGTTGTTGTAGGGCTGTAACGACTGTTGTTGAGCATTGTACACTGCTTAGGCATGTGAGCGGATTGAGGTTGTGGAGTGACCAGGTGCTGTACTGCCAGGTGAAGGTGTGCCCAGTCTATTGTACCTACCGTACCGACTGTTGATTGGTCCAGGAACGAGGACGCAGGTATATAAATTGCGACGTTCAACTCTCTTACAACTAAACCTCCAACACACTGCATCACTCGTGGTCTTTGGGATATGGCAGGACTACAAGATTCTGTTTGGACGAGCATCTTCTCGACCTCGAGATGTCTTCCCCCATTCTCGCCTCAACGAGTGTGTGACATGAATAGCACCGACTGGCGATCGCATTGCTCTCTCGAAGGTGAGGACGATCATCATCGTTTTGGTCTGGAGGACCTGCTGGCTACCTACGAGAGCAGATGGAGATGCTGGTACTCGTCGTCAAACAGTAATGACATCCCTCCAGAGCTTCAAAATGGGTTGGTGTACATCTGGCGCGGATTGTGCTAATGAGCCAATTGTGATATGTGGGCCGTCACCAAAGCTTAGGAAGGCGAGGAGGTGGAAAAGGTTGTCGCTCATGCTAATGAGAGGCAGACTATTTAACCTGCTGGTCAAGTCGTTTACTGGCCAAGGCGTGCTGTGGTGTTCGGGACTCGTAGATAGATTTGTACCTCAAGGCAGGGTAAAGCATATGACTCGCACGGGTTGATTTGAGTAGGCATCAGGTCAATAAGACGAGTCATGCGACAGCCTTACGATTGACTGGATTCAACAATAACTGAGCTTGAGGTTGGAGTCGGTCTTATTGTCTCATTTTGATTTAACGGCTTTGGGTGAGGGTTTTGATAAAGTAACAAGAGGCGATGTCCTTAGGGGACAAGAGGTACCCTAGTTTAGGAGGTTCTAGTAGACCTTGGTAAAGCTATTTGTACCATTCGATTCGTCTTGCCGAAGCGCTTCTAGTGAGAGTTGTTCTAGCCCCGTGATGCAAAAGGGAAGTCTTTCTCAAATGATACCTAGAAGCAAACATGGAAATTGTCACTGTGAAAGGCTTTGACAGTACATCAGACAGAACCCCGACTCCCGGAGTGGCAAGCCTCGGCGAGTCGGCAGTGGCGGGGCATACTCCAAAATCATCGATGACGCGACCCGCCGCCTCTCTTACTCTACCATCCGTAACTAATCAACACCAACCCCAGAGCTCGCCACTCCACAGACACTTCACAAACATCCAATCCCTCAATCCACAACCATTCAGCCAACGCACTTCAAGCTCCTCATCCTTTCTCTCTTCATCCTCCTCCTCGCCCTACCCACCCAAAACCCCACCACGACAATGTCCTCCCTCATCGCCAAACTAACCCGCCCCTTCACCACCGCCCACACGGCAGCAACCCTCCGCGCCGTCCCCGCCGACGGCCCCTCAGCCGGATCCGCCTACCCCGCCGGCGCGCAAAAAGCGACCATCGCGGCTGGATGCTTCTGGGGCGTGGAGCACAGATACAGGAAGAGTTTCGGCGGGAAAGGGTTGCTGGACGCGCGAGTCGGGTACATTGGTGGGGATAGCGAGAACCCGAGTTACAGGGCTGTATGCTCGGGCAGGACGGGTCGTAAGTGATGACAAGCGGCAGCGCCACAAGCGTGCCACACGTCGAGGGCAAAACGGTGCTGATGACCGAGTTCGCGACCTGCAGACGCCGAAGCCCTCCTCCTCATCTTCGACCCCGCCACCGTCTCCTACCGCACCCTCCTCGAGTTCTTTTACACCATGCACGACCCCACGACCGCAAACTCGCAAGGCCCGGACACCGGCTCCCAGTACCGCTCCGCCATCTTCTACCACGACGACGCTCAAGCCGCCATCGCAAAGGACGTGACCAAGCGCGCGAACGAGGAGTGGTGGAAGGGCAAGGTTGTCACGGAAGTGCTGCCGGCGGGGAAGTGGTGGGATGCCGAGGATTATCATCAGGAGTATTTGGATAAGAATCCTGGGGGTTATGATTGCCCAACGCACTTTTTGAGGAAGTTTGCGCCGCTGAGCAGGCCGGAGGGGGAGGCGTAAGTGATGTTGAAATGGTGGAGGCAACATGTCGAAGTAATTCCGAACGATGCGCAGACAGTTTTATGAGCCACTTGGATAAGTAATCATCCATGGTATCAAAGTGCGACGATGTAAAACAGAAGAAGCGAACTTTTGCACTGAATAAAGCACCAAAACTCATATCGAGAACAACATGATCAATCCCATTTCCGCTTGATGAACGCCGTGCTATGCCAAACCCAAATCCAGATCCGAACAAATGCATAGAAGAATTGGAAAACCGGCATCAAAAACACGCGCACTCACCTCCCACCAGTCCCTCCATACCCCCTCCCCCCCTCCATCTCCGCCCCGGGCATGACGACCTCGCTCGCGCCCTCGGCCTGCTCCTCCAACAACTCGCGATGGATCTTCTTGCTCTTCCACCAAACATAGGCCACCAACAGCACGCCGACGGCGGCGGCCACAGACAGCAAGAGCACGTTGACGGGCACGGGATCGCCGGCAAAGACGCCCCAGGTCAAGGCGTCGAGGCCGGCCTGGCTGAAATTCGCCAAGCCGGCCAGGCAGATGATGAGGCCGTAGACCTGGCCGAAGGTGGCGAAGCCGAAGACCTTGGCGGCGTAGTCGGAGACGGCGGTGTAGTAGAAGGGGCGGTAGAGGACGAAGAGGGCGATGTTGGCGTAGGCGGCGGGGAGCGAGTGCGGGATCACGCCCAGGACGCCGATTGCGGTGGCCAGGGTGACGAGCAGCCCGAGCACGTAGACGGTGGGCGCGTTGTCGAGGATCAGGCCGATCAGCGGCACGGAGACGACGCCGCCGAGCGGCAGCAGGATGTCGAACACGTTGTTCACGGAGACGGACAGGGCCGGGCTCAGGAGCGACGCGTATTGCGGCCGGATCGTCGCGACGAAGTAGTTTATCCGCGTCATCTGGATCGTCGTGAAGAGCGTTATTAGGACGAACCAGGGCGTGCGGATTTGGCGGAGCGCGGGCTTGCCGTGGAGGGCGCCCCAGACTCCGGACCGCGATTTGCGTTCCTCCTCCGCGGCGGTCTGGGTTACGGCGTTGGGGTCGCCGAGGAGGGCGGTTGCTTCGTCCGAGCTGTCGCGGGAGGGGTTCGGGTCAGAGGCGGCGGTGGTGATGAGCTCGCCGACGGTTTTGTAGGATTGCGACGGCATGAGGAAGATTTGGACGAGGAGGATGTAGGCGGGGACGACGAGGTAGCCGAGGAAGAACCTCTTGGGCGTGAAGGCTCCGTCGGTGGCTTGGTAGATGAGTCTGTAGATGAGGAAGACGGCGGAGGAGGTGTCGAAGGCGCCGGTTAGGAGGGCCAGGATGAGTCCGCTGTACCGCGGGAACGTGTTGCTGAGCTGGAAACTCGATATGAAGACGAATGGGCCGCCGAGGGCGAGGAAGAGGTAGGCGGGGATATAGGCGTCGAAGTTGACGTCGGCGGCGAAGGCGAAGAACAGCGCGCCCAGAGTGAGGAAGAAGACGCCGACGAAGCCGCTGAGGCGCGGTCCGTAGCGGTCGAGGAGGGTGCCGACGGGCAGCGCGCAGACGTTGGTCGATACTGCCGCGACGGTGAACATCAGGTTCAGTCGTATCTCCTGCTCGTAGCATGTTGTCACGCCGGCGGACAGCTCGGTGGTGGTGCAGCGGTCGCGGTAGACGCCTTCGGCGATGAGGACGGGCTTGAGGGCGGCGTAACCGAAGACGATGCCTGCGGCGAGGAGGCAGTAGAGGACGGCGGCGGCGACTTGGACTGCGGTGGTGTTGAGTTAGCATTGGGGCTGTCTTCTGCGGCGGGAATGGGTGGTTGAACGGACATATCCTCTTGGTCTTGGACACGTCGAACGCGCCCACAGGCACCTCTCTCGCATCTTCAGGTTCCCACGTTCCCACAGGATTGAAGCTCAGTTTCCTCCTCTGACTGCCCGTAGGCGAGCACGACCGGCCGCGGAAAGGCTCGAAACTCTCCATTGACGATGTGCGATGGGCGAGCGACATGGCGGGCGTCGGCGGCGGGGAAGAGTCGACTATAACGTTATGTACAAGCGGCGGTAGCAGGAAACGAGGCACACGACCAACTCCACAGCCTCTATGCGAACCCCGCTGCTGTCTAACCGGTGAGTGTTAAAGAATTACGTTAAAGTCTAACGCTCCCTCGTGGGTGTTGGTGCAAATGTTAGCGGCTGGGGGAGATCCGGGGTTGCCAACGCCTGTCAATGCAAGTCTGAGATGACGTTTGATAGGTGCCGGTAGTGTATAAGTTACGGGGGAGGCGGATGTTGACTCGAATTTCTGCGGCACTCTGCTGCACCTGCTCAACACACCGAGCACCTCACATCGCAACGTTCGCTACGCTATATATACAGCCACGGCAAAAATCTCTGCTGGTCCGCCGGGCTCTCGCAGACAAACCGTCACGGTGATGGCGTGGAGGCGCGGAGGATTCAGCAGCTTGAGGACGAATCGCCGGCAGCTGGAGCTTGCAAACGAGCACCCGCTTTCCCTCAACAGGCGAGGAGCTATGGGCGCTGTGAAATCTCTGACTAACTTTAACGCTGCTCGGTGCGAGAGGTGGACTGGGCCAAGAGGCGACGAGCGAGCTGTCATCCGATGGAGTCGGAGGTGACCGCCCTTCACCATGCACGACATATGCTTTGGAAGCCTTACTGATTGTTGGGCTAGATCTAAAGTGTAGTGCGGAATTACATTATGACATGTTCGATGTCTTGTGTGGCATAAGTTACAAGAATGGACTGGGGGAAGCAATGGGGATGGAAAACAGCCTGAGGTGAACGCCGACGCCTGCGGATGCAATCACAATGTCCACACATCTTCTGTCCATGTTTCCTTTCCTGCTCTGAAAGGCCTGATACCTCAATATCCGAGTCTTTCATCAACTTCATCTTCCACTCGATCAATGTCTTTTTCCTGTTCGGGTTTTTTCTTCTCTTTTTCTCTCTTTCTTTTCGTCCGTCCATTGTTGCTCTCCCACCAGCCGACATGCACGGCAAATCGTAGCTCTCTCAGCCCGGAAAAACATCAACAATGGAGTCAAGGCTCTGCCTTTGCTGCCACAGCGTTGGCCCTCTTGTTCTTGAAGAACAGCGTCGGCAGCAAAATGCAGGACGTCGTGAACAAAATACTACAATCAACTCGTCAGCCTCATCCGCCCCTCTCTTTTCTCTCAAAGCAAAAGGTCACGACTCACCAAAGCGCAATGCCCAACCCCCAAACCGCCTTGGTCTCATAACAATTCGCCTTGGTGCTCCCGGCCCAACTCTCCAAACTCAACTTACTCCCATCCTTGTTCAGGTTCGCGGCCAGCGCCGTGACGTAGCTGTATGCGAGCGTGCTCGTCACCGACGCGGACGTGTCCGGCGCATACTGGCAGTTCAGGAAGGAAATGGGCTTGCCGAGACACACGGCGACGACGATGAAGGCGATTAGGAGGAGGAAGTCGAGCGCGGCCATGACCAAGAGGCCGAGCCGGGCTTCCGAGTAGAAGAATACGGTGCTGATCAGGGTGTAGAGGGTCGCGATGCATGTCTGGGAGCTTTGGTCAGCGGGACTGGAGTTGGATGGGGGTTTGGGGAGGGGCGTACGATGCTCAAGGTGCCAACCACTTCTTTGGGCGGGTCGATGCCAGAGGAGACAATGTCGTTGACGAAGTTTGCCGCGATGCCGATCATGATGATCATGCACATGGCTTGGGTGAGGCGGACGAGAGCGAAGAGCTTGCTCATGGGAGCGGCGCCGTAGGCTGGGACTGGCATGGTGACGAAGACTCGGGATTATCGAACCGACGGTCAACGACCAAAGAAGATGGAAATTAGGGAGGATGCAGAGATGTATATCTCGACCGTGAAGAACGCAGGGAATGCTTCGCGCAGGTGGCTGGGAAGAACGTGGTGTTGTTTTGGTGGAAGCAAGGAACGACCGAGACGTGTCGTGGATGAAGAAACAGAACGATTCAATCGCTGTAAGGGTATCCGAAGGAGAGCGAAGTAATAAGGTACGTTTGTTTCGTTTTCGAGAGACTGACTGCAAGGAGAAAGAAGACCAAAGAAGAGGACTCAAGGAAAATAAACTCGTCAAGAGTGGAAAATGCTGCAAATGATGATGCTGAGTGATGCTAATTAACCTCGACTTGCTGCGGACAAACGGGCTTTTATCGACCTTTAAGAACCCCTTTCCTTTTCTTCTTCAGCGCCACGACCACAGTCTCTGTCCATCGAGCGTGTTTCTATTCTTGCTCGTTGTTGATGTTCGAGCTTCGAGGCACCTGTTTCACGGCGCATGGGTAGACGCCTGCCCGACCAATCAGCGTCCGCAGTCGCGCTTTTGGTCCAGCACCCTCGACCACCTCGAAATGTCTTCACCTCGACTCAACAACATCAGGGCTTCGAATCATTCCTGTGCACCACCTGTCCAGCGGCTAACACTGCAACAGTCTCACCCAGCCATGCAAAACCACAGACACGCCCAGTCTACTTCCGCCCTTTACAGTACTCTCTGAGGGCAAGTGCGCGCGTGCGCCGGCCCAGCCATCGCGTCTCAAATTCAGATGCCTCCCGGAACCAGATCAGCGCACGACAGCCAGTCAGAGCATAGTCGTGGCGTGCGGCTCAAGCGTAGGCACTTTGGCCCGACTTCCCCGCTGCATCTTACCACAGCATTGTAACTGCTGCATAGTACAAATGGTGGCAGTGCTCGGGTCTAGATCTGGGTATCGATCTCGATCTGAAGATGCGACTGTATGACTTGGCGGGGTGTCCATGCGGAAGGCCTGGTGCAGCGGCCGTAGTGGCTGCAGTAGCCGCTGGGTCTGGGGAGGTTTTGGCAGAGAGAATTGGTGTTGAGAAAGAGGGAGGCTGGAAGGCTGAGGAGGTGAGGACCGGGCTTGGGCTTGGGCTTGGAGAGAGGTCCAGGTTGGAGGTTGGTATGTACCCGTTGGAGGGAGACTGGTGGTCTGGTTTATTCATCCGCGCGGCGGAGCCCCGGAGGTGCAAGCATTGGGTCGGGAGAAGAAGATGTCGGGGTGCATTAATTGCATACAGAGGTAGTCTTCGGACTGACATTGGCAACCAGCTGACGGGGCAATTGTCTGTCACGCCTCAGGTGATGTCTACATCAATGTCATCTACAGAGGGAGGAAGGAAGTAAAATCAGTTTCCGCGACTGCTGTCTCGATAAAGCACTATTAACAATGATCAAGAGTGACTAGCTCGTATCCCTGATTGGTTTTCGGTCAATAAGGCCAGCTCGTGACTATCCTTGAATTCAATCCACCCGGCGCGGTACTTCGATACTCCGAACCTCCGTTCACTAACTTGGTGGTATAAATCGCCGCACTGCCGCCTTGAGCAGACTCTCCACTTTGCCGTACCGGTACAGCTGGTGAGAAGTCCTACTACAACTCCACACTGCGAGGTCAACTACATTCAATGCAATCTCCACACCTGGCCTTGTTATCCAATTCTGGGCTTCTGGGAGAATGCTATTGCCATTCCGGTGATGCGTACCAGCATCTATGTTTGATGTTAAAGATAGCTGAGGTTTGAACGATGAATGGGATCGCTAGTCTGAGGAGTGTCTCGGATAGCAAAGTTGGACTTGATTGGAAATGACTAATTCCTTCGTGTAGTTAAGCTAGGTATGTAGACTTTTCTGGAACTTTGACACTCCAAGAAGAACAATTTTGAAGAGAAAGGATATTTGACGCCGTGGAAAATACAATACCCGGACGCATCGATCCGTCCTCAGACAAAAGAACAGCCTGCGCGTAGCCCAGAGGCAACCTGTCTAAACAGCAAAAAGCAAACTCGCCACTCATCACTTCTTCACTCCCCTTCGCTCTCTCCACCCCCCCTCCCAACATCCCACCCCCCTAATTCTCCGCCTTAGGCGCCGGAAACCTGCTCCGCCAGCCCTTCCCCCAAACCTGCGTCGCCACAACCGCGCCCGCCGCCGCCGCGATAACAGCAGCCTGGCACCCAAACGAAACAGCCGGCCCATTGCGCTCCACCCACTTGAGCTGAAAATAGACGACCGAGAAGCCGCCGATGACGCGCCAGAAGTTCATCCAGGCGGAGGCGAGCGCGGCGTGGTGCGGGAAGCAGTCGAGGACGTAGGCGGAGATGGCGGTCATGGCGCCGAGGGTGGAGAAGCAGTTCATTGCCTGTTGGCGAGGGGTTAGAAGTGAAGGGGGAAAAGGGGGAGGGGGGAAGGGGGAGCGTCAACATACCCATCCAAAAGCAAGACCAACCCAGGATAGCCTATGCTGCAACGACTCCCCAAACAACACCAACCCGGCCACGCCAACGATCACCGGCATATACACACCCTTCAACCTATTCTCAGCCTTGTGCACACCATTATGCTTCTTCATGTACCTCTTGGCAATGAAATCGTTGAACCAATGTCCCCATATCTCAGCCAGACACGTCCCGATAATGGGCGCAAAATACAGCATCGCCATCGCCACGTACGAGAAGCCGTAGCCACCCGCCCGTTTCGGGGTCAGCATGAACTGCGTTATCGTGGATACGAGACCGATCGTCCACATTGTGATGGGCATGACGAAGAGGGCGGTTGGGAGCAAGAGGTAGGGGCGCAGGAGGACGGAGCAAAGATGCCATGTCACTGTCCAGAGGCCTGGGCGGTTGCGCGGTGTGGCCAGTTGGTAGCCTTCGATGCCGATGAGGAGGGAGATGTGGCGGACAAGAGTCTTCTTGCGGGGTTTGGAGGTGTTGGTGTGGTGACTGTGGCGGTCGTAGAGGGTCTCATCGCCCAAGCAGAGGACCATGAGAACGGACCAGCCGTAGAAGCCGCAGAGGATGCCAAAGTCAGGGCGCCAGTCTATCTTCAGGAGACAGAGGCTGGATATCATGGGGCCGAGGTAGGGACCGACAAGAGATGCCATTGCCCATATCTATGTGCTTCGTTAGATGCCAGCTTCTTCGCGATGCGGTGTCGATTGGATGGGGAAGGTTGCAAACTCACGTTGATCTTCCGCGTCCGCTCATGGAAGAAGAACATGTCGTGGATAATGGACAACCCAATGACTTGGGGTGCGGCGCCAAAAAAGCCTTGAAGGGCACGGCACGCAGTGAATGCGCCCCAGGTATTCGCATATACACAGCCTATTGTGCAAATCAAGGCGAGCAACTGAGACCAGAAAAGGACAGGGAGACTAGTTCAAGTCAGTCTAGCCTCGAGACATTGTGGTGATACAGAGAAAGACCTTACCGTCCATAACGCTGGCACAACGGCACGGCTACCAAACCACCAGGGCCTTGCAAGAATATAGCAGGACTCAGAGAGTTGGACACTGACTGAACAGACATATGCCTTGTTGACTGTCAGTAAAAAAGACGTGGCCAGTGAAATACATAGACGCCATACCAATCATGCGCCTGCAGCTGGAACACCGTAGACCCCCAAGTCAACGCCCAGTCACTGAGCAAACATCCCGGTATCAGAGCCGCAAACACGACATGCTTCTTGGTCCGGGACCAGTTGAGGGGATCTTCAGGGTCATCTGAGGGTTGTGGTACAAGGATCGTTTGCCCGTCTGGTGTGAGCTTGAGATCGGAGGTCTCGGTTGCGCCATGTGCGGATTCCAATCTGCCGATGGTGACATCGCCTTTTTCGGGGTCGTTTTCTAGGTCCGGAGAATCGGTGGTGTCACGGGAGAGACGTTCGGCGCGGGAGACGACCATCTCGTCCATGGCGGACATCCTAGAGGCGGGTGAGGGTGCAGAGAAGGTTTGGAGGCTGAGGACTTGTAGATGGCTAGTTGAGATAATTGATACCTTCGCAGACAGATGAAGAGAGATAAATGATGAAAGGAAAGGCAGCCAATACTTTTTATTGAGTAGCCAGACGAGCTTCTGTATACTCAAGCAATTCGCAACGAACAACCTACATCAAAGCCCAACACTGCCGACGCGAAGGCCAGCAGCTTATGTAGAAGCCCCATCCGTCCCCGGCCATCGCAGCCCTGACGGAGAATTTCTAAATTTGATAGACAGCCGTCCGGCATCAAGCACGCCAAGCCAGACTAGAGCCAACAAGAAAGATTGCTATGGCCCTGCATCGCAGCACAGTATGCACGTCTTGCGCCAGCCAGAGAAGCGCCTTACTGTGGGACAAAGGGCAAGATGGCTGTCTGACAGGAACACCGCATGCAGCTCTTCCTCGGCGATTAGATTCTAGGAAATGGTATACCTTGCATACCTAGCTAGATCGCTGCTGATCCGGACGTTATGGGGATGCTGTAGCATTTCTGGATAGATCAACATATTGATTCTAGACCGACGTTAGTGGAGTCAAATGTCGACGAAGATATAGCTTTTCCAACTCCGGTCTCGCGACCATGCATGTGCTTGTGCGATATGACTCGCATGACCCTGTTTTGACGCCATCCCGGCAGGACAGTGGGAAGTCTATCTTGCCTTGCCTACTTCAGCAGCTTTCCGATTTGCTTACTCCGAGGGTCGGGAGCTAATCGAAGCTTTACCGTCACACTTCGGCTTCCATACCTGAGACGCTGAAGCTATCGGCGTGTAGCTGAGCTTAAACAGTACTGTCAAAGGACGGATGGTCTTCGGTCTTCGGAATGGTACTACATCGGTTGCAGAATATGATAGGACGAGAGAAAGTCCGGCAAACCTTTCTCTCACTCGATGCATCAACAGATACCGATACCTATGTGCTGAAGTAGAGAGGTAGATCAGCAGCCAGTCGGATATTCCGAGCCCTCACATGGAAAGCCAAGCCGGAGCTCATCTGCAGGCAAGCTTGCTAGCAGCCTTCACCAATTCCAGATGCACACAAAAGGTGTTTCCAAAGAGGAAAAGACGATCGGAGCTGTGGTGTCTGCGGTAGTGATATTTTAGCACGTGTACTGCTGGAGCTATGCTGCGGTGGTCGGTCAGATTTGTTGGTGTAAGTAAGCTTTGCACGGTATAGTTTGATGCTGGTGTAAGGTTATTGCAGGTGGTCGAGGAGGTTGAGGTGGGCAAGCGATCTTCCGCGCGCGGGCCCGGCTCCGCAAACCCCGTCCGCCTCCTAACTTAACGTTACATATCCGCAATCCGATACCTGAATCCTCGGCTTAGGCTAACTTGGTGGCCGTTCGGGATGGACTTGAAGGCTGAAACGGAGGTACAGTAAGCCAGATCAAACCTCTTCGAGACAAGATATCGCTACAAGATGCTCGTTTCTCAGATAAGTCACCGGTAAGGTACGTTGGGAGCAATCGACAGACTTGGAGGAACATGCTCTCTGTTTCGGCCCCAATTCCAACCTTACCTGTCAGTACCTCTCAAACGTCTATGTGCAAGGCCGATATGTTATGGTATGATATCTCCGTCGGGATATGATATGACATAGCGGCCTCTGCATCTTCAAGCCTCGACCTTCACATTATTTTAATTCCTGCTCTAATTAACCCCTTCTTTCATACCACTGCAAAGCTCGGAAATCCCCGATCCTATCTTTGGCCCGTTCTCCTCACCTACAGTACCGGTAGTTCTCACCAGCAGCACTCCCGCCCGCCCGCGTATGTGCAACGTGGCACACCTCGCCGTAGCCACCTAGAATCCGCTCCGCTCATGTCAGCGCCGCCAAGCTCTTGGCCCCCTCGGCCCTGTCCCAACTCTGGCTCCATGTCGTGGAAGCTGATGTGAGGTGAGATTGGTGCGTTGGCGGGGAAGCCGAATGAGATGCTGGATCTGGGTACTGTAACTTACCGGTAGGGACGGGGCCAGCTGAGCGTCGGAGCGCTGGGTCGAACCTCAGCATATGCCAAAATCTGAGCTTCCTGGGATGACTTTGGGCTCGCATCTGTTCTGGTGGTATGTCTGCCCTCTCAGCAGTACATTGATATGAAGCATAAGGGCAAAATAATGATAATCAGAGCTAGACTACAGCATGCAGAACGCCACCAAACAGTCCAACGCCAAACAGCGACTTTGCAAACCACGTTCACCATCTAAGACCCAAAACTCATACAGCCTCTTGACCACTCAAACACCACAAATTTCACACCTTTTGTGCTTCTTGAAATCACCCTGATAATGATCCAAATGATCCTGTCCATCCAACCTGACACCCTCCTCCGGCAGCTTCCCCATCCAACCCAACCTCTCCGTCCCCTCCTCAAGCGGATTATACACCCCCTCCTTCCTCAACACGTCCGTGACAGCACTGACGTCCACATCCAAGTAAGCACTCAGAAACTCACCAACCTCCGTGTTCTCGTGGTTTCCGACCAAGGGGGCCGCGGCGCGCGCGTTGGAGGCGAAGATGTTCACGTCCGCGGCCGAGTGACCGTGGGTCGACCAGCCGGTTTGCGCGCGGCGGGAGATGATGTCCGCGAAGATGTAGGGGGAGCGATCGGGTGTGGAGACGAGGTCGTGGATTTCGGCGTCCGAGGCGTCGTGCACGCCGAGGTCTTGGACGAGAGTATTCTTGATGTAGGAAGTAATCTCGTCGTTCTTTTTGGATGACGAAGTGAGGAACTTGTGGTAGTTGGAGGCGAGGCGCTCGGCGGATGCGGAGGCGTTAGCGAGCACCGAGGGGTGCCAGAGGTATTCGGGGTAGGAGGTGTGGAGTTGTCGTGCCGCAGCTAACCCGCCGGTTTCGTGGTCGCTGGTGCTGACCATGACGGTTTCGGTGCTGTCCTCTTCGATGAAGTCCAGAACGCTGGCGAAAGCCTTGTCATAAGCGAGGACCTCGTGGACCTGAGCTACAGGGTCGTTGGCGTGGCCGGCGTGGTCGATCCTGCTTCCCTCAATCATCAGGAAGAAGCCCTTGTCGCTGTCTTTGGTGGCGTCGCTGAGGGCACGCATGGCGGTGATAGCCATCTCGTCAAGGGACGGGTAAATGTCTTCCTCGTTGCGCCTGTCAACCTCGTACGGAATGTCAGTCTCGGCGAAGAGCCCAAGCATAGGCAGCTCGATTGAGCTACCCAAGTTCAAGCCGTCAAAGTCCTTGCGGCTGTCGATGTAGTTGAAGCCCTTGTCCTTGGCCATAGCCACAATGTCCTTGTCGTCCGAGCGGCATGAGCCGTCTGTGTTGTTGGCCAAAAAGTGGCAGCGTCCGCCTCCAAACATCAAGTCTACGACGCGGCCAAGCGGGTAATCTCCAACCATCTGTTCCGCAATACGGTCTTCCTCGGAGCGCATGTGGACGTGAGCAGCGAAGCAAGCCGGCGTCGCGTCCGTGATCCTCGTCGTAACCACCAAACCCGTCATATATCCCGCCTTCTTCGCAGCTTCAAGCACCGTACCGCAAGGCTCGTGGTCGTCCAGAACCGAGATGGCTCCATTATAGCTCTTGAATCCACACGAGAAAGCGGTGGCTCCGGCGGCGGAATCGGTGACCAAACTGGAGCTTGACCTCGTCCTCGACTGCCCGATAAGGTGCTGATCCAACACCAGCGTGTCATCCCACGGCTCTCCATGCTGGTATTGTTTGAAAGACCTCGTCATGGACAGACTCGTCGGTCCCATGCCATCCGAAACCATGAATATGAGGTTGCGCTTCCCGCTCGGCGAAGGGGTGGCATGGTGCGCCGATTGCTTCCTCTGGTAGACGATGGACAGGATAACGAGGACGGCGGTCGCGATCACGGCCCACAGGAACAGGCCTATCTCGCGGTAGAATCGCCACCGGTTGCTGGGAGAGGCATCTTTGGTTTTGCCTGTGGTTCGCTCGCCGGTAAGCAAAGCGTCCTCCTCGGCCAGGTCGCGGGAGTGCTCTGACGATGGGCGCTGGGCGAGCAGCGGTTCGCCGCCTCGGGCCATGCTGCTGGTGCTGGTGGCGGTGCGTGTGTGGGCCGTATGAGGAGCCGGATGTTACAGAGTAGGGAGAGTCGGAGTGAAGGGCGCGGTGGCCATCTGATGTTGTCTCGGGTGCTGGGGTTGGGGGTGGTTGCGGCGCCGCGGATCATCCTTGGCCTTTGTCCACGCGCTCCCTCGCGCGGTGCTATTACCGGACTGTGACCTTATCAAGGTACTGTAATAACTACTGTATAGTAGCTTATCGCCTAACTTGTGGGGACAGGAACAGCTTTGCCCGATAGACGGACCGAGTTGAACAGCCGACTTTCTGTAGATACAATCATCTTTCTACACATCACTGTTTGCACTCTTGCGATTGCATGAAGCGGATTGCCGTCGGGAGCATTGCACCAGGTGCAAGCGACAACATGTTGTTGACGAGCGACCCCTAAGTTAACTTAACGTTACCACCTTGAGGCTTGTACTGTACTGTACCGCGGTTCTCTCGCGAGACAGCGGCACACGACACCTGCGATGGCCTAAGGTCGACAGTCCTACCGAAGAACCGACACCTTTTAGTGCTTCATCCCCATGGATAAAGCCCGCAAGGCACATGATGGAGCCTGCTGGCAGACCCTCCTATGCCCCGTGTGCCTGACCACGGTTTTGTACCCAGCATTGTCTTGTTTCCTTATTCAAGTCCCGCAGTAATATATCATTACTGCATTCCCTACATTTCTCACCTCCTCTTTCCACCGCCATCTACAACTGTACCAGTCATGTGCCGAAAGACAGAGTTCAAGCATCCGTGCAACCACATCGAATCCAGAGTCAAGCTTTGTGGCTACGGATGCTATGTCCAGCAGCACCACCGAAGACGACCATGGCGTAACAACGAAGTTGAGTTCGAAGTCGCTCGCAGCGATGACAGCTCCAGCGTGTGCAGCCGCGGAAGCAGTTGGCGGACTTCGAGCACTGGGAGCCGGCGCAGCACCAGGGCTATCGAGTCGATCTCGCCGCTGTTCTTCAAAAGAGCTGTTGCCTCAGTCCATGCGAGCACTGGTCACGAGCATCGAGATCGAGTTGAAAAACTGATTATTCGGTATGGGTCGTGTACGGATTGCAATAGTCCTAGAGGGTCGACTATGTGTAGGTTTTTCTTGTCTTAGTTGCTCATATTGTAGGGCTGACGGGTTGTTGGAAGATACCATGTGAACAAAGTCTCCGCTGAGGAACGGAGTGGACCTGAGAGGAATGAAAATAAATCCGACCTGATGAGCGAGGAGAAGGACAGAGAACTAGGCGTGGCTTCGAATTCTGGAAAACTATAGCCTAAGCCGGCTTCGACGTACATGGCCACAACTAAGCCAAAGGGTCCTGACTGTTTCACCACGCAACGGCAATCGGGGAACGATCATAGCAGGTTTATCGGTGCCTGACACTCACATGACGGACACGAGCGCACGCCATATCCTCCTTTTCAACAAGCTTTGAAATCCTCGGGTAATCACATCTGGGTACCTTCTACAAGCGCCTTACATCCTCAGGCGTACAATTACACCCGCTACGGTCCGCAGTGAGCCGTCAGAAATGCCCTGCTTGTGGCAATCTTCAGCTCTATAAAGCGCGAGATAAGAGAAAGCCATGGAATGCCTAACCAACAGACAGTTACATGTGGGTCAGACCACTCTGTACCTCGGTACCAGGGAGCGACAAGGCAAAAGGAACGGAGCAGGCTACCCCGCCGACGCCCCCAATATTGTTCGATGCCATGTGCACAGATGTCACATCTAGCAAGATGGAGTTTAATGTTCAGGCATCGTGCCACAAGAGAACGTGGGAACTGTGGCTATGGAGAAGTGGATGACGCACGTGTGCAAGTCAGACTGTGGGAGCTGCGGACGAAGCAGGTCGGGGGTGCTGATCCTGTACCAAGGTCTAGCGGATAGGAAGACTGTTAAGACGTTGAAGGAAACATGACCGTGCTGAGAATCACCATATTCACGCCGCTTCTATGGCTGTTTCCGAACCCGTGGCACGAGCTGAATATGATCGCCAACTTGACTGAACGATTGAATAGGATTAGAGGGCCGAGACAGTGGGAGGGATATTGTTTCATGGTTAAGCAAGGAAGATTGAGAAGCAGAGACCTGAGCACGCGAAGAAAAGAGTTCTGTTCATGTTGCGAATGATGTCAAAAGGAAGTCATCAGATGGCCAATATTGGCTCCAGACATGGTGATGGTCACTAGAAGGTTCTGCTTGGGTGTCGATCAAGAGCGTTGTGGTGGACGAGCAGTAACTTAACGTGGATGCGCCCGCTGACCACTCACGATGCTCGAGCGGACAAGGTCAGAAAGGCCAGGAAGAGTTGAAGAAGTGCTGTCTCACCGACTTGTTGGAATGGTGTAACTTAGTCAGCTGCAGTTGCTGTCGGCGCCGGCATGGTCCTGACCCGATCCGACCCCTCAATCAACTTCGACTGCCAGATTCCTCCTGGGACATCACCTCAATACTCTCTCTCATCCGACCCACGCCCGCCCTACACGATCGGCATCTTCGACCCCCCTCAGGGGCGCGCATTCAGCACGGCTGCCAGTACGGGTTCGCATGGTGACTTCGAAAAGCCATGGAAACCCAGCAGAGGCAAGACGATTGCACAGGTACTCCCATCAGTTTGGTGTCGTACTCACGCGCAGCGCCAAGTGACCAAGCACTTCAAGTCAGCGTCTCAGCCACCGTTGGAGACCAAATCGGCGTCTCCAATGAGATCGCGGCCCAGCAGATGGCGCGGCGCTGTCGCATCTGGCCACGCGCAAACAATCGTGCAGACGGCGTTCCCGTCAACGGTTCTCTCTCGCTCATCTCGGGTCATCTTACTGCCTCCAAACTACTGCACGGGAGCATCTCACCGCGACGCCTGACAGGACCATCCCCGGCACGCGCGGAAGGGTTTCTTGAGAGCTTCTGGCTTAGCGAGGCAAGGAGGGCGTACTGCGTTCTTTTCCAAACTGATGAATGGTGAGTGCCCCGTGGTTGCGTTCTTTTCGCTGACATTGGTTCGCATTTCCAACCGCCGATAGCAAGATGCAGCAAGAGAAGGAAAGAATGCAAGTCACTCCGCCTTAGCGCAACTGGAGCGCACTCCTCAAGTTTTTGATTTTTAATCTGTGTGCTGGTACCGTGCTATGGTGCGATCCGAGACTCCAGCCTGCATATATACTCTCGATCTTACCACATTCTCCGATTTCATTGTCAGATCTCGATCTGTATTTCCATCGCGATCTATAAAAGGAAATTGAATCATTGCGGAATCTTCGGGTTCCCCCTCATCATCATCTTAACAATACTCGACTGAACGGTTGAAGATCCAGAGCAGGTCCGGTCTGCCATGTTGTCGTTGATCGTTTGCGCGGCGTCCTCTGGAGTTGTTGCGCATCAATGCATTTTCAAACGTTTGGATTTTGATGCGTATCCGTTTTCGATTGGTGCAATATGTGTTGCCGCTCATCTCGCAGTTGTGAGGTGTCTTCAGATCCTTTCTCCTTACCCGAACTCCGCATCTCTTATTGCGTTCATCCTCTCCTCATGCTTTCTCATCGGTCTTGGAGCGAGCATGCTCTTATACCGAGCCTTTTTCCACCCTCTCAAACAATTCTCCGGGCCTTCTCGCGCAAAGCTATCAAAGTTCTGGTCGATCAGGCTGGTCCTGCAATCTCAAATGCGCTGGTATCAGGTCTTGGATGAGCTGCATCAGACCTATGGGGACTATGTCCGGACTGGTGGGTTTCCACATGCATGTGATGACGTTCATCGAGATCTAACAGGGACTCTGTAATACAGGCCCACGTGAGCTCTCGATTTCTGATCCTGCCGCGATCATCCCTGTACTCGGACTGTCCTCGAAAACGACAAAGGGCCCTTTCTATGGATCAATGCAGCAGACGGTTCATACTACACGTGACAAGGCTTTCCATCGTCGAAGGCGCCGCATTTGGGATGTGGCCTTCAAAGAAGGTGAGAAAGAGGCCCAAGTCCGAAATTGATGCGTTTGATGTTGACAATGCCTCCCAGCTCTCGCCTCCTACGGCCCTCGGATAGAGGAGTTCACAGGAAGCTTCCTAGCTCGCATAGAAAGAAATGCGAGTAAAGCCATCAACATCAACGACATCTGCACCCATTTTTCATACGACGTTATGAGCGCCTTGGCATTTGGCCATCCGGCCGGATTCACCAACGAGAAGTGCAGTGAGAAGTCAAGAAGAGTGCTTGAAGGGATCCACGTGGGCATGGACGCTATAGCTGTTCTGATCCATGTTCCGTGGGTAATGACGATGCTTGAAGCATGCTCGAGCCTACCAAGTCCGATGAAGCTCTTCAATGACTGGTCGAAAGAGCAGGTTGAGTTCCGCTCCAAGGTATGTCCACATATTCATCTGAATTTGAACATCGCTTACAAAGTGCACAGATGCAAAATCCTCAGCCCGATATCATGGGCCATCTAATGAAGCATACACCCGACGATGCGGATGGTCGGAACCTCCTAAATGCCGAGTCCCGGTTGATAATTGGAGCAGGAAGGTAAGTCGACAAAAATCGTGATTCCAGCGGGTACAACGAACTGACTCCCTATCAGTGATACAACAGCAATCGCGCTAAGTCTTGCTTTTGTGTATCTCGCCATGTACCCATCCTACACGCAGCGGATCCGCCAGGAAGCAGATGAAAACTGCACCAGTCCCGACTACTCAAGTATGCGGCGCCAGCCCATAATCGATTCGGTAATCAACGAAGTTCTCCGCCTACATCCGCCCGTCACTTTCGGTGCACAACGAGTGACGCCTCCCGAAGGCCTGATAATCGGCAACGTCCCCATCCCAGGCAACACCATCGTCTCCATTCCCGCTCATCTCCTCGCCCGCGACACACGCAGCTTCCTCTACCCCAGAAGCTTCATCCCGGAAAGATGGACGACGCGACCAGAAATGGTTCTCAACAGAACCGCATTCATGCCCTTTTCGGCGGGGCCGTATAACTGCGCTGGCAAGAACTTGGCGATGATGGAACTGCGCTCAGTCATTTCTAGAGTGGCACAGCAGTACGACATCAGTTTCCCAGCCAACGAGCCATTTGCGGGAGACAGTTTCTTTGCGAGAATGACCGATCACTTCACGCTCGGCGTGCCCAAACAAAGCTTAGTCTTCACACGAAGAGCGAATTAATATCAGCACGAAGGATGAGGGGGTTCATGCATGCGTATACACGGCACACGCGGAATGAAACACCTATTCTGTACTCACTGAACAAACATCTGCAACAAATGGGCGGCTAGCAATAAGCAACAAAAATCAAATTGAGTTTCACATCAACCTCAACCGCACTTCATTGCCGGTCTGCATCAAACCTCCATGTGCCTCGGCAAGATGCGAGATTCTACCATGCGAACCCACTCCGTGCTTCTTTCCTCCTGAGACCTCACGAGTAAGGCCAGCCGAGTCCCACGCACGGCAATCAGCACGGTGCAATGCTGCTGCATCGGGCGCCACCATGTTGATACTCTTCAGTCCTAACTTAGTCTGACGGGTGTTCCCCATTCCTTTCGGAACCTGTCTCACATGCTCCCGCGGCCCGTGGTGACCGGTGGAACCCGGGTGGCGGGTACCTAAGGTATGCAGGTGAGCATGACCGGACAGACCAAGACAAGACGGGCTCTCCCACCTCAGCTATCCAGTCAGATGGCGAAGTCCCTCGAGTGCAATCAGCCCAAGTGCGGGGGTGAGTGATGTTGTGTACGTGAAGCAGAGTGGACCCTGGCGCCCGACATTGACTGCCGTGAGGGCAGGGAGAAAAGACAAGTACCTCAATGATGCTAGTACGTGCCACCACCCGAGGGTTGATGGCTTGTACGGTACCGTATCCGGGGTCTCGTACTCGGTTTCTTCCTCCTCTTCCTCACGAGCACCTGCGGAGAGGCAGACGCTCAGAGCTAGTGGCAAGACAAACACCTCTTGCACCACCTCGCCTCGCCTCACCTCCATAGGCGGCATGCCCCTCTACCACAAGACTCACTCAGCCCCAACCCAACCAATCAGCCAACAGCCCCAGCAAAACCAGTCAACCCATCACGCGGTATCCCTCCCCAAGCCAGCCTTATACGCCTTGAGCGCCCTATCCCTCGCCTCCTTATGCACAACCACCGGCTTCGGATACCCATTCCTCTCGCACACGTCCGCCGCGCCCCTCCCCCACGGATCATGCACGGCCTTGCCCTCCACATCCCGCAGCTCTGGCACCCACTTCCTGATAAACTGTCCCTGGGCGTCGAACTTCTCGCTCTGCAGCACGGGGTTGAAAATCCTGAAGTAGGGCTGCGGATCCACGCCGACCGAGGCGGCGAAGCCCCAGCCTCCGTTGTTGGACGCAAAGTCCCCGTCGATGAGGTGCTCCATGAAGTACCGCTCGCCGAGGCGCCAGTCCAGGAGCAGGTCTTTGGAGAGGAAGGAGGCGACGATCATGCGGCAGCGGTTGTGCATGTAGGAGAGGGTGTTTAGTTGGCGCATCGAGGCGTCGACGATGGGGTAGCCGGTGTGGCCGGTTTGCCAGGCGGCGAGATGGGGGTCCGAGTAGGACCAGGGGACGTTGGTGTATTCGTATTTGAAGGGCTTGTGCATGCTGTAGGGGGTTAGCGGTGGTGGGTAGGTGGGTAGGTGCCCCTCTTCTTGTGCGAGGGTTTTCTGATAGCAGCCTGATTCTGTCTTTCTTTTGCGATTCTGGTTGGGATAGAAGCACAGAAGCATAGAAACGGCTAGGGCAGGTGGGGTGTTTGCAGAGGGGTTTCGTGCATGTTCGGGCAACAGAAGAAAGGCATCACCTCACTCACCAAACATACGGCCAATGCGCCAACACATGTTTATAAAAGTCCCTCCACGCGACCTCCCCAATCCACCCCGCAATCCCCGGCACGCCTCCGTCCAATTTCTTCGTACTATTCTTGTCCCTCGCCAGCCGCACGCTCGTCCTCGCCACCAACGTCCCCGCCGAATGGTGCACGCTGACCATCGCCGTGCTGCCCTCGGCAGGGAAATTCCGCGTCTCTTTGTACCGCCCGACCTTGTCGTTGAGGAACTTTTCCAGGCGCGCCAGGGCTTCGTGCTCCCCGGCTGGCCAGAGTTTGGCCAGGCGTTTTTGTTCGGATGAGGGGAGCGTCTTGTTGGGTGGTGCAGGAGGTATCTCCGCGCTGAACAGTTCCGTATACGCTTTTCTTGCGGATGAAGGGTTCTTGGTGGGTTTGTCGCGCTCGTCGAGGAGTTCGGGGTGCTTGTGCAGGTGTGCTAGCCAGGAGCGGAACCAGGGGCTGTAGACGGCATACTGTTTCCCCTGACCGGTAGACAACTCTCCAGGCGCAACTACGACGTCGTCGTGTACGGCAGTGAAACTAATGCCTTTTTCCAAACATTGCTTTGCCATCTTTGTCTCCCGCCGCAGCTCGTCGACTTCATACTCGATGTTGCAGTATACGTGGCTCACGCCCCATTCCTCGAACTTCTGGAGAAGGAAACCCGGTATCTCTTTCCGCTTGTTTATACTCGTGACGTACAACGGTATATCCAACGCTGCCAAATCCTCCTTCATAATCGCCAGAGTCCGGAGTTCAAAGTCTACGCGAGCTGGGGAGGTCAGATGTGCTTGATAGTCTTGGCCACTGACAACAAAAATGCAGATTAGAGGCACATTGGCGTTGCGCGCTTTGGCGGAGGCGAGGGAGAGAGCGGTGTTGTCGGTGAGGCGGAGGTCGCGCTTGAACCAGTGCACGACTGCTTTTCCAACAGATATCTCGGCGCGGGAGGATTCGGTGGAGGAAAGTGTGGAGTGGAGCTGTTCGATTGGGCGGGGGAGCTCGTTGGCGTTGTATTGGGCGCAGCGCTCATTGGACATCTCAGGAGGGTAGAATTCGCGCTGGACGATGCCGTAGCGTTCTTCAAGGCGGGAGTGGTCGAATTTGGCCTTCGAGTCTTCCTCTTCTTTGGCGGGACTGCCATTGCTGTTGCTCTTGTCTTTGACATCTTTATCACTACTTTCTTCGCCGTCATTTGTAGCCTTCGAGTCTTCCTTTTTCGCGACTTTACGCGCGGGATGAGAACGCGCGGAGCGTTCGTTGGCAGCGTTTCCTGAGGAATCCGCGTACCCGACCGACGCGGGAGCTTTTCGTTTTGTAGGCATGGCGGCGGCGGGTGTTGTATGGAGGAATTGACGACAGCCAAAGACAGAGGTCGCGATGTGGTGGTGTGTTATTGGGACGAGTATGGAGCGATGGAGGGCCGTGATGGGTCGCATGCAGAGAAGAGAGCCTTGGCACCCACACGGGATGCAATTGAGTTCTTTGAAGGACAAGAAAGGAGTTGAGAGGCTTTGTGTGTGCTTGGAAGTGCTTGGTGTTGAGCATGAGAAGGGCGCGTTGTGCATGCAGGGATCGATGCGCGATCGGCGGGAGGGCGGGAGAGATCGAAACTCTATCTTGATCGATGACGTCGTGGTAGATATGGATTAGTTAAAGAGACCTCTATCTCTGTCAACACCAACTCCTGAAGATCTGACATGGAAAATCCAACGGCGAAAAGAAGAATGTTTAGGGCCAGAATGTGCGTGAATGCTGGGCCTCTGCATCGAAGTATAAGATGTACTGGATGTGTGAGAAATAGTCAAAATGCTTCAATAGTCCTTACTACGCGTGGGGCATAAAAATTGGGTGCCAATGGTGAAGATTAACCCGTGTATAGAAAATTTGAGCTCATGATAGTCGCAGCCTGTGGTTTTAATCGGGTGGGGGGATTCTTTCTTCACTTTTTTTTTTAGAATAGCAAGTAGGATAGGCCATTGAAAATAGAAAACCAAGTTGACACTATTCTGTACCGTTCTTTTAGAATCGGTCTTTGCCACCATCATTTCTGCATGGTCATGTCAAACATCGTCGACCTAATGTTCAAGACCGATTCGTTGGGACAAACAGGTCTGTTCGATACAACAGGGTTACCAACGACCCAAAGCAGACTATGATCTGTTCTAGTCCGTTTCGCATATTGCGATCACAGAAAAGCCATGAAGCGATGCTAATGGAAAAGAAAGCAACTCAAGAAGCGATTATGGCGGCATCTCAAGGTCGCGTGGTCGGCAATCTGGGGTCCCTTGGACGATCTGAAGCTTGCCGACCGAGACTTTGCCTGGAACAGCCACAGCGCGAGCCTTTGTCCACAACCACGGCAAGTCATGACGCACCACATCGCGTTGCTAGACCTCCATCGCGCCGCATCCATCATGCCTTTTACTCTTTACCATCCGCCCTGATCCCGGCTTTCCAGAGCTGCAGACGACGACGCAGAGGTCTCGTTGATCATACATGCGCCCCAATTCCGAGCCCCTGCTACCGACCACCATGGCCAAGGACGGCAGGAAGAGGGTGTTGGTTGTTGGTGCTGGTGCCGCTGGTGGGTTGATTTGGTTTAGAAGTTATTGACGGATGCACTTTCTGACGAATATGCTAGGCATGTCCTGCGCCCACCATCTCGCTGAGCATCCAGACAAGTTCGATGTGACCCTCATCGACAGCGTCGATTACTGCGGCGGTCAGGCCTTTTCCATCCCGATCGATAAGCAGAAGCATGGCGCGAGCTGGCTCAATCAGGGAGTCCAGGGCGGAAGCTACATCTTCCATCATACCATGACAATGTTTGCGAGACAGGGACATCATGCGGATCCTGTGAAGCTGCAGGTATGACGAGCCGCGAGGACATTCGAGTGGCAGCTCGGGGTACAAATTCTGACACTGATATCCAGGTATCTTTTGGCAAAGACGAGACCTTCTGGACCAATGTCTTCCCCACCAAGCTCCTCGAGCGTCACCAAAAGGAGATCAAGCGCTTCGTAAGAATGCTCTCCCTCATCCGATGGTTCGAAGTCTTCTTCGCCATGCTTCCCATCAAATACCTCATGAAGCTCTTCCGCTTTTCCTCGGAATTCGCCAACACCGTGGCTCTCCCCATGATCGCACTTTTCCTCGGGACTGGCAACTACACTCCCGAAGTGCCCACCATCATCCTCGAGCGGCTCTGCACAAGTCCGACATACGGCATGTGGTACCCTCCGGACAAGCTGAGCATTGCAAGCAACCTGCCCCCCATGGTCGTCTTTCCCAACTTCAGCAACTTCTATGAGGATTGGAGGAAGAGCCTGGTTGAGAGGGATGTCAATGTTCGGCTCTCGACTGAGTTAACCCGGGTTGTGAAGAGAGATGATAAGGGCGTTACTGTCCGCTTGATCAAGCGGACCCCGGCGAAGGACAGCCATAACCCAAACAGTGCGTGGACGCCGGATCAGAACAGCAACGCCGACGCCGACGCACAGGAGGTAGAAGAACATTACGACGAGCTGGTCCTCTGCACGCTGTAAGTATAACCCCTTCCCGCAAATCCCACTTCCACCCCGCTCACCGAGTTCTCCAACCCCAGCACCGACACCGCCAAACGCATTCTTTCCAAAACCGCCACCTGGCGCGAGAAAAAGGTCCTCGGCGCCGCCAAGTTCTCCGACGACATCACCGTCACCCACTCCGACACCGCCTACATGAAAAAGCACTACGAAAACTTCTACAACCCGGACCAGGCCGTCACCGCCCTCTCCGGCGTCGACCAAACGACGCGCTGCGAGATGGGCAAAAAGTCCTTCAAGCCAATGTACTACATCAAAATGTACCCCGACGACATGACCAAGCTAGAGATGTGCTTCGATTGCACAAACTACCAAGCCCAATTCCCCCCCGAAGTCGACTTCGAGAAGCATGTTTTCCAGACCATTTTCCTGAACAAGGAACGTGATGGCCACCTCTGGAGCATCGATGAGATTGAGGAGAGCAAGATCATCAGGAAGGATTGGTGGCACCAGCTTTGCCACTCTTTCACTCATTACCTCTTCGTGGTCCCGTGGATGTGGCTACTTCAGGGTCGCAAACATACCCGCTTCGCTGCCTCTTGGACGCTCATCAACGCGCACGAGGTCGCTGTCATGAGCGGTATCGCGGCGGCCGTGGATCTCGGCGCCACGTATCCTGCCGATCTGGAGCAGGACGGTTTTGCGCTGCTGTGCTTCCGGTTGTACTATTTGCTGGTTTATGGGCGGTGGTACAGGAGGAAGGCGGAGAAGAAAGGACAGGGGAATGCGTATGCGTCGGGGTTGTATGGGAGCGTTTATCAGGGGCCGGGGGTGGTGGAGCAGGAGAGGTTGATGTATCAGGAGGAGTTGAAGAGGGGAATGTCGACCTAGTGGCGCAAGTGGACAGTAAGGTATGGTAGCAGCGAGGAAATAAAATGCAGGGGTTCTGAGTAGATACTTGGACGTGCCATAGTTGTATGTACGCAGACCTAAATTGGCCACAGAATGCGGTTCCTGTTCACGCCCTCGACTTGCTCGTTCTTCCGTGTTTGTCCTCGCCGGCTTGCTGTCCCCGACGTTGCACATGCACCATGTCGCCCGGTCGTTTTGGTTCGCTGGAACTTATACATCTGGACCGTCCGTACGATAACCTTGATCAGCTTACTGCATTTCGGTCCTTCCACATACAGTACCGGTACAAGCAATCGGGTGGCTGAACGTACTCGTGCTTCGATTGTGGCATCGCACGAGGTTGGTATCACGGTCAGTCAGTCAGTCAGTGACGATCTCCTGACCACTCCTCAACTCCCCTAACAGACACCCACCCTCCAGCGCTCTCGGTTCCTCGCTTGTGGACGGACTTGTGCGTGAATCGCGACGAACGACGAACGCCGATCTTCCCTTTTCCACTCCGGGGGGGTCAAAGATGCGTTCGGACGTCGCTCCCGTCTCGCCTCGCATCCTTCGCCGAGTGGTGAATGTGCTGCGTGCACCAACGTATCCATCTCTCGCTTCTCGCATGCCTTGCGCGTCGCCAACTCGCCAAGTTGACATGCGAGAAAGCTGTTGATGAGTCTCGTTGGCAGCATGACGTTAACGTTGCCTCCAGCGCCCTCCCTAGGCCAGAGGTGGAGAGAAGCGCCATGATCGCAGCTGGTGAGAGGATCCACCAGCCCGTCGTCCATCATGTCCGTGTGCCTGTGTGCCTGAGAGTCCAGCGACAAAGGTCCGACGAGGCAACCCATCCGCCGCCCAAGCTCATCGAAGCTTTCTTCAGGCCGGTTGAGTGTCCAGGGAGTCGCCCTGGAGACACGCCGTGAAGGAGCGAGCTCTGTCACTCATCATCACTCTCCAAAATCAAATCCCGAGCGAGCGAGCGGAAGCCGGCGCGTTCTCATGCCATGACGTAAAAATTGAAAGATGGGGTGCGGCGCAGAGAGGAGAAGCTGGGCGATGGTTGCTGTGATAAGTTAGTGGGAGGGTGAGATATCGCTGTCGAGGTCGCTTGGAGCTCTCGCGAGTCAACACCACCGACGGGGGGCCAAAACAATCCATCCAGCCCACCGACTGACGAGGCACACGCGCACCCAGCACCCACCCGCAACTTATTATGCTGTGCCATTGGCGCCGTGCGACATTGGCACGACAATTGTCATGTGCAGCGTCTCCGGATACTTGCGGATACTCATCGCTCGGTACCTAGTTAAGTTACATAAGTTACCTCTACGCCGCCGCAGTGTCCATCTCCTCTCACCATGTTATCTTCCTACGCCACAATGCCGGCTCCCAGCATTCGAGGTCGCCCTCGCCCGCGTGGCATGGTCGACCTGGAACCGCGACATTCATGTGCAGTGTCCACGGATATCAATACTCGGGATGCCTGCGATCAGCGTCTCAGGTACCCGGTGAGGCCATGCGGCTTGCGAACTTTACTGCCTTTGGCACCCTTGTTGCGGTCTTGAGGGCTGCAGCTGGTTAGGTTATAGTTAAGAGAGCGAGAAAGAGGAGAGAATCGCGTTTGTCCGCGTGGTCGGGTGCTTGGGTCAGAGCTGCTTGCGTATCGAGTTCGCTGCTCCGACCGTCAAGCTGCCGGGCGGCGCCTTTTTTTTGCTTTTTCTCCTCTGCTTGCTGGTGCGCTGGGTCCCGATGATTGTATGCGTGGAGATGCAGTAGTGCTCGTGGTGGTGGATCAAGTTACTTAGTTACGGGTGGGATGCCTTGCAACCGAACTCTGCCTTCGCTCGCCAGCCCACCACCCTCGAACCCATCACATAACAACAATCGGGAAAATGTGCCCGTTGCTAACGTCTTCGGGACCGGCGAGCTGCACCAGGTATGGCATTCGATCACGAGCTCCGGTAGGGAACCTGCTGCTGGTCCACACGGAATTGTGCCTTATGCAGCCTTCTCCCTGCCCTCCAACGTTGACTTTTACCCAGATCACGTCTAGACCGGGAGCCGCAGCTCAAACATCGACTGTCGACGATCAGAGCGTCTGTCGGCGCCGTGGCACAGGCATGGGCTGCCCGACAGCACGCACAGCGAGAACACATCCTAAAGTACCATCAGGGCCCCACCGTCGTCGTCGACTCGTCTTCCCGCTCCCTTGGTCCTCCTGCTCGCTTGCCCTATCCATATACGATACTGTACCTTGACAAAGCATTGATCTGCGACCGTCGCTTCTGGAGCCCTCGAGTTTTTGATTAATCTGCTACACCATGCGCTATTGGGCTGCTTAAGCCGTTCTGCTATCCCACATCAAACGCCCCTCCAGCCACGTGTGGAGCAGGAGAAGAAGAACCGCTGCTGCGGATCGCAAATGAATATTCACCTTTCCACATCATAGCAATCCCCTGCCTCTTGCTGCTGGCTGCTGGCTGCTGGCTGCTGGAACCTACTTTTCTTTGACGCTCGCTCGGGGTTTTCTTTGTGGTGTTGCTTGCGAGGCAGCCACCCACATCCCATACATACCTCCTCCTCTTTCTTGAGTCGTTCGTTTCGTCGCCGGGCTTGATCATGAAGGCTGCCTGCTTTTCGGCCGTCTTTTTGACCATTGCTTCGTCGGCTGTGGCTGCTTCCTCTGCTACTGCGGCGTTGGAATGGGCACTGGAAACACTGCCGCACTGTGGGGTATGACTGTCCCACCATGAGCACCCCCGACAGACACAGAACTAATTGACATTGTAGCTGGAATGCCTGGAAGCCGGCATCCTTCAGTCGACATGCTCAGCCACCAACGCAACCTGTATCTGCACCAACGAACCACTGAACGCCGAGGTAGAGCTATGCGTATCCAGCTCCTGCTCCGTGGAAAATGCGCTCAGTACGTCTCACAGCAAACTCATACAGCAGTCATGCTGACCATTGACCTTCGCAGCTACAAAGAACATCACCCAGACGGCATGCGGAGCCACGCCCAGGGACAGGTCGACTGAAGTCTCGTATGTCGGAGTGGTGGGGGGAGCGATCGCGTTGCTGGCGGTCGTCCTGCGCGTCATCGCACGTCTCCCGTGCATGGGAGGTGGGTTCGGCCTGGATGATTATGTCCTGCTTGCAACACTGGTCAGTCCACCCAGGACAGCTTACTTGTCTCAAAAGCTAACAACATCCAGATCCCCATGATACCACTCACGATCCTCTCCGTCTTCCGTGAGTTCTGCACCTTCCAGACGTTACAACCACAGCAGCAACACCAGACTAACAACCACCAGTTGCCGACTTCGGCCTCGGCAAGGACATGTGGACCGTCCCCTTCAAGGACATCACCAAAATCCTCTACTACTACTACTGGGACGAAGGCCTGTACCTCTCCTCGCTCGCGCTCACCAAAATCTCCATCTGCTGCTTCTACCTGCGCATCTTCCCGCAACAGCGCTTCCGCATCTTCGTCTACATCTGCATGGCCTGCTGCGCTATCTATGGGGTTTCCTTCGTCGTGGCGGTCTGGCTGCAGTGCTCGCCCTTGAATCTGGCGTGGACGGCGTGGAGTGAGCCGGGGTTGAAGGCGAAATGTGTCAATGTGAATGCGCTTGGTGAGTGAACACGTCTTTGCTGGATAGGCTTTCTTTGCATGATGGGACGGGACGCTAATGGCGATTGCATGTGACAGGATGGACGAGTGCGTCATTCAATATTGCGCTGGATCTTTTTGTCATCTCGCTGCCTATGCCGCAGTTGCTGAAATTGGCGCTGTCATGGAGGAAGAAGATACATGTTATGATCATGTTTGGCGTTGGGTTCTTGTAAGTTCCCCCTTCACCCTCTCCCCGTCTCTTTCTCAGGTCTCAGAGCTTACCAGCTCACCACAGCGTCACCGTCGTGAGCATGCTCCGCCTCAAATGGATGATCCAATTCTCCAACTCGACAAACGTGACCTGTACGCTCTCTCCCATCCCCTCTCCCTCTCCCTCAGCTGACAGTGACTTCAGGGGACTACGTCCCCATAGGCTACTGGTCCACGATCGAAGTCCACGCCTCGATCCTCTGCGCCAGCCTCCCCGCCATCCGCGCCCTGATGCTGCAACTCTTCCCCCGCAGCTTCGGCCACTCGTCCGCCCTCTCCGGCGGCTTCTCCTCCAACGGCCCCAAGCGCTCCTACGGCAACTCCATCTCCGGCAGCAAAGAGCCGCTGCATTCGGGCATCGGGGCCAACGTTCACATCGTGCAGAGGATCAGCAAGGCGGACCAGAAGGAGTTCATCCCGCTCGAGGACTTTGAAGAGGGGGAGGCGGGCTATGGCCATGGGGTTGTGGCGACAAGGCATGGGGATGTGGAAGTTGGGAGGAGAGCGGACGGGGTGAAGGATGACGGGGTAATTGTGCAGACGAGGTGTTTCGGGCCGTAGAGAATAGAGAAAGCAAAGAAAAAATAATAGCTAGGTCATTCACCATGTTCAAAAGCATCCACGCACTGCCATCATGTTCAGCGGGCAAAAACCGAATCCATCCATCTGCTTATCCTGCATCCCACATACCCCCCCTCAGAACAACGACTCTCCTCCAAACAACCGGTGCCATCTCCGCACCCCCCTCTTCCCCCTTTCGCTTAACTCCCCCAATCCAGCATCTCCCCCGCCGTCCCACAAATCTCCCTCCCGCGCCGCATCCTCGGCGCCATCACCGCGTCGGGTAGGTACGCACATTGGGATCGACGATCCGCTCCTCGGAGCATTTTGCAACAAGACGCCGCGTGGCACGTGTGTGGGGTGCAGCGGAGGGCGGGCCGCGGGACTGGATGACTGGTTGTCGGGATGTGGTGGGCCCGGGGGTTTGGGTTTGGGTTTGGGTTTCTGTTTGGGTTTCTGTTTGGGGTGAGGGAAGGGGATGGGTGCGGTTGGGTTGGTGGATGGAGTTGTGGGTTGTGGGTTCTGGGTTGTGGGTCTGGGCGAGATGGTCGGGAGAGGCGAGGAGGATGGGTGTGTGTGTGTGTGTGTGTGTGTGTGTGTGGGTTTCTGGTGTTTGATAGAGGCGGGGACGGGAGATGCACGACAAACACCATGATACAAAGGCTGTGGGGGAGGAAAGATGCTCGGATGGACGAAAACGGGGACGCCTGAGGTAACCACGTTTTCTTCCCTCCCTGGCACCCCCTTCCTGTAGTTAGTACTACCCACCGTCGGCCTTTTCATCTCCTCTTCTGCAAATGGCGCGTCGGAAGTCTGCGCCAATGTTGGTGGGCGGATGGCGTGCATTTCTGACCTGATACCTACACCTGAATGCTTGCAGTCGGCCCCGCAACGCGCAGACGGGTCTGTCCAGAACCATGTGAAGTACCTGCTGCTCGGATGACTACCTCCTTCGTGGTATTTTGACCTCGTGGAAAGACGATTCCATTGTGCAAAATCCGACATATCCGACGACGAGGTTCAGAATTTGATCAGGTAACGTTACGCGTGTTCTTCGGTACCGTGATTGTGTTCTGCGATATGGCAAGTGGAAATGGAAGTTCACGTCATCTCCTGGTGTCGAGTTTCCTACTGTACATATACGTGTACATGCGAGCTCGGATAGAAGGGGTTAATCGATAGCGAGAGGTATAGTAATCTAGTATCTTATCGCTCAAGCTAAGTTAAGTTAGTTATCGCTAACTAAACGCGTAACTTATCACATTCCCCGCGCTCAACACGCAGATTCGAACTGTCCTTCTTTCTCCATCAAAAAAGAGCTTGAAACCATCTGCCAGGGCGAACAGTGACTTGTTACTCATCCACAGAAGCCGCCCTTGGCCCTCCTCCTGGACCACTAACGAAACTCCTTTCCGTCTTTCCACGACATCCCCCGTCATCGGCACATCGGCTTCTGTCCACTCGGGCTGTCGGGGAAAGTTGCTCTTTTTGTTCCATCTGGTTCGCGAACAGGACGCCGTGCTCGGGGCAAGTCGACCCGCTGGATGCGGAAGGGGAAATAATGGCGCGATACTGCTGCCGGGGCGAAGATGGACCGAAAGCGTGCCTGCGCGCGGACCCTTGGGCACTGCACAAGAGGGGCAAGTTGATGTCACAAAGGGATGGTGGTTTTGTCGGTAGAGGGATAGGAGGGGAGGGAAGTTATATAAGAGCTGGTTTAGGGAGTTGGTATGGCTGTTGAGCTTGATGGGACGATAATTCAAGGTGAGAAAGGTAAACGACTGAAAAGAGATATATCGTTGCTACAAGTACACATACATTTGTTGAGCTGTCTATCTGTTGCCTATACTCAGTCATCTCGTCTCTTATCTTCTCTACTTGTTTTCCTCTCTCTGCAGGACCAGAGTACTTTCTTAAGAACTCACTCTCTTCCCATCTCCACAAACGACACCCCATCTCCACCCACCATGCCTCACGCTTCCTCCCCCGACACCTCGACCGCCCCTCTCACCATCGCCAACACCCCTCTCCTCGTCAACGACGGCCCCCTCCAACCCTCCCAAGTAGCCTACCTCCGCCCCTCCTCCCCCGACGAACCCATCGACATCCTCCGCGCCCGCTACGCCCAAGACGGGTACCTCTTCCTCAAACAACTCCTCCCACGCCCCGACGTCCTCGCCGCTCGCTCCGCCTACTTCGACCTCCTCTCCCCCTCCGGCGTCCTCAAACCCGGCACCGACGCCGTGCAAGGAATCTTCGACCCGGCCAAAGACCCAGCCGACTACCCCGGCATCGGCGCCGGCGCCACCGATAACAACGGCCGCCCCGGCGGCGAGTCCGCCAAACATTTCGTCGACCTGGCCCTCAAAGCGCACACCGAGGACTGGTATGCCGACACGTTCTGCAAGCATCCCGTGTTGATGGATTTTGTCAAGGCGTTTACGGGGTGGGGTGAGGACGCGTTGGCGTTGAAGAGGACGCTGCTCAGGAACAACACGCCGGGCAACAGGGCGATTGGCGTGCATTACGATCAGATTTTCCTGAGATACGGGGATCCGAGTAGTGTGACGGCGTGGGTGCCGATGGGCGATGTCAAGTTGAACGGGGGTGGGTTGATTTATCTGGAGGATGGTGAGTTGGCCTTTACTGATTCGCTGTGTTGTTTCGCGCCTCTCCCCCCGTTTCCCTCTCTTCTGGTTCGGAGACAAGGAATCGAAAGAGCAAAGGCCGGAATGGATGCAGTAAAGAAAAGACAACCTAACCCCCCGTCCCCCCACAGGCCACACCCTTGGCACAGAGCTCGAAGCCGCCTTCACGGCCAAAGCCCTCGCCACCGGCCTCACCCCCGAGCAAACCAAAAACGCCTTCAACCAAAACATGATGTCGACCGGCTTCCTAGCCGAGGGCCCCACCGCGTTCGGCGCCGAGCACAAAAGACGCTGGCTGGTGACGGCGTACGAGGCGGGAGACGTGGTGCTGCATAGTCCGCACGCCATCCACGCGAGCACCATCAATTGCGATCCCCAAGGCGTGATCAGGGTGGGGACGGATCTGCGGTTCGTGGATACGAAGAAGGATGTTGATACGGTGAGTGTGCTTCTTGCGGTGATGGGGTTTGTGGGGATGATTGCTGACTGTGGCGCGTAGCGGTGGTTGGATCACTATCGGTTTGGTGATGGGGTCTGAGGGTATCGGTATGGTTGTGCGTGTAATGGTGGTGGAGGGCATCTTATGAGTTTCTTTACTGCGACTATATCTACTCGTCCGGTCATTTCGGCTCGCTGGCTTATTTTCGATACTTGGATTTTGTACCGAAACCTCCGTTGCTCTTTCATCGAGGGTACCTTCATGTCAGCTCCGCAATATGCAAGTGAATGGCTGGGTGAGAGAAGTGTGTTTATCTCATACGGCACTGTCCACGTTTGTCTTGGCTCCAAGTTCATGGGGGGATGTATCTACAAGCTTTTAGACAATCACTGCCACATAGCGAATGCAGGCAACATACAAACATCACTAACACTCAACCATCCCAAACCACAGCCCCTACATCAACACGCGCACTCAAAAAAATATTATCTGCATTCACAACAAAATCATGCCCCGGACTCGTACTTCCCCCGTACGGCCACTTCGCCCCGCTTCCTCAACTATTCTATAAAAAGCTTCCCAACTCACTCCCCCCCCCCCCCCCCCCCCCCCCCCCCCCCCCCCCCCCCCCCACCTCCCGCTACGACGACTATGGCTGAGGCCGGAACGTCCACTTATCTTTCGGTCCCGACATCAGCCATAGTCGTCTAGCATCCCCCTTCCCCCACGTCCCCCCTCACTGCTGCGCGCACCGGCGGTCGATGTCCAACCGCTTCTTCTCCCGCCGGTACCGCTCCACGTGGTCCTCGTCGGAGGAGTCCTCCTTCTCCTCCTTCTTCTTCTTCCTCTTCTCCTCCTCCTCCTCATCGCCGCTCTTGGCGGCGGCGTCGGCGGCCTGGGGCGGGCGCGGGAGCCTCCTGCGCGGCTGTTGAAGCTGCGCAGGGCCACCGCAGACCTCACCCTCCTTCTCCTTCTCTATCATCTCCCCCAAGCTCTCCTGCACCGCCATCCGCAACCACGCCTCTTCGTCCTCGGCCGTGGTTGGGACCTCGTTGTGCCAGGAGGGTTCCTCCTCCAACGGCTCCTGCTCGAGGGAGCCACTCTGCTCGACCAGCTCGGGGGAGCTGGGACGGAGGCGGCTGGATCCCAACAGCCCGGACCTGATGCCCTCCCGGGCCTGCTCGCTGAGGCCCTCCCACGTCGTCTCGCGCGCCGCCCGCTTGCGGGGGACACGGCGAGACTTCTCGGCCCCCTGTTGCTGCTGCTGCTGCTGCTGCTGCTGCACGAGGTTGAGGTTGCCGGGGGACCGGACGGGGCGGAAGGCGGCGCGGTGGTAGGAGAGGTGGCTGGAGGGCAGGGGAAGGAGGCGGCTCGGGCTGGGTGTTGGCGGGCTGGCTGCGCGAGCGGACCTCTCCTCCCGCTGTGGCGAGCGAGGCGAGTCGCTGGGGAGGGGGTAGGAGGAGTTGGAGAGCTTGGAGGACTCGATGATGGGGCTCGGGGCGAGGGATTGTGTGGTGGGGGGGCTGAGCAGCTCTGTTTGACGCTCTTGCTCTATCGCTCGGTTTAGCTGGTCCCAGGTGTGACCGTCGTGGTCTGTTGGCTGCTGGGTCGGCGGAGAAGTGTAGCGCGGGTTTCTCTTCCATTTGAGAGGGAGGATGTCGGATATAGGGAGCTCAGTCAGGTCTGGACGAGCAGGGTGTGGTGGTGGTGGCATCAGAGCTCTGGCTTCGGCTTCGGAGTCGGCGGGCTCTTCGACTTCTTCGGGAGCTGCATTTTGGGGGCTGTCGAGGTCTCGAAGAGAAAGCGCTATGGCTGCTTGGATGTCGGCGTCGACGGGTTCGTCAATTTCTTCGGCTTCTTCGGTGTATGCCTCTGGTGGATTCGGGAGATCTTTCAAAGAAAGCGCAATAGCTGCTTCAATCTCTTCTCGCTCCTGTGCATCCTCGAATGAAACCCAGTTTGGTTCGTTGTCTGTGCTCTGCTGCTGCTGCGCGTCGTTGTTGTTGTTGCGGTCGTTGTCGTCTAACAGGCTGGGGGGAGTCCAGGTAGCGTATTGAGGACGTGCAGGGCGCTCGACTACGTAGCGACCGAGCATGGGTGAGGGAGGGTCTTCGTCTTGAGCGTTTCCTTCTTCAAGCTGTTCAGCCTCTGCGCTGCTGGACACCGGAGTTGCATGGTCTGAGTGGTCCGACGATGGATATCCGACTAGGGTGACCCCAGAAGTTTGGAAGTCTTCGGGCTCATCAGAAGCAGACCTGTCTTGTGCAGCATCGTCTTCAGATTCAATTGGTGCACTCGTTGTTTCGAAGCCAGGAAAGTGGTAGGCGGGAGACGGGCCAGCTGTGTTACCTCCAGTAGGCTGGTAGTCTTCAGTCTTAAGCGTCGTCGTGGCCTCATCAATCTGAGTAGTGTCGGTCGGGGCGGTGGTTGTTCCAAAACCCGGAAAGTAGGTTGCGGGCAGGTAATATTCAGGAGGTGACAGCGGTTCATTCTTGACCTTTACATGTTCTGTGAGGTTCTCTGACCGATTTGCTTCCTCAATCGTAGGCGACAGCGGTTCGATCTTGACCTCTGCATGTTCTGTGAGATTCTCTGACCGATCTGCTTCCTCTATCGTAGGCGACGCTTCCGTAACATGCGTGCGGGAGTCGTGTCCGCTCGCCTCGAGTATCAGATCTGCAAGGAATTGTGCGACTGAAGAAGAGCCATCAGTGTAGAGAAGCGGGTTCATGAAATATGCTGGACGCTTACGCTCTTGCACATCTTCAGCATCATCCGGATCGGACTGTGCAAGCTTACGCTTTGGTTGCGATGAGCTGAATGCTGAAGATCCCGACGGCTGCTTCGAAGGCTTATCGCCGCTCTCAAGAGACTGGGATTCGGGTTCAGTGTGCTTGTCGTCGCTCTCCAAAGTCTGCGTATGCTGTGTATCCGCCGCAGTACGTTCCATCGCACTGGGCGCGGGCAAGGGAGCATTGTCGTCGCCAGCAAGATCTTCGTCGTGGTCACTTCCGCTGGGCAAAGGCGTCGTTGTCGCAAGGTGGAGTTCCGCCTCAAAGTGCTGCTCCATGGTCTCAGCATTCAAGTCCGCGTAGCTGTTGTTAGTCTGCTGTGTGCTTACCTTGAGTGCATCCTCCTGGCTGGTCTCTGGCTGTGATGCAGGTGCAGGCTCGTCCTCCATGACCTCGTCACTGACTGCGCGCTCACGCGACGGCTCGTTTGACGGCGCCATGTGCTGGTAGAGCCTAAGGCGACGGGGGCGGGCTGTTTGCTGTCGTTGTTTGGCTGGCTGCGAAGTGATAGACGGTACTGGATGTGCTTTATGCAGTCGAGATCTTGGAAGGGGCTGGCAAGAAACTGCGTGGAGGTTGAGGGTCGGGGGGAGGGTATTGTTGTGCTTGGGATCTTCTTTGGCGTCGGAGGAGACTGAGCCCTACCGCACAGCCACCAGGAGGGCAAACAGAACAACAACAACAGCCACAATAGAACATTGGAGCTGCAAGTTTCGAAAGACTGGATTGAAGTACAACACTGCCGTTCTAATGCCTTGCTCTTATGCTTTGCAGCATGGCCATGCGAATAACCTTGCATGGCCATATTTTGGGTTATCTTGGGCGATTCATCGCATCGGTCTGCCGCCCTGAAGCAAGGTCAGAGCGATTCGATTGTGGCCGGACCGTAGTTGAAGCAAGTCAGGACTACTTCTGGAAGTGACGCCCTATGTTATCGAGGTCAGTCAAGACAACCGTTCTTAGGAAGTAAGAGGATGACCATCCTCTCAGTTCTAGAGAAGTCGAACCAATCCCGCGCCACAGGCTGGACTGTAGTTGATGCATGACGGTACTATTTCCATAGATGTCTTGGGGCAAACTCCGAACAAATTCCCTAGGTTACTGAAGTCAGTCTAGACAACGGTTCTTGGGACGTAGGAGCACATTCACAGTCTCTATCATAGAGATGTCGAAGTGAGTTGACCCAACGGTTTTTCTGCAGCCGAAGCAAACCAGGCTCACTCTACGTGTGTCTAACTAAGTAAGCCCCAAATTGACTCCCCAGGTCATTGGACTAAGTCCAGACAACGGCTTTGAGGAAGTAGCAGAACATCACCGTCTTCGCCCGAGAGAGGATGATACAAGTCCGTAGCAAAGGTGGTGTGCCGAAAGCCCGAGAGGGGTAAAATGATTGTCGTCGAGCAAACTTTGCCTATTAGATATCTGCTGCTCAGGCTGATTTTATTCTCCTAAAGGTCGAAGGCAGAGTAACTTTCATCTCAGAATCGGCACCATCTAGACTTATTCTAGTACCGTGGGAGTTGGATTCAACGCTTGTGGTAGGACAGATAGAGGCGTAGTGCTGGCTTGTTTCGATTTCCCAAGTACCAAAGCCAGTTCTACTCTTATATCCTGAGACGCTGTCCAGGCTTACCGCAATCACGTAGAGAATTGCGTCAAGGCATACTTTCAGATGAAAACTTCACATACACGTCTGCCAGAATCGCGTCTACATGGCCCTTTCATCTGAGTCATCGCCTGGCGATACATGAGGGTACGATCTGGATAACCGAAACAGTTTCTTCCACGATACAAAGAGCGAGCGCCAGGTCAGGGTTGGAGTTCATCACGAGAGCGCATACGGGTTGATACGAGTTGAATTCAGATGGCTGAAGATGCAGTGCAGAAGGAAAAGATGGGATGAAGTGGCCCGGAGAGAAAGTAGATCCCCGCGGGGCTTGCAAACGCCGACATCCGGGCCAGGACGGCCGGTAATTGAACTGTCTTGGCATCCGCCAAATGCTCTAACTAGTCGGGCACATGTGAAACGGATCGGGTCCGTGCGTATCGCGAGAAAAGGAGTGGCAAACACTGATCGCGCTAGACCCAAAGCGGTCGAGAGAGAATTAATGATTAAGTAATCGATTATCTACCGGTCTATCTAGTACTATTTATATATATACTTTAAAGTCTCCTTATCGTATCGTGATAACTTCTACACTATTAATAGGCCTATCTATAGATCTATAATATAACTAATTAATCCTCTAGACGCCGGAATTTAACCGTTAAGGCGACTAAGGTATTAAGACCCTAGGGTCGATTATTTCAATTAACATACTATTACGGCGGGGAGGTCCCGGGCTACTAAACGAGTAAGCTAGGCTAGACAGAGCAAAAGGATCGGATTAATAACGAGGTTCTAGTTAACTAGAACCTCGTAGGAGGCTACGCGCGCAAGA
>ML978713.1:0-56788 GCA_010015785.1 Saccharata proteae CBS 121410 | reverse complement strand
GTCTAGCTCGAGCTCTAGTAGAAGCTCTTTAAGCGCGACTTCGAAATCGTCCTAGTACTTAGGAGTAGTAAGAATCCGAGAGTTAGATATAGTATAGACAGAGTTAACGGCGTAGGAGGTACGAGACTTTAGTAGTAATTAGTAGTGAATTAGTAAGGGTCGAGGTTAATAGATAACCTTAGGGACCGAAAGTTAATAGGTTAGCCGATAAGTCGACGGATTAGTAATAGTCGAAGCTAATAGATAGCTTTAGGGACCGAGGGATCGAGGCTAAAGGATAGCCTTAAGGCTTAAGGCTAATAGGCAGCCGTAGAAGCCTTAGAGGGGAGGGGTTAGTGTATAGTTATAGGCAGGTAAACGGTTCCGGGCTTATAACTATAAAACGGATCGGGTCCGTGCGTATCGCGAGAAAAGGAGTAGTAAATACTAATCGCGCTAGACCTAAAGCGGTCGAGAGAGAATTAATGATTAAGTAATCGATTGTCTACCGGTCTATCTAGTACTATTTATATACATGCTTTAAAGTCTCCTTATCGTATCGTGACAACTTCTGCACTGTTAACAGGCCTATCTATGGATCCATAACACAACTGATTGATCCTCTAGACGCCGGAATTTGACCGTTGAGGCGACCAAGGTGTTGAGACCCTGGGGTCGATCATTTCAATTGACAGCACACTACCTCCGGCACAACACAGTAAAGTCGAAGTACATACAATCAACACCGCTGTTTAGCCTTCATCAACAAACCTGAACACTCCATGATAAATGCAGTGACACGACTCAAGCAGCCTGGCTTTCCGCGGAGCGTCCAAGGCCGAAGAAATCAGTCACACAGTCACACAGTCACACCACGACGATGATGGACATGGCATACAGTGGTAGTAATCTCAACCTGCGCAACCCCGCAGTACATGCGTTGACTTGTGGAGGCTCCGCATGCTTCTCCGCAATTTTGTCAAGCGCTGGCGCATGACCGTTGGCGAGTTCCGTGGTTGACACGCGGAGCTATAAAAATGGTCGGATGTACCCAATTGATTTCCTTTTTCTTATTGTCACAATTTTCTCTGTATGTCTTTTTGCCGTCATGACACCCAATCGCTACGGGCTACTCTCCTTCGCGCTCCTCGCGGCGCGAACTGCCGCCTACATTGCCAGCGACGGCACCGTCGTCATCCCCGGCGCCTCCTCCTACAACGGACTGAACTTGGTCCCGCAGATGGGCTGGGACAATTGGAACGCGTTCGGTTGCGACGTCTCCGAGTCTCTGCTTCTGAACACGGCGCAGGCAATGGTCGACTACGGCCTGCGGGACCTGGGCTACAACTACGTCGTGCTGGACGATTGCTGGAGCAGTGGACGCAACGAGAGCGGCTATCTGGTCGAGGATACGACCAAGTTCCCGAATGGAATGAAGCATGTGGCGGATCGGGTGCATGCGATGGGGATGAAGTTTGGCATGTATAGCTCCGCGGGTGTGTTTACTTGCGCGAGGTATCCGGGGTCGTTGGGGAACGAGGAGAAAGATGCGGCGTACTTCGCCAGCGTGGGGGTGGACTACCTCAAGTGAGCATCATTGCTGCCAGAATGCAGCCGAAGAGGAAAACGACGTGCTGACCACCGGACTTAGATACGACAACTGCTACAACCAAGGCCAATCCGGCACCGCCCTCATCTCCTTCAACCGCTACTCGGCCATGTCGCGCGCCCTCAACGCCACCAACCGCCCCATCGTCTACGCCCTCTGCAACTGGGGCGACGACAACCCCTTCGACTGGGCCTACACCATCAGCAACAGCTACCGCATGTCCGGCGACATCTACGACTCCTTCTCGCGACCCGACTCGCGCTGCCCCTGCACCAGCACTCCCTGCGCCTGGCCCGGCTACCACTGCTCCGTCATGAACATCCTCAACAAGATGGCGCCCATCGCATCGCGCTCCCAACCCGGCGCCTTCAACGACCTCGACATGCTCGAGGTCGGCAACGGCGGCCAGTCCGACTCCGAATACGTCCTCCATTTCACCATGTGGGCCATGATGTCCTCCCCGCTGCTCATCGGCACCAACATCCCCACCCTGAGCCCCGCCAACCTGGCCATCTACTCCAACCCCGCCGTCATCGCCCTGAACCAGGACCCCTCCGGCACGGCCGCGGTGCGCAAGTGGCGCGAGCTGGTCGCCGACGTGGACGAGTACGGCCAGGGCGAGATCGCGCTCTGGACCCGCGCGCTGGATAACGGGGACCAGGTGTTTGCGTTGCTGAATGCGGGCAATGCGTCCAGGACGATGAATGCCAGTCTTTATGACGTGTTTTTGGACGAGGCGACGGCGGGCGCGTATCGAGCTCCCGCTGCGTTCAGTCAGGTTTGGGACGTGTACGATTTGTGGGCGAACAGGATGAGTGATGCTGAAGCCGCTGCCATCATCGCTGGGAATTCGACCGCGGTGGCGGGCTATGGCATGGGTTCGAATAGTACGACGAGGTATAACGCCACGGCGATGAGTTATGCGGATGGCATTGCCAATAACGTGACGGCGTTGTATGGGATGAAGGTCGGTAGTATTGGGCCGGGGAAGGACAGCATGTGGGAGACGACTGTGGAGAGGCGCTCGGTGGGCTTGTTTAGGTTGAGACAGGCGGGAAGTTCGGGGATGAGGAAGAGAGATGAGCTGTAGTTGGTCACATGTAGTTTGATGAATTTGAAGTTTATCTTGATGTAGGTCTCGCATGGAAAAGTTTGTTGCGGATTTCCATGCCATGCGCCTCCCGCTATGCTACAATTAGAATGTGTGTGCCACACCGTGCCATGCAAGCCAGACTGCCTATGCGAAACCCATGATCCGAAGAAGTACACGTTGTACAAGAGGCCAACCAAGGGTATGAAACAACGGCCACCGAGAACGCCTCGCTATGAATACCTCCCAAAGTAATAAAAAGCAAACCGACTCTCATCATCATCGTCCTCGTCTCTTACCTCACATTCTCTCCACTCCTTCTCCTCGCCCTTCCCACCCGCCTACAACTGCATAAACTCCTCCGCAGCATTAAAGTCCGGCGGCGGCCTCCTATACAACACCCTCCCCTTCCAATCCAGACCCGTATACTCATTCGTGATCCAAATGCCCCTCTTGGCCCTCTCCTCTTCCGTCACCTCATTAGCGGTTATTGCAGCCTCCCCATCACCCTCACCCGCCTTTCCACTCGTCTTAGCAACCAGATCCAACAACTCCCCCGTCATCCCAATCTCTCCATCACTGACCCCCAACCCATCTCGCGGGATCCAGATACAAGGCTTCGTCATCCGCAACGCGGAGTGCTCAAACGCAGCTCGAACCAGAATATCCCTCTCGGAAGGGGTCAAGTCCTCGAGTTCGTCGTGGTAGTTTTGGAAGAGGAAGGATTTGGTTGGCGCGCCGACTTCGGGGTCGGGATCGAATTGTGTTGTTGGGGTGGAAATGATGCCGGGGTTGGAGGGGTTGGATGGATCGGAGGGGGTGGAGGAGGAGTGGTCGATGTGGTGGCGGTGGCGGCGGTTGGGGGACGTGTGGTCGTTGTTCCAGGCTTGGGAGGTGGGACGGGGGTTAGGCATGGGTTTATCAATGCCAGTGCGGCGGCGGTCTTTGGCCAGAGGCTTTAGCTCAATGTCGTTGTTCTTCTCGGTGGAGTTGGGGGAGGTGGTTCCATTGGAGTCGCCGTATTCCGGACGCTCCTGGTCCTCATCCTGGTCCTCCCCTTCGTCCAGAGCCTGCCTCTCCGCAATCGCCCTCTCAAACGCCTCCTGCCTCTCCTGCGCCTCATCCTCCATTGTAATCGGCACAAACTTGAAGAGCGGCGCAAACGCATCATTCAGCATGAACTGGTAGAAGATGGTGAGGAGGATAGCGAAGATCATGACAATCGCGTGGGGAACGCAGACAGCCTCGCCGTCCTGGTTCCGGACGAGGAAAAAGAGGCCAACGAGGCAGAGTTCCATGGTGTAGAGGCCTGTAAAGAGCTGGTAGACAGCGCGAGGGAAGAAAAGGCCGCCGGAGTCGGTTTGCCAGCGCATCACGTAGAAGGCTTGGTAGCGCCAGACAACCCAGAAGCCGCCGGCCATGAGGAGGCCGAAGATGAGTATTAGGGGGGAGATGACGGAGAAGATGATCACTGTGTGGTGGTTTAGCATTGGTGAGGGTTATTGAGGACGGGAGGTCACTTACCGATGCAGCCGAGGTTGGTGTAGAGAGGGAAGGTAGTGCCCCAGCTCGAGTTTTTGACTGATCTCATGCGAGAGAACTTTTCACGCGCGGTGGCATCCATCATCCGGCCCCAGATGAACCACTTGAACAGACCCATGAGCTGTGCCAGCGACTGCGACGTGTTCGACAGTGTCTGCAGGAGAAGGTAGGAGAAGAAGTAATCGCTCGACCTCGGAAGATTGTTGGCTAGGACAGTAGGAATAGACAGCGGCGAGTTGGCAATGTTGGTGATGACAGTCGTAATACCGCTCGAAATGGAGACGACCAGGAAGACCTGGACGAAGAGGAATATGAAGTAGAAGATCTGGACCGTGCGCTCCTTCTGCACGCCCGTCACCACGCCGGAGAAGTTGATCAGCAGGCGGAAGATGACGGGGACGAGGGCCAAAAACACGGCTTGCAGCGTTGGCGGCAGCACACCCTGCAGGAAACTCTTGAGCCATCCGGGTATGGTGCTTAGCCATTTGAGCCAGCTGTATGTTGACGCAACACTGTTGATTTGCGATAATGAACCGACAAAGGCCATGGGGAAGGCGTAGAGGATGGCCATGCCGACACAGATGGCAACGACAAAGATTGTGCGAAGTAACTTGTCCCACCACTGCATGGACATGTTATCCCAAACGACGTCTTTTGGATCAATCTCCAAAACACGGGGTCCCATGTTCTTGGGCCTGTGGTGGGTGACGGACTGACAGGCCATGTGCGCGGCTACCTGGTGGTTGAACTGGATGAAGGCCGAGTTCATAAGAGGATATCTTTCCAGATCCTGCTCCGCCTCCACAACCTGCTCGTTCAGGACCAGAAGCTGGAGCCGACAGTAGTTAATGACGTCGACTTTCTTGCCAAAGGTCGGCCACCAGCCAGGCCGGATCTTCCACCACCAATTCGAATGCGGGTATTTTGACAGCCTCATCGTCTCACGGTCTTCGGGCTTGATGTATTTGGCCCACACGCCCTCTTCATTATCCTTCTTGACTTGCGCCTCGTAAGCTTCCCAGTCGATGAGCGGAGGTTTCTTCTTCGATTCCTTGTGCTCTTTCTTCTTCCTTTTATTCTGTTCTTCCTCATCGTCGGATGCGGTAGCTGTAGCTACATTATCCTGCTTCTTCATACCACCCTTCCCGAGGGAGTCGTTCGAAAAGTTGGACGTAGGGCTTGCGTCAGGACTTGGGTCAGGACTCGGGTTAGGACTGGGCTGGCTTAACGGATACTCGTCATCTTCATGGTACGGTTGAGGACTCGGGAAGTTGCTGCTGGTCCTGATCCAACGGAAGGGGCTGCGGAGTTTGCTGTCCTTGGGCTCTTCCACGTCCTCTTGCACGGAAGGACGAGCCGCAGGCCGAGCTCCTGGAGAAGCAACCGGAGCGAGAAACGTCGCAGACCTTGGCGGGTTAGTCCCAGTTCTATCGGTGCCCTTGTGCAGGAAATCCTTTGACTTTGGTGGTGGACTATTCACAGGAGTCGGTTCAGTCTCGTCTGTTCCGCGATGAAGATGATCGTGCGATGGACCTAATGCGCCCGCCTCATGAGGCACTGGACGCGACTCTTCCGCACCGTCAACGTCCGGAGCGAAGCCGCCATCGTTGGCGTGCTGGAGACCTCCGTCGACCTCATGCATACCCCGGTCTATGTCTTCGCGCGCCCGACCAAGGCTCTTCATGACACCGTCCGCCGTGCTGTGACCGAGATTGTCGACGCCACGGCCAAGCGCACCAAAACCACGTCCCAGACCGCGACCGATAGTTTCCAGCCCATGGCCGACGATTGGAATAGGAATTTTGCGACTTTTGGAATGTTGCGAGGATGTCTCGATGGCTTCATCCAGAACCTCGTCGACGGTGTGGGGTTGATTAGGGTTACCGGTACTCGTACCAGCGTCCTGATCAGCCAGCTCCGCGATGCGCTGGTCGTGCTCGGCCTCCTCTTGCAGCTTCTCTTCCTTGGTCTTCTTCTTCTTGCCCCGCTGTTTCTTCTCTTCCTTCTCCCGCCTTTCGTCGTCCTTTTGCTTGCACTTTCGAATGAGGGCGGTCTCGGCCGATTCCAACTTGCGGGCAAGTTCAAGTTGCTTGTTCTTCAGATCCTGCAGCTCGGTGTAGTCTCTGTTAATCCATATATTCCTGATGCCACCCGGGAAGGCGTCGAAGAGGTGATCAAGCGCGTCGACATTGCACCACTTTTGGGGGATGTTGGTGACGAGTACAGTGGTTGCGGAGGCTCTAATGCGATGACTGGGCGACGTCATCCACTTCTGGCGTTCCTGAATGTAGTGTTTGAGCTCGCCGTAGCAGACAAAGCAAGACCATATTATGACGACAAGTGCCATGATCAGATGGGCGATGAAGCGATTCGTTTTATTCGTACCGATGTTGGTCCAGCCCAGGACATCCAGCCCGGTCGCGCCAGGCTCGTTGATTCCAGCGGCATTGATGGGTAAGAGGACGGGAAGGACGACGCAGGCCATCGGGACGAATATCTTGAGCAGGAGGACGAGGTAGCGAACGAAGAAGTAGGCGTCGAGGCCGCACTTGTCGATGAACTCGCGGCGCTTGGTCATGAAGACTGGCTTCATCCAGGCGATCCATCCTGGCGGCGGAGGCAGGAACCGCTGTCGCTCGGGCACGAGATAGGTGGTTGGAGCACTGTCGGCGGTCAGCGACAAGGCATGCTCTGGCGGTGAGGGCACTCACTATATCTTTGCGAACTTCTGTCGCAGCAGGTAGAAGACAGTGATGAAGACTCCGAACAGGACGAGACCGGTGGCCAAGGTGGCGGCGAACTGACCAAAGGAGATGTTGGAGTAGTTCTGAGCCTTGCCAGACACGCCATCGCTGCTGGACGTCGAGTTGGACGTATTAGTGGTCGACATGCTTCCAGAGCTTATGTCGATGGCAGATGCATGGAGGAGGTGGTGGAGGAGGTGGAGGAGGTGGAGGAGGTGGAGATGGTGGAGATGGCGGAGGAGGAGAGTGGGGGGAAAGAGAAAGTTTTCGGTGGGTGACAGCTGGGTCGACCGTGGTGGTGTGCGGTGTGTGGTGTGTGGTGTGTGGTGTGTGGTGTGTGTCGTGTCTCTTGGGCTCGTGTCGGGTTTGACTATTGTTGGTGCTGGACTAACTTAACGGTAACTTAGGGTGTAAGTTAGGGAAACGGGCAAAAGCACAGGCCCCTTGGCAACAGCGCCTCAGACGTCACCAGCCACGGCGCCAACGATGAAGACCACAACGGCAAAGGGCAACAAAGCGGCAAATGAGTGGTGAGTGATGAGTGGTGAGTGGTGAGTGGTGAGTGGTGAGTGGTGAGTGGTGACTGGTGACTGGTGAGTGGTGAGTGGTGACTGGCCAGTCGCCCCGCACCTTCGCGCCCTCTGCGAAACGCTTGCTGCGCTTGCTGCGCCACAACTTTAATCGCAACTCGTCCAGTCCATTACATCAACCTTCAGCGAAAAGGGGAGCTCGAGGCACATCATCATACGCATCTTTCGGCCCGGCGAGTCTCACGGATCGCCCTGACAGTCGAGCATCAACAGGCCGTGATATGCCGTGATGCCGTGGGGCTGCAGGACTGGGGAGCCTGGCTCGCACCGAAAGAGAGCTGCTGCGACACCAAATGCCCTTTGCTCGCCTGCAAGAGGATCATTAAGAATCGTCCAGAGGATGCGGGTGAGAACTTTATACCAGCCCAGAGCTGACTGTATGCAAGCCAGAAGGCTCGACATTTCTGGTTCTGCTCGCCGAAGCTCAATTTCCATGTACGAGAAGAGGAAGAGAAAAAGAATTGCAGAAAAACAAAACATCTACATCTAATCGCCAAAGAACATCCAAAATACCCCCACAACTTCCACCTATGTCTTCCATCTCATCATCGTCAGACTCGCCTTGGGAAACGTGAACAGCCGCTGACCGTCCCAATCGCTCTCCTTGACTCCGACCTCCTCCTTCTCCTCCGTATTCACAACCCCGACATCCCTCCCCGTAACGGTATAAACACTCACCTTCCCCTCTCCCACACCCTCAACCCTCGTCTCCCAATCCCTTTCCTTGTCAACATTAATCACTACTAAACCCACTATCCCGTCCCTATCGACCGCACAACTGACATCCAGCCACGGCGTCTTGCAAACCCCTCTCACCCACCTCGGTTCCGTCCCGCCCTCCCACTCCCCACAAGCCACATGCACACCCACACTACTCCCCCTCATATACCGACTGAACAGCAACAACGGCCACCACGTCGTCTGCTTCACCAACCCCCTCTCCGTCGTCATAAGCGGACTAATCACGTTGACACTCTGCGCGATATTCGCCATGCCCACACATCTCGCCTGCCGCACAAACACATTCAACCACACCCCCACCGCCAGCGCGTCCGACAGCGTGTACAATTCCTCCGCCCCAAGCTCGCCGGGCGCCCGCACCGGGTCCCAGACGTTCCATTCGTCGAAGCAGATCGTTGGCCGAGGGACCGTAGCCGGGACGCCGTTCTCGATGAACGCGAGATCGATGAGGGAAGCCGTGATCTCGATGGCGCGCTCCGCACCCCTCGGCGCCGTGGCATTGGCCTCGTGGGAAATCTTCCTCTTCTCCCCAACCTCCGTCTCCTGACCTCCTGTCCCCGGCGCCCCCGTATAAACGTGGATACTGTGCATATCGATCAACCCCTTCGTCGTGCTCCCTCCCAACCCATGCACATCCCACCTCACGCACTCCTTCAACACATACGCATCCCAACTACTCGTCCCATCCTTCCCACAAAGCACAAGCTCGATCTCCGGATCCAGCAACTTCAGCGCCTTGGCCCACTGATACGCCTTATGCGCGTACGCCTCCTTGGTGCTCTGCTCCACCTGCCAGGGCCCCCAGACCTCGTTGCCGAGAGCCCAGTACTTGACGTTGTAGGGGTCGGGGTGGCCGTGGGAGCGGCGGAGATTGGCGTAGTAGGTGTTTTTGGTGCCGTTGCAGTATTCGAGCCAGCCGAGGGCTTCGTCCAGGGTGCCAGTGCCCATGTTTAGGCAGAGGTAGGGGGCCGTGTTGGCGAGGGTGCACCAGTGGAGGAATTCGGCGGTGCCAAAGGCGTTGCTTTCGGTGCCGAGCCAGGCTAGTTCGGGGCTGAGATGGGGTTTAGTCTTGAGGACTACAGCAGGAGTGGCGGGTTGAAGATGGGATGATGAGGAGAGTGAATGTCAAGGAGAATTGAGGGATGAAAAGTATAAATGCATTTTCCCCCCATTTCTTTTTCCTCCTTGTTGAGAACAGGAAAAACACACGAGAATATATCACCAACAAGACAATCAACGGCAAAAATATTCAGTACTTACCGAGCAGGTCTCTCCTCCCTCGGCCCAACCCCATCCATCCAGTGATAAGTAGCACAAAAGTTTCCACCCGGATACCTCACCACCGGGCAGTTGAGCTCCTTGAACGCCTCAATGACATCTTTCCTGAAGCCGTTCTCGTCCGACAGCGGGTTTCCCGGATCATAGATGCCACCGTAGATACAACGACCCATATGCCTATCACCAACCAGCGAAGAAAAGCCCGAGTTAGCAATTCTTACTCTTGCACAGAACGAAGGTATCATGTATAAGCGCCTTCGTACTCAGTAAAGCCTCCATAAACATTATCGTTGATCTCAGCCAGCCTGTGCCCAGCATTGACCGTAATACACGGCGTCTCCGTCTCGGCAATCTTGGTGAAGGTCGTCATTGTCGGCGTTGAACGGTCGAAGAGTCAGGATGCTGAAAAGACAGGATTGTCATCCGTACGCAGCGCCGGAATATGGCACGTCGGCCAGCTTTGAATGGTGGGGATTGCGCTGTCGGGCTCTCACCACATGCCCGCCTGCTGCTGCCCCCACCCTTGGCCAGTCGCGCTTCCATCTCGTCCGGCCGTGAATTCATCCCGTCCGTGTCAGCTGCTCTGGTACTCGCCAGAAGTGCTTCCTTCGTTCTCGAGCGAAGTGGGTCTCCGAGGTTCGCTCCGAAGCCCATCCATCCAACGACGTTCCCTAGCAAGTAACTTAGAAAGGCGTTTGTCGGCCGTCGTGTGGATGATTTTCTGGGGTAATCGGGGCGTATTGGTGGAAAAAAGGGATTTCGCGCGCGGGGGACAAGCCACGACGTCTGGGGAACAAGCCGAGGCGCCATCTCATCAACTCAAATGCCGGCAGACCATTCCATCCACATCACTCGGCTTATCTCCTGCCGCAATCCGATGCCTCGTCCAACCGCCAAATGCGGAGAATCCGCATCAATGAACATGCCGTACAAGCCTGAGCATCATGCCGCGCTGTGAGCGGGATTGTTAGCCTCGAATCTTGGCCTGAGCCGGCGCAGGCCCTCCGCGTGGACGGTTTTGTGGCGTGAAGGAGGACAATGAACACCCGGAGAGGCGCTGTTCCCATGGGCCTGGTATAAGATGCGGGTGAAGTCCTCGGTAGTCGTGCTGTTGGTGAAAAGGACGTTTTTGATCGCCTTCTGGTTTTTCTTTCCGACCTTAAGTTCACGTTAGCTTCTTGATCATGGCTCTTCCACCGAAGTGGTACCAGGTATGAGTCTGAATCAACATCTGCTCATCTTCCATTTGAGCCGTGTTAACAACACGCAGTTCCTGGTCTGCGTCTTCGCATCCTTAGGCTCAGTCCTCTACGGCTATGACCTGGGCGTCATCGCTGAAGTGATTGCGAGCCAGTCCTTCAAGAGCAGGTTCGGTGCCGATGACAACAAAACGTATGTCCATCTCCTCTCCATCCGAATCGACCAGACACTGACGCCTCTTCTCTCGCTCCCGCAGCGGAGCCGTAGTCTCCGTCTTCACAGGAGGCGCCTTCTTTGGTGCAGGGTTTGCTGGCCCCGTCGCCGACAAACTCGGCCGCAAATGGACCATCTTCATCGGCGCCGTCATCTTCTGCCTTGGTGGAGGACTGCAGACGGGAGCGCAGACGCTTGACTACCTCTACGCTGGTCGATGTATCGCTGGACTCGGGTGTGCCTACCTTTCCCAACATCCCATCAACTCCACCAACACAGGCGCTGACGAAGAGACAGTGTCGGCTTCCTCGTCATGATCGTCCCCCTCTACCAAGCCGAGCTCGCCCACCCCAGCATCCGCGGCCGCGTGACCTCCCTCCAACAATTCATGCTAGGCATCGGCTCCCTCGCCGCGTCCTGGATCTCCTACGGCACATACATCGGCTTCGCGCCCACAGACGACGCCCAATGGCGCGTCTCGCTCGGCATCCAAATCATCCCCGCCGCCCTCCTCGCCATGCTAATCCTCCTCTTCCCCGAATCCCCGCGCTGGCTCATCGACCACGGCCGCCCCGAAGAAGGCCTCGCCACGCTCGCGAAACTGCACGCGCACGGCGACGAAAACGACACCTGGGTCCGCGCCGAGTACGACCAAATCCAAGACGCCATCACCGTCGAGCACGAAAACGAGGCCAAATCGTACGTCGAGCTCTTCACCGACAAGTCTTGCTTCCGCCGTCTCTTTCTCGCAATGTCGATCCAGGCCTCGGTGCAAATGACCGGCGTCAGCGCCATCCAGTACTACTCCGTCGATATATACGGTCAAATCGGCATCTCGGGCAACGATTCGCTTAAATACCAGGCCATCAACTCCATCATCGCGCTCGTGGCACAGTTTCTTTGCCTGCTCTTTATCGACCATCTCGGTCGGAGGTGGACGCTGATTGGCGGCAATTTGGGGAATACCGTTACTTTTATCATTGCGACGGCGCTGCTGGCGATTTACCCGCCTGGTGCGACGGGAAACCATGCTGCCTCATGGGGTTTCATCATCATGACTTGGGTCTATAACTTCTCGTTCAGCTGTACTTGCGGCCCACTGTCTTGGGTAGGTCACCTTCCCCATGTCCCTGAGCCACCTCCTCGTCTGAATATGCGCTTACCGATCAGATCATCCCGAGTGAGATATTCGACACGCGGACCAGATCAAAGGGCGTTTCGATCGCGACAATGACCAGCTTCGCCTTCAATACCATGATCGCGCAGGTCACGCCTATCGCTCTGACCAATGTCGGTTGGAGATACTATATCCTATTCGTCGTAAGTGGCTCCTTACTGTTAGTCCGGCATTTGAATCTTAATCGGTTGACCTGTTCCTGCTCGTTAGGTATGCAACTTCACCAACGCCATCTTCTTCTGGGCGATACTCCCCGAAACTGCCAAGCGGCCGTTGGAGGAGATGAAGTATCTCTTTACAAATGCGCCTCTGTTCGTGCCGACTATGGATAAGCATGATTACGAAACCCATGATCTGGAGAGAAGGGTCGAGCAGGTCGCGAGGAAGGGTAGTCTGGTAAATGTCCATCATGAGGAGAAGATTTGATCAAGGTCAGACCTGTGGATCAGTGAGTCGGGGGGAAGGCCCTAGGTCGTTGGTGGCCGTTCCTTTTCGCACTGCAAGACAGAAGTAATCGATTTCCGCGAAATCGAGATTTGGTATTTTTGATCAGTGACATACCACCGAAACCTTGTAACCTGTCTGGCATGTCCGACATGAAAGTTGACAAGACTGTAACACTATTTACTCAATGACACACACCTGCGTTGCGCCAGACGCCGTCCAGAATCAAATGGAGAAGGCCGTTGCCCGGACTTAGTCGACCGGAGCATGCTTGAACAAGAACGAAACACTTTCACCGTTGTGGGTACGCCTGCAGGCCTCGGCGAGCTGTGAGAAAAACGTTAGCAACCTGAAATCTTCCGAAGGTTGGCCAGAGGAACAAACCGTAGGACTGATATCAATCGTCTCGATACGCGAGCACAACTCCTTCTTCTCTTCGTGTGGTACAGTGTTGGTGACCACAATCTTGTCAAGTCGGCTGTTGTTCAAGGCCTCGATGGCGTTGCCGCTCAGAATTCCGTGAGTGACAATCGCGATGGCGGCATTGGCACCATGCTGAATGACAACATCAGCGGCCTTGACAAGCGTGCCGCAGGTGTCAGCCATGTCGTCCACGATGATGGCAGTCTTGTCCTTGACATCTCCAACAAGAACCATCTTCGAGACCTCGTTTGGCCTGGCGCGTTCCTTGTGGATCAACGCGAATCCGAGGTCCAAGCCGTCCGCAATTGAGGTAGCCCTTTTGGCTCCGCCCGCATCTGGACTCACGATGACGCACTCGCCAACCGGAAGGTTATCCTTGATCCAGCGCAGAGTGCTGGGTTCGGCGTAGAGGTTGTCGACGGGTACGTTGAAGAAGCCCTGGATCTGGCTGGCGTGCAGGTCCATGGTGATAACATGGTTGCAGCCGGCCGTCTGCAGCATGTTGGCCATGAGCTTGGCTGTGATGGGCGCGCGAGACTTGTCCTTCTTGTCCTGGCGGGCGTACGGGAAGTTGGGGAGGACGGCGGTGATGCGGCGCGCGGAGGCGGTCTTGCAGGCGTTGATCATGATCAGCAGCTCCATCAAACCATCGTTGATGTCGCCGGGTGCGGTGGACTGGAGGATGAAGACTGCGTATGTCAGGCTCGTGGTCCCATGCTAGTGCAGATGGATGTGGGCCATACCATCCTCGTCGCGAACAGACTCTCCGATAGTCACAGAGGTCTCCTGGTTCGAGTATTGCAGGACGAGAATCTTCGTCAACTCGATACCGAGCCTGTGCGGGACAGCGGGTAAGTATGCCTCTCAGCCGTCTGTAGTGCTTGGAGACTGTACCGGTCAGCCACCAGCTTCGCGAGCTTGGGGTGGCTGTTGCCCGTGAGCAGCTTGATCGAGTTGGTCGCCATGAGGAAGAGGTGAGGCGGGGAAGAGGAACGTGCCGCGGTTGGTCATGGTGAGAGGATAAAGGTAGAGCAGAGCAGTCCAAGAATTTTGGGCGTAGGGCTGCAGCACGCCGACGCGATTCTGCCACCGCCCGCGGCCTCGACTCGGCGAACCCCGCGCGCGGAAGCGAGCTTTTCCGGCTCCGTCGAAAACCTCCCGCTGTCCGCCAACACCTGCCTTTGGTCCATATCTCAAGCTTCTTCCTGGCTTCTTCTAGGGACCAAGGATCGCCTCGGCCATCGCACGCTATCACCATGGTGCGGCAGCCTCCCGCCAGGATCGCCCAGCCTGACGACAGCCACCACGGAAATAGTGTGGCGTACTTCTATCGCGAACGATGCGCTGTCAACCTACGCAGCCCAACCAAGCCACAAGCCACCTATCGTGAAGTCAGGACAGGCGGGCGACCATAGCATAATGTATGGACTCGAAAGCCAGCGAATTTGAGGCCCATCGACACTGCCCCCATCAACACTGCCACGATCCAAATCAAAGGCTAACAACTTATGGGGTATTGTCTACTAACTAGCGGCAAATAACCTACGACTACTCTACCAGGTACTGGCATCACTAAACTGAAACTTGGGACATCGCAATGAATACCGCTCTCAGACGGCCTGGATGGTCAGCCTTCGCACATCTCGCCCATCGCTTGTTCAATGTCTGAAAACAGGTCGAGCACATTGTCATCTGCGTAGATCCTGATCGACTCTACGTCCCTCCGCTTTGATCGCACCAAGTCTTCGACCCTCTCGTCATCGAGCGGACTGTGTGGAGGTGTTGTTTCGCCTCCATCATTCAATGTCGGTGATAGCGGAGTCATTGAAACGGCTGCCGCGACATGCTCCAGTAACTTCTGCCGAATGCGAAGTCGTCGGTTCTCGGCTTGGTCGATCTTGGAAGTCCAGTCGTCAATCGAAACGTCGAGTTCGATCAAGGCTTCTTCTTGCTTCAGAATACTCTCTCGTGAGAAGCGTATCGTCTCGGCTTTGATGAGGTAAGATATCATGCGTAGTTGAATCTTCTGTCTGCCCTCACGAAGCGACTTGTATGTGTTGCGTAAGTATTCGCATCTATCGTCCAAGGCACGCAGCTCCTGTGGACTGTTTAGTAAGCCGGACTTTTAGGAACTCATGATTTGAGACGACTTACTTTGGAGAGCGTTGCGACGTCTCGAGCTGACAACACCTCAAATGTGCTTGCTTCCTGCAAGGCCTGGCCTCGCAGCGACTCAATATCATGGGGCGGAAGCAGTAATGATGCCTCTGGTGCGAGAATGCCGCTCGGTAATGTCCAGGCGTCATTGCTTTCTTGTGTCATCATGCTGTTCTTCGAGCTTGTGTCTGAGCTGGTCCGACTGCGATTCCGCTTCCGAGCTCGTCGAATGGGTCTGCCTCGATCTATCATGGATATGGTGGACTCATTCCTCCAATGGCCTTCTACATTCTCTCGCCGGGATCTTGTGGAAGACAGGAACGGATCTGACTGTGACTCGGCCGGGGTCAGACATCCGAATGAGTAGCCGGGATACTCTGCCGTTAAGCTCGGACTGAAGGTCGGTTCTGCCGGTTGCCTTGGTGTCTGTCTTGGTGTCGGATATGATTTCGCCGCCATCAGTGGTGATTTCGGAGGCACCTCAGGAGGTTTTTCGTTGTCTGATCCTTCCAGGGAGGACAGGTCGGCAGAGCAAAGTGGCTCTTTGTCGACGCTGGGACCGAGGATTGGTGACAGAGGCTTCAGCGGTGGCAAGCAGAGCCCTGCCGCTGGCCTGGAAGATTTGCGAGGAGGTTGGGGTGTGGTTTTCAGAGGAGCTGGTCTTGTCACTGCAATCGGAGCTGGTCCTCTCACTGCAATCGGAGCTGGTTCCCTCACTGCAATCGGAGCTGGTCCTCTCGATGCAATCGGAGCTGGTCCTGTGACGCGCGAAACCATGGCATCACCGAATGGATTTGATCTCCAGTTGTTACCGGACCCTGGGCTGCTGTTGGACCGCTCGTGAACGTTCGAATCGGCGCGAGCCTGCAGCGGAGGTCGACCGGGGATGGTTGCTTGGGTTGTCAGCCGGATGTTCGAACGTAGTCGGAGTCGACTTACGAGAATCGATGCAAGCTTCTCGCAATGTCGACATTGGAGCTGGACCACTGTTGATCTCGGTAATGCTAATCTTTCTTCTTCTCGAAAAGGACTCCTTTCCGTTCCTGGGTCCCGGACGCTCCTGAGTCAAGATGGAATCGCTCATGGCAGTGCCAGAGCGGGCAACGGAGAGGGCGGCTGCCTGGTCTGAGGTGGATGAGCGGCTGTGGTAGGCGGGGATTTTGGTCGTCGGCGGCCAGAGCTGGTACTTTGGCGGCGGCTGGACATCCCGCGGACTCGGTTTTCGTGGTACCAAGTGCTTCCTCTCATCCTGCGTCTTGGATCCTTGGGTCAGAATGGCGGGATGGGAGGGCACTCGACTTGAAGCGGTCCATCACTGACTGACCTTGGACTCGGTGGGTGGGACGTCCTCATATGCATGAGCCTGGCTCCTATCCATCACGCTCTCTCGCATGCAATTGGCGATGTGTGTCATGCCGGAAGATGTGTCGGCAGGCAAGAGAATTGATTGATGTCTAGGGTTGGTTGCTGCGACTCGAGGTGTTTCCAAGAGAGTGGAATTCCTTGTGGAGCAGTAGTCATGCTTTAAAGCTGGCAGCTAAGACTGGCAGTGGCAAGGGGATTTGGCTCATTGATGGACCAGGTCTGGACAGAGGCGGGCAGAGGGTGACAGAATATCCTTCCCGTGTGTCGGCACTGACCCAAGCGGGGACGACAGCCGGATGGTGTGAAACGTGCGACCATTCCGGATTGATGGTGGAGTTTTGCGCGAGCTCAGGGCTAATGCACCCTCTCCCTGCTCTTTGCCTGTTGACCTCCTTCTGAGCTCGTGCGCCGCCTGACCGTGTGGTGACGGTGCTGGTCGAAGAACACGCGCGTTTGAGGAGACACAGAAAGCTTAACGGCGCAGCCTCCTAAGTTAACGTTAACTAACTACTGTAGCGCATGTCTGGAGCTGCCTGACAAGCCTTTACAGTGCACCATTCACCACCACAGCGCCACACTCTGCTCCGTAAACAAGCACTCGTCGCCAGAAGTCATCATAGAGGTCTGCGCCGCAAGCCGCAAGCCGCAAGCCACAGCTACGTCCAAGGCCCCATGTACAACACCATACTGTACGCCTTGGATCACACAGTACACTTGTCCCTGCTCGTGCAATCATAGTAGCTCTGTGTTGTCGTCCTTGGTCGCCTTTCGGTCCCCTGCAGACGGCGGGAATGTGGACCAGGTCGACTCGCCATGGATGAGTGCTCTATCACATCACACCTTTCTGATACAGGACTTACATGGCCAGCTGCAGTCACATCTCTCCTTACAGCTGCTCGCCCACCCTGGAACCATTGCCATTATCTGATTGTGCGACTGACGAGCTAACTAAAGGCGGTCGATGACTTGTATCATTGGTCGTTCGCCAACAATTCCCAGCAGGTTGACGGGCATCATCTGCGTGTCGGAGTCGAGGTGAGGAGGTGGTTGGTGGTTGATAGTAAGTATTGTGCAGGTGGTCAAGGTGGTCATGGTGGTCAAGGTGGTCAAGGTGGTCAAGGTGGTCAAGGTGGTCAAGGTGGTCAAGGTGGTCATGGTGGTCATGGTGGTCATGGTGGTCATGGTGGTCATGGTGGTCCATCGATGCCCCTCACCCCTCCCTCCCTCTTGTTTTGTTGCCTGTCACCGCGCACCGCGCAACTTCAGGAAGGCACGAGCGCACAAACCCTGCCTCCTTCCTTGCCTATATCGCATCACTGTCGTTGCTGACCAAGTGCCGCAACCTCTCCCTCCTCTCCCTCCTCTCCCTCCTCTCCTCCTCTCCTCTTCTCCTCCTCTCCTCCTCTCCTCCCACGCTGCACAACACCATCCACACTACACCATCCAGCTGCCTGTCTCGCTCTATCAAACCGGTGAGTGCTTTCGGTAACATCTGACCAGCCCAAGTGTTCGGGGACTCTGCCATCTCCCCTTTCCTCCTGATCCGTAGGTCTGAGCGCTCCTCCCGTCGTCGCATCCACAGCAAATTCCGCCGCTATGTTGCTTCGAAAAGCATAAAACACGACGACTATAAGGTTGTCAAGTAGCCGAGCGCTCTGTCCACCATAGGCCCAGGTGCTCCCGATGGACGCATGGCGATAAGTTATGCCTGACTCGGGAGAGTCGCGACGAGGCACATTTCGCCTACGAGCCGAGTCGCATCGCCTTTAAATCTACCGAAGTCATTGCGAGGAGTGCTATATTCCATGCTTTTCGAGGGTGGCATTGCCATGGCATCGGAATTCGCAATTCGCAATTCGAGACACGCGCCCAACACTCTCCAAGGAGCGCGAGCCTGTAGACCCAAGAACACAGCGTTGGAGCTTCAAGCTTCAAGCTTCAAGCTTCAAGCTTCAAGCTTCGTTCGAGCTTCTGCCACCACCGATTGACCGGCTTCCGACCCGCTCGAGCTCCGTGCGTCGAACCAATAACACTCCCAGCTATTGCGTACGTCTCGCTCGGTTCGGACGACCCTCGAACGACTCGGCTTTGCCTGTCCATCGCGGTCGGTCAACTTTCTGCAAGGAGAAAAGAGTGCTATAAGTATCCAACCAGCCAGCCCACCTCGTCCCGTCTGCCGCGTCCTTCGATGGCACGTTCTCGCGGCTATCTGTCCCCATGGCCAAACAGAAGCCAGGCCCGGCGTAATCGACGATCGTGCGTCCATGCCCACTCGTTTGTTCGGCTGTGTCTCACTGGAACAAAGCTTCATCACAGGACGAAGGTTCATGCGAGACGTGAGACATCTGGTGCGGCCCTTCATATGCAAGGTACAGCTGTGATGACGGGAGTGTGTTGACTGTGACGTCGCTTTCACTCTCCCATGGCATTTCTCGTTGTCCTGCGATCTGGATCAATGCCAGCAGTCTGCATCATATACACGTTGTAATTAATCCATCATCTTCATCAGCACCTCGCTCAGACAGAATTACTTGTCAGTGTGACGAGCGACATTTGATCCGTAGACATGACCAAACCACTCGAGCCTCGACAAAAACGGATACAACATCAGCTAATGGTGTGACCTATCTGTACTCTTCCCCGTTACACCTCCGTACTAACAGTCAACACGTCATCTTTCACCCTCACCACCTACCCCACTCTCCTCGCACCACCGGTCTGCTGATCTCTTCCTCGGGCCTACTCCCAACCGGATCGCCTCGTCATAGCCTCGAGCTGTAACTTATATGCTCCGTCAAGCGGTCTGCAAAGTGTTGTGAGTGGATTTGTCAGTATGCTTGACGGCTGGAGAGTCCCGGGGTTAAGTGGTTGAGGTTGTGAGAGTTATGTTGCCCGTTTATTAGTTTTGAGATGGAGAGGGCGGGGGAGAGGTGCTGGAACGGAGATGTGCGTTGCGGGGTTGTGTGAAAACTTCGATAGAAGTGATGTTCTGTGCTGCGTGCAGCATATTGGTGGATGATGGACTTTTTTTTGGGGGGTGGGGTGTTATCTTCAGCTTCCAATCTGGCTAGCATGTGTTTGAGAGTGGGGAGAAGAACATGGACATGGGAGAATAAGCGGATAGTCTCTTTCATGGCAAGGGGCAGCTATCTATTGATAAAAAGGGTCAAATCAGCCAGAGAATACAGATCTATGGTTTGTTGTATCAACCAAAACAATTAGTAAAAATGCCCCAGAAAAGAGAGATTCGATCCCGACCCGTTGGGATGGAGTGTATAGGAGGAGTTGCACTGTTGATGGAGAAAAATTTGGAGATGTTGTTGGTTTTTTGGACTTGGATCTGCTTGTTCAGGGAGGAATGGCGTTGAGTATTGCAGCATCCCTCCCTATTCCTGCATCCTTCATTTTGCTTTTCGGTCACTAAGGCTGACTCCGGTCCACCACACACCAAGGCTCTTCTCCGGAGAGTTTGATACATTCATATTGTACATTTCGAATACTATCTTGATTTTCCCTTTGTTCGAGTGAACCTCTCTAGTCCATCACAAAAGTCCATATGCACAACCCCATATTTTCCCAAACCTACCTCAGCTCAACACCCAACCTCTCCACCAACTCCCCCCTGATCCTCTCATGCAGCTCATTCGCCTCGTCGTTCGTCAACGTCCTCTCCAAACTGCGATACACGATCCGATAACACATGCTCTTCCGCCCCGTCTTCGGATGCACAAACTCGTCTATCAGCCTCACAGACTCAACCACATCGCCCACCTCCCCCGTGGCAACAGCATCCCTTACAATTTCCATGACGTCGTTTTCGTGGAAAGTAGCGCTCGTGCCCGAGGACGGTCTGCTCTGCCCCCCGGCCGCAGAGGACGTGCTGGATGAGAGCCAGAAGGCCACATCCCGCTGCGTGGCTGGGTGTTTGGAAAAGGGGACGAAGCGCGTCACCCTGACCTCCTTCCCGCCCTCTGGCTGCGTGAACTGCGACAAGAACCTCTCATCGCGCGACCAGAAGAGCCGGATATCAGGGATCCCGAACAACAGCATGGCGATGCGTTCGAGGCCGACGCCAAAGGCCCAACCCACGCGGTCAGGGACCCCGGCGTTGTTGAGGATGGGTTGAGAGACGATGCCGCAGCCGAGGACTTCGAGCCAGTCGCCTTGCCACCAAACTTCGAGTTCCCAAGACGGGGAGGTGAAGGGGAAGTACGCCTCGACCCAGCGAATGCGGAGGGGTTCGGGGGCAGACGGAGTTTGGGAGATGCCAGCGGTTCCGGCAACGGCAGCATCGGCGGCGGCAGCGGCTTCCCTGGCTTTCGCAAAGATCTCGACGACTACGTTCTCGAGCGAGCGCTTCAGGTGCGTGGCGATGGCCTCGACTTCCTCGGGCGAGTGATGCGTCGTCTGCAGCGGATTGCGCGTCTCATGCGTCGTCGGGTTCGGGTCTTCAACCTCAATGTCGTGTTTGGGCAGCGCGGCAACATCGGCCCAGACTTGCTCAGCTAGCGTTTTGAACGTGCCTGTGTTGCGACGGTCCCAGGTGCGCGCGCCTTCCATCTGGTGGAAGACGGGGTAGTGGCTGCGGTCGACGGCATCGCGGCGGTAAACGTCGGCGCTGATGAGGAAGCCGGCGGATTCGTTGGAGCGGAAGATGTCAGCTTGGTGGGCGGAGGTGTGCGTGCGGAGGACCGTGGACGCGTTGATGTAGTAGGTGTCGCTGCGGCTGCGGCCGACGTGGTCGGCGGGGAAGCCGAGGGAGTCGAAGTTTTGGGCGACGCTGACGACAGGAAAGAGGGTGTTGTGCTTGGCGTATCCAGGGAAGCGGGACTCGATGATCTGACGGGTTAGGGAGATGGGATGGGAGGGTTGGAGATGGAGTTGTCGGGGAACAGCGGATTGGATGGCGGGTGGGGTGTTTAGCCAGGAGTCGGTTGGATACGTGTGGCCGTGGATAGTGATAGTCGAGGGGGCTGGGAAGAAATGGATTAGAGAGTAGCTGTGAAGGTTTGTAGGTAAAAATGAGAGACAAGTGGGCAATTGAGGTGGCTGTTAAGATATATAATTGGGGTTTAGAGGAGATAGAAAATGGTCTGACGCGAAAGAAGCCTGAGAAAAGCATGAGATCGAAAGTCGATGGAATGAGATGAGAATCAGTATGTTGTAGGACTGCATTGACATTGTAGAAATAATCGATATCCATGGGACGTATCAAACAAGCCTACCTGATGAAGAAGATGTAGAAGAAAACCGGCCGGACGACTTTGCAGCCAAGAACACCAAAGCCGAGCTCTTCCCGCTCACCCTACATGCCCCGAAGCCCCTCACAGTGCGCGGCAGGCGGATGGTTATGCTCATCTCAAGACCTCGGATGTATTGGAGCAGCTCTGCGGGTGGAGCTTCGGGCTCTCTCCTGCGGAAAGGCTGGGCAACGGCGGAGAGCGGACGGAGCGGAAACAAGCGGTGTGCCTTCTTAAATCCGACGTCAGAGTCAGGCTTGGCCAGTGTGCATCATACGACGGAAAGCTCAAAAAAGGGTCGCGCTTCCTCCGTCTGTCTGTTCTCCACCACCACCACAATCTCCACCACCACCTCCTCTTCCTCCTCCTCTTCCTCGCTGCGCCTGAGCTCCGGAATGCCAAGGCGAGCATGTCCGCGACAGCAACTGAGGTGAGGAAGGTCAAAGATGTCCCCAAGTCGAAGGGGCCTGTTCATTACCCTTTCTGGTTCGGCGGCTCTGCTTCCTGCTTTGCCGCTTGCGTGACGCATCCGCTCGATCTCAGTGAGTCGCGCCCGCTGCTGTTGGACCGAATATATATTGCGCCTGCAGTACTACATGGTGTTTTTGCTGACAACGTCTGCAGTCAAGGTATGCGCCGCGAGTTCCCGTTGTCGTCCTCCCGTCATCTCGAGATAATGCCATTGCTCACGCCACAACGCGCACCAGGTTCGCCTTCAGACACAGCACCATGGCAAGCGCCTCAACATGGGCCAGATGTTCGTCCATGTCGCCAAGAATGACGGACTGCTTGGGTTGTACCGCGGAGTAGGTTTTGTCCCGACCCCAGCGGTGGGCGCATACTTCAGAGCTTTCGAAGACATTGAAAGAGCTGGTCAGGGAGTAGGCTTGCGCGCCGCTCCCATGGCAGCTACAGCGGACTTGACACAGTCCCATCTTCCGCAAGGCAGGCTGATACCACTCCAGCTCTGACAGTATCCCGCCTTCCTCCCGCATTCCCAAAATCCATCAGTATATCTGCCACCAGTATATCTAACCAACCCCCTTCCAAACCACAGCTCTCCGCCTCCCTTCTCCGCCAAATCACCTACAGCACCACCCGTTTCGGCGTCTACGAGCATCTAAAACAATCCACCACAACCCCCCGCCATGCCCCCTCAATGCCCACCCTCATCGCCATAGCCTCGACCTCCGGCTTCCTCGGTGGCGTCGCCGGCAACCCCGCCGACGTTCTCAACGTTCGCATGCAGCACGACGCCGCCCTGCCCCTTGCCGAGCGCCGCAACTACCGCAATGCCTTCGACGGCCTCATCCGCATGACCCGCGAGGAAGGCATCAAGAGCCTCTGGCGCGGCGTCTGGCCAAATAGCATGCGCGCCGTCCTCATGACCGCGTCGCAACTCGCTTCCTACGACGGCTTCAAGCGCGCGCTACTGGCCCACACCTCCCTCGAGGACGGACTCACAACTCACTTCACGGCGTCGTTGGCGGCGGGGTTCGTCGCGACGACGGTCTGCAGCCCCGTCGATGTCATCAAGACGCGCGTCATGAGCTCCCACGAGAGCAAGAGTTTGGCCAAGCTACTCGTCGATATCAACAGGATCGAGGGCTTTGGTTGGATGTTTAGGGGTTGGGTCCCTAGCTTTATTCGGCTGGGTCCGCATACGATCGCTACGTTTCTGTTCTTGGAACAGCATAAAAAGCTGTACCGGAATCTGAAGGGGATCGAGGTATGATTGGAAGATCTGCGCTGATGTGTTGCGAGTAGGGTCGGTTGGAAGTCACCGCGTAGCTGGTTGAATTAGGCGATTAGACGAGTTGGATGTATGAGGTATTTGGGTCGGTCGGTCACGTTCCAGCATCTGTTGCGGGCTTTACTCTCTGCGGCGGTATCTGCATGTGAGCGTTGTCAGCATTTGTACGGCGTTGGAGCGAGATTTCTGTCGTTAGATCATAGACCTGCGCGGTTGTAGACTGAACACCAGACTCTTGGCTCTCTACCTTTACTAACACATCTTCCACCGCTCTGCCAGTTGGTCCGAAAAGACCAATCATGCGAAAAGTGATCACGCGTCAAATCACCCGGCACTTCACCTCCATCAGACTCAGTTTGCGCAGCTTTGTAATATGAAACTCCGGATTTTGTTCGTACTGCAAATCGTTTGGATGTGAGAGTCGACGCAGCTGCTGCTCGTTGTAGTCACGGACAGGAGGATCGGAGAGTCGAAGGCTGGTGCATTGAAGAATCTCATGCCATAATCTTTTACGCCCGTAAACAACCAGTCATTGACGATCCATGAAATGCCCATGCCTTTGATATCGAAACCCTGAGTGTAACATCTGCTTTTGTCCGACCGAATCCGAAGCAGCTTTTCCTCTGATACCCCTCCTAGTCTCCAACAATCTACTTGCGCATCGAAGACGCTCTCCTCTTCTTGGCCTCGGTCTGAGCAGACTTGGCCTCGGCGACACGCTGGTGCAGGAGCTTGGCGTACTCGGTCTGTTTCCCTGTTAGATATTGTCGTCCTCAAAAATTTCCATCGGAGTGTACGTACGGCAGCGTCCTTCTGGGCCTCGGCCTGGCGGCGCTTGAGTGCGATCCGGTGACGCTTGTGCTGGAGACGCTGAGGAGTAACCAGGCGCTGGATCTTGGGGGCCTTGGTGTAAGGCTTCTTGCCCTCGCCCTTGGGCTGGACCTCGCGGCGAATGACGAACTTGCGGACCTAAGAAGAAAAAGGGTCTATCAGACTCGATCCATAAAGACCGGCGAAGCGATGGAGGAATACTCACATCGTCTTCCTTGCTGAGACCAAACATGCGGCGGATCTTGGTGGCCCTCTTGGGTCCAAGGCGCTTGGGGTGGACGGTGTCGGTGAGACCGGGAATCTCAGCCTCACCCTGCTTGACGATGGCGAGAGCGATGACGGACAGGTCCATGGCGACGATGCAGCCGCGAACGGACTTCCTCTTGCGCTCACCAGTGCGGCGCGGGCGGTAGCAAGAGTGACCCTCGGAGAGGAGCAGCCTGACACGAGTGGGGTGCATGACACCCTGCTTCATCGGGAAACCCTGCTTGTCGTTGCCGCCGGTGATCTTGAAGACGTAGCCCTTGAACTCGTCGCCAACGCTGTCGCCGGGGACCTCCTGGCCCATACGGCGGTCCATGAAGACGCGGAGCTTGCGCTCATCTTCGACCTCGATCAGCTTCTGGGAGCCGTTGGCCGGGTAGGAGATGTTCAGCTTCATCTTGACGGCGGAGGGGTCAAGATCAGAGGTCGCTGATTTCGGGGTATTGTCGTCGTGGTCGGCCTTGGAAAGTTGTGGTGTTGCAGTTGGAATTTGCGTGTGGCTCCTCGCTAACGGAACCCGGCCGAACTGTCCTGCCGATCGCCAAGACCTCCGCCCCGAGGTCCCGGAGCATTACCATTTCAACTACCCAGGTGGAGTTTTATTAGCAGGTCTGCAACGCGAACGACTTATTTCCATCGCAGAGGAATTTGTGCTGCTATCATTCTACGTGACTTCTGATGCACAGGGTAACCATGGGGGATTTTACGCTTCAAGTTTCGGAGATATAAACGTCTTCATCACAAAGCAAGTCGATGTCCGTAAACTTTCTTATCGAACACGTTCTCGGCATCATTCAAATTGATGTCCTCGTTACTGGAACTCATGTAATAACCACTTCTGGGCTTTTCATTTACAGTTGACGACGCAAATTAAGATGATTCGAGGTTCTATTTTGGTGTCTATTGAGACCATACAGCGCGAGGCCGAAAGTAAAAGACTATCCATTGCGTCCTTTCAAGACGAATACCATCCCAAAACCACCCAGTTCCATTTCCTATCCATCCTGAACGCCTTACTCGCATGCTAATCATGTCCGCCTTGAATACCGTCCCATAACAAAGCATTAGAGAATCGAAGTCGTCGTATCAAACACCTGCTTTTCATCCAACTCATGCGTCTTGCATAAGTTCCACGGGCGGTCTCGAAGTGTGGCAGAACATCTTCTTCTCAACGCCGTCCATCGGACTCAAATCGCCTGGGCTTTCTGTCGTGTCCTCCACCGCGATCGCCGGCAGATCAGGGCTATCGCCGTGATCCTCAGGGTGGTAGACGATCGTCGAGCTTCCACTGCGCTGCCTGTTGACTACCGGACTGGTTGGCTTGGGGTCAAACTCCGATTGCGTTGGCGACGGGATATCCGCCCGCGCATGCAGCTTAGCCAGTGCTGAAGCCAGATCCTCGGCGTGCACCTCCTTGTTGGGCGGGTCTTCATTGCGCATCTCCCAACCGTGCGGCGGGCTCGGGGGCGGGCTGATGAAAAACAGCTTGTCGCTCTTTGGCAAAGGAAGGTGCTGGTCTGTTGGGTTCAGCGGCGTATGCGTGCCGAAGTAGACGCGGATGCGGTCGCCCATAACCGTCTCGCCATCGAGCTTTTGTCTGATCAGGAGTGCGGATTCAACGTCAAAGAAGGATACAACGATGCGACGGAAGGAACGGAGTGGCGACCAGGTGTGGATCGGGGCATGGTCGTTTATGAGCTCGCGGATGGTGATGAGGTTCGTGGGGTGGAATATGGAGGGCTCTTGGAGATTCTGGGGTAGCCCGTTAGCGGACGATCGGGATAGGTAGGGCGGAGCGACTTACGGTGATGAGAAGCGTGTTTGAGGGAGGGGAAGGTTGAATGAGAGGGGGGATATCCGACAGGTCCAGCGACAGTGGCGTCCTGGGTCCTCTTGAGGATGTGCTTGAGGCGCGGGATCTGGGGGGCGACATGCTCTGGAAGGCCATGTTGAGGAGAGAGGACTGCGTAGCGGTGTAGCGTAGTGGAGAGTGCAGCTACGAAGGGACTTTTGGCTTTTTGGAAAGTGGAGGAGTGGTGTGCAACAAAGCAGAGCAGGCGATAGGTAGGGTTGTTATGTCTATGGATGCCGCAGTAACCAGGGTGGCTGAGCCGGCACCCTAGGCGGTTTGTCCTTTTGGTGCATGCGCAGCCACGCAGCAAATCACACGCAATCGCCATCGCAATCGGGGTCTGGCCTGTCACCTTCTCTTCGCTCAGCCTCCTTGCCCAGTGCCATCTCTCAAGACACTCTCCACTCTCTGCCCTCCGCTTTCAAACACCTTGCCTCCGCCCGCCTCCGCCTCGCGCTCTCACGACTTCCCACCTGACGATCGTCTTGGCCCGCTCGCAGCCGTGTCTGAGGCGGAGCCCCAAACATCAGCATTCCCTTCCTCCGGATAGGGATGCGCTGCTCGGAAGACTGTCCATGCTCGGGGCGCAGTGCGCGGAGGCTCGCGGCGGACGTGTCTCTCAGCACCGTCCGTTCCAAGAGCAACGCGTCCCGTCCACAGCCCGTTCGGCGACGCGGGCTCGTCGGTGTGGAACGTTTGTTGGTCGAGTCCAAAGACCACGCGGTGTCCGATCAGGGCTTCAACACGACCACGGGGTGGTCCTCCCTGAGCTTTGCACTCGATAGACTTGGCGCAAGTGACTCCATAGGAGTATTCAACGACCGCTCGATGTACCAGTGTGATGAGCACTATTGACTTTGGCATTGTGGACGATGGACCGGCCTCTCAATAGCCTTTGATTGGGTGGCGTTGCACCTTATCTATCTTCGAATTAGGCCTTGACCTTGACCACGACCTTCCCAAAGTGGCCTCCGCTGAACAGATATCGAAGCGCTTCCTTCGACTCATCGAACCCGAACACCCTGTCCACGACCGGGTGGATTTCATGCTTGGCGTAGAAATCGCACATCTCCTCGAAGCGGTCCCGAGGACCGTTGAGGATTCCTTTCAGGGTCACGTTTCGTCGCAAGGCCAGCACGTTCATGTTGGTCTTGTCCGCAGCATCGTCTTCTTTACCGGAAAGATAACCAATGCTGTTGATCAGACCACCGAATGCGATGGCATCAAAGGACTTGCGCAGCGTGCGCGCCCCGCCTGTCTCGAAGATGATGTCGACGCCCTCACCATTGGTGACCTTCAGGGCCTCGTCCTGCCATTCGGGGTTGGTGCGGTAGTTGACGAGGAAATCCGCGCCCATGGCCTTTGCCTTCTTCAGCTTCTCGTCGGATGAAGAAGTGACAATGACTTGAGGTACGCGTTAGTCAGATTATCGTTGTGGAAGATTGCTTCATTCACCTTTGGCACCGCTGGCCTTCGCAATCTGCAGTCCACTGATGGCGACACCACCAGTACCTTGCAGCAGGACAGTCTCGTCCTTGCCGCCGGGCTGGCCGAAAGGCCTCATGCCGTTGACTGACATCCAAGCAGTGACAGCGGCTATGGGAAGGCAAGACGCCTCTTCGTCTGTCATGTAGTCCGGTACTTTGACCAATCCATAGCTAGGAAAGACGCGGTGGGTAGTCAAGACACCCGGCAGTGGCAGACCAAGGCCATACTTCATGTGCTCGGCCTTGACCTGGCCAGTAAGGTGCGTCTGGTTGAAAATGGAGACTACTCGGTCTCCGACCTTCCACGGTACGGTGGACTTGCCTTCGCCAACGGAGGTGATAATTCCGCATGCATCGGCACATGGCACGATGGGCTCGGGCTTGTTGGAATCCATGGTCTTGTGATGCTTGTAAAGTCCCATGCAGACTTCAGACTTAATCAGCAGCTGATACTATTGATTGAGTGGTCAATTTTGCCAACCTTCTGTGTCTCTGTAGTTTAGGGAGACAGCCTTGATCTCGACGAGCACCTCATCTTCGCCGGGCTTGGGCATGTCTGCCGTGGATTGCTGCAACTTCTCCAAACCATCTTGAAGCGTTTGCCATTGCTTAACTTGACCGGCCATCTTGTCAACGCTACGAATCTCTAGGTGTTTTTTCAATTCAATGTTTTGAAAGTGATGGATAAGGGAACGGCTGTGATGCCGTATAGTTCAACACGCAATGATGATGAAGACGCAAGGAGCCCCACGAGCCCCTCCATGATGGCGGTCTATGAAATGTCCCATCAATTACCAATCAGTAGTCCTCGGCCCGAGTTGGACTTCCCGGTCGGCATTTTGAAGTTCGATAGATTTCCGTTGCCCGCGGGCATGGGGTGCACGGCACGCGCCTCATGCATCAGCCACGCCGATTCGCCGATATTCAGCCATGCGGCTCTCAGCCACACTTCACGTTCTTGGCCTGCCTGTGAGCTTCAACATATTCCACAGCTTCTTTGACCTCTTCGCCTTTGACTACACCCAAACCTCGTCACTGCGCCTCAGTCTTCGTCTCCCTCCGCGCCACCTCCGACTTCTTCTCCACACGGACCGAACGTGCCATCCGCCGCCATAGCCATAGCGTACTAAGCCACGAACAAGACCAATCATGGACTTCGATCCGCTCAGCGGCATGGACGGCGACGACGGTGGTCTTCAGGTGAAGATCAGGGAGGTAAGCTACGCGCGCTTGAAGGAGTATTCGGGACACTAGCTCACGAACTCAGGCCGACGATACCGCAGTCGACTTCGTGCTCAAGAATGTGGACCTCTCCCTCGCGAACTCGTTGCGCCGGACGATGCTGGCGGAGATCCCTACAATCGCTATTGACCTGGTTGAAGTCGAGAAGAATAACTCTGTCCTGGCCGACGAATTCATCTGCCATCGTCTTGGCCTCATCCCTCTCAGCTCCAAGGGCGTCGACGACCTGAATTACACACGCGACTGCGACTGCGAACAATATTGCGATCGGTGCAGTGTCATCCTAACTCTTGACGCCAAATGCACGAGCGACCAGACCATGCACGTCTACGCGCGCGACCTGGTCGTAGACCCCAACCGCGTTAATGACGAGGTCGGCAACCCTGTGATTACGGATGATCGCGGCGAAGGTCCCATCATCTGCAAGCTGAGGAAGGGTCAGCAGCTGCGCATGAAGTGCATCGCCAAGAAGGGAATCGCGAAGGAACATGCGAAGTGGGCGCCTTCAGCTGCTATTGCTTTCGAGTACGACCCGCACAACAAGCTGAGGCATTTGGATTTGTGGTTCGAGCAGGACGCGGCCGCGGAATGGTAAGGCTTGAATATGGAATCGGGGTGTAGGGAGCAAAGAAAGTGTGAGCAGTTTGTGCTAACCTACGACGGTAGGCCTCCTAGCAAGAACGCTGCCTTCGAGGGAGACCCGCCCCAGCCTGGTGATCCCTTCGACTACGACGCCGTCCCGAACCAATTTTACTTCAACGTCGAGTCTACAGGTGTCATGGAGCCAGATAACATCATGCTCAACGGTATCAAGGTGCTTCAGCAGAAGCTCGCCGGTGTCATCCAGGCTCTCGACAACAGACCAGGGGGCGACGATAACATGATGGACGGCTATGGACAGCCTTATGGCCTGCAGTCTCCGAATATTGGCGGTCAAACGGCGTACGATCAGGGCGGCTACGGCCCCTCGTACGGTGCGCCCGCTGGTGGAGCCAGTGCTTGGGGAGGCGCCCCTCCGTCTGCTTACGGTGGTATGACGGGTTCCCACACCCCGGGTCCTTATGGCGCTACTCCTTACGGTCCTAGTGGTGCTGGATGGTGAAGTGGCCCAGGTTTCGAGGGATGGTTCTCTGCAGTCAAAAGCTGATGAGTCGGTGGAAAACCGTTAGTCGGATACCTCGCAAGAGGCGTGAAGGACTCGCGCTGTACTGTGCCATCAGTGCAGCACATGTCTAATGTGGGTCTTCGCAACGGCGGAGGAGTACGATCAGGGTGGATCGATCGATAGGTGAACAAGCAGCTTTGGCATAGGTGGGAGTTCCGGCGTTAACCCATAGTTCATGGAGACGATATGCGTTTGGCATTTCGAGCTAGCAAACTTGCAGCATCTGGGGAGTCGGCACTGGAAAAGCTCGCTATCATATACCAATTACAAAGCCAATTGAATGGCAATCTTGTCCTGGTCTCCTTATTTATCATAACCCCCAAAAAGCGTCATCATACAGTAAAAATACAAATAAGGCCGATGAACCGGATCCTCCGGCCATGGCACTTTCATGAGAGGAGGGATATACAGGAAACCCCAGACAGAAGAACGCCGCTCATACTTTTGCCTTTAGATGCCCGAGGGATTATACCACAAATTTGGAGACCTACCGGAGGTCTTCATACCGTCGAATTGTGGAATCATGCGTTCTTCACAACGCCAACCTTCGCAGCTCTGAGAACCCTACCATTAAGCGTAAAACCCTTCTGCTGGGTGTGGAAGACAACACCGTCCTCCTTGTCCGGCTGCGGCGTGTGGAATACGGCCTCGTGGATGTTTGGGTTGAACTTTTCCATCTCGGCACTTGGGTCGAAGCGCTCGAGCCCGTGCTTCTTGAGCGTCGACATCAGGATCGACTCGGTCATCTTGAGGCCGTCGTACAGGGTGACGAGGTCTTGGTTTTCGGATGTGAGCTTGTCAGTGGGGACGGTGGTCAGGGCGCGCTCGAGGTTGTCGACGCTGTCGACAAGGTCTTTGGCGAACTTCTGAATAGCGAAGTCTTTGGCGGCTTGTTGGTCGCGCTTGGCGCGCTCTTGGACGTTGCGGGTTTCGGCGACCTGGCGGAGGTACTTGTCCTATGGTGAGGTGATGTTAGGCACTGCCTGGTGATTCCCAACAGCTCATGGCGGCGGAGCGAACCTTGAACTCGAGGACTTCCTTGTTCTTCTTCTCCAGCTCCTCCTTCAGCTTCGCCTCTGCTTCCGCAGGCTTAGTTGCCTCTCCCTCAGGCTTGGCCTCCTCCTTCTTCTCCGTCTCGGCAGACTCAGAGTACCATCTTGAAGCTATCCGTGATGGTGCCGCTTGCGCCGCGGTGGCTCTGAGGAAGGGCGAGGAGGTACCGAGAGGCGCGAATGCGGCTTGTGACGAAGATCTGGAGCTCAGCGCTCTGGAGGATCTGAGGAGGGTTCTCTGGAACATGGTGATAGGTTATGAGCTCGGGTTGGGAGGCAATGGTGTTGATGATGCAGCTGTCGCCTTCGAAAAGATTTGGGAGGGCTGCACGCGATCATCCGAAGCCCTGCCGGCGGCGACCCCTCGGATTCGCTGCCTCGCGGCGGCATCGGCGGCGACCTCGACTCCACCATCAAGGTCATCCGTTCAATCGTCCCGAGATCAATTGTTCAATCAGTTCCACTTCGAATTCATCTGCTCATGTTTAGAAGGCATCTCGCTTCTGCAGTGTGTATTCGAGGATCCAGTCTCGCGTATCACTTTCGCTACACAGCTCCCAAAGCAGTAACCCTTGTTCCTTCAACAAGGCGCAACATCGGAACGCGAAAAGCAATCATACAGCACTCCACTCCAGCCTCATACTATAGAGGAGGAACCTCACGTGGCGTTATATTCCAGGCGAAGGACCTGCCGATGGACGCCGAGACACGCCGTAGCATGTTCCTGCAGGTCATGGGCGCCCCGGATCCGTACGGTCGTCAACTGGATGGTATGGGAGCAGGAATCTCAAGCCTGTCAAAGATATGCATTGTAGACCCAAGCGATCGTCCCGAGGCCGATATCACATATACTTTTGTTGGAGTAGGGATTGAGAAGCCAGTCGTTGACATGGCAGGTAACTGTGGAAACATGAGCACGGCCATTGGACCTTATGCCTTCAACGAGCGATTGTTGAGGGATATCGACTATGATGTTGATGGCATGGTTACAGTGAGAATATTTAATGTCAACACAGGCAAGATCATTCACAATACCTTCCCGGTGGTGAAGGGCCAAGCTCAGGTACAGGGTACATTTACCATCGACGGAGTCAGCGGATCAGGCGCGAGAGTGACTTTGGATTTCCTTGATCCAGCTGGTTCCAAGACAGGCAGTCTTCTACCGACCGGAAACGTCATTGATATCATTGACGGCGTTGAAGTGAGCTGCGTCGATGCGGCAAATCCTGGCGTCTTCGTTCGAGCTGAAGAGATCGGAATCGACGGGTCGATGCTTCCGAACAATCTCAAAGAGCTCCCTGAAAAGTTGGATCTGCTGAACAAACTCAGAGCCAAAGCTGCCGTTGCCATGGGAATGGCCAAGGACCCGGCTGAAGCGCCGCGAACAGTCCCAAAGATAGCCGTCGTTTCCGCGCCGCAACGACACCAACTACTTTCCGGTCAATTCCTGGACCATTCTTCAATTGATGTCGTGATACGATTCATCTCCGACGAGCAGCCTCACCGTGCAATCCCCCTGACTGGAGCCTTGTGCACTGCAGCGGCTGCGATGATCAAAGGATCAATCGTACAACAAAAGCTCGGTCATTCGAAGGTAGATGATGCAATGATCACTATCGGTCACCCAAGCGGTCGAATCCAAGTGGCCGCCAACACGGATGAGAACGGTGACATCAAGTCAGCTACAGTGTTTCGGACAGCGCGGCGAATCATGGACGGGCGTGTCTACTGGAGCGGTTGATGTCGCACCAGAAGGAGTTCGCGTATGATTGCGACACGGCATGAAGAGCATCAATTGAAGCTCTGTATGTTCTTCGGACGGAGCGAGACAGTTTCATACGATCATTGCCATCAGCGAGTGACTTCCCGCGCCTCTTTTGCCCCGGAAACGGCGACAAGCCTTTCCGATCGGATCTATTACCTATACGAGCGAAGGTCTCACAATGTGAGGAAGTTGGAGACATCTGTACCGAGGGGCTTTACTGTCCCGTACCCGACTCCATGAAGATGGGTTAGCCCCAGTGTTTTGTTTCAGTTCGGTACTGCGAAGAACACGTTGTTCCACTAACGCTCCTGTCGTCAACGACCCGTGACCATGGACACCTTCCACCCCACAGACAAGCTGCAAGGTGGGAATCATGCTAGCAAGCCTCAATTATGCGGAGATCCTTGAGTTCTCATCACATACTTATCCATATGAATTCTCTCGCGAGATTCTACACCGAGAACCGTGTCATCTTCGCTTGATAGAGCTCAATCCATTCCTCATCTGTTGGTGATCCAAATGGAACATTTGACAGCACTATTGGCTCCTGTACGCCCGAATTCAAAGGTTCGAGAAGAAACTTCCGCTGTACGGGGGCTCAAGAGGCGGTCTGGAAACGTCAGGCCCCGAGTACCAGGTGGCTGAACATGCTGCGAAGATCCGCATGATTGAGCATGAAGATGATTTTACTCACTCTTCAAGCCGTCGAATAGGATCATTACAAAGTTCTTCAGATTCCTTGGTAAATGCTCTCAGTATAAGATACACCAATCGCGAGATATGTGGTAACACCTCCGATTTCTGCAGCTTCTCTTCAGTTGCCTCCAGTCCGGGCAACGTTTAGGTATCCCGACAATCGGGCTTCTGCACCCTCAGCCCCGCGAGATACCATACAGCTTCCACTGTCTTGCTTGCCGAGCTCTTCACGGGTGGCACACCGTGTCACGGCCTGCATTGTCACAGGCTGCTCCATTGTGTGTACGAGTGGTGAGGGCAACCTTGCTGGTCAATCCGCCAACAGAGAGGTTGCGTGCCTTGTTTTCAGCATGTGGACCTCTCTAAGCAGGTAGATTGTCATATATTCTTTCCATTCGCGATCCCAATTACATGGTCCTGGTACCCTACCATCCTACTTCTCCTTTGGTCATGGCTATAAAGAGCACGAGATCTGCTACACGGGTCTTGTAAGGCGGCTTCTAATTGTATCAGAAATCCGGAACGCACTCCCGAACATCAGCAGGACCAGGCACATGGGGGTACCGCGGCCAGGAAAGCGGTTGTCGGAAGTTCCAGCACGACGACCGACTTACTTAAAGACCTCAAGTCATCGACCTACAGCAACTCTATCACCGGACCTCACCCTCCCGATATAGGCGAGCTGAGCTTCAAACAGGTGTCTCTACTGGTTTCTGTCGCAATCACTGGACAAAGGCTTCAAAGAACCCTGTGTTCTGTATTTTCTCTTCGAACCTCCACCTTTGCCTCATCACTTTCTCAGAACATTAAGTTTTTGAAGTCTCCGAGCAAGATCCACCTCAGAGTTGTCAACGGTTCCGAAACTTGCAGACTTTAGTGCGATGAATGGTGTCCACCAAGAAGAGAGGGTATTTACCCTCCCTATTCTGGATCAAACCATGACCCGGGGCTACGTTCGGATACTCTTCTGCTTCCCCTTCCCAGAAGTGTCAAAGTGGTCAGCAGCAACGGCTCAGATAAAAAAAGGTTTTAGAGCCACCCTGCAACGTTGGCCATACCTTGCGGGTACCATCGGCCCAGTCGTCAACAGCAGGCCTTCTAGGAAAATCGAGATTCGATACAGAGATGAGTTCACCGACATCGGATCTGCGGCATTTGCTGTTAAGCGTTATTGGCAAGACTCGGACATGCCTTGGCAATATGAGACACTATCTCGCACTGGAATGCCGCCATCTGACGGCGTCTTACATGGGACGATGCTGTCACCGCTTCCGGATATTGCTGATCCGACGATGTTTAGCCCCGTGTGTGCCGTTCAGGCCAACTTCATTGAAGGTGGTTTGATACTCAGCGTATACTATCATCATGCTGTTATGGATGGCACTGGCGGACGCCAATTCTACCATGTCTTGGCTGATAACATCCGCACAAGCGGAAAATCTGGACCGAACAGTATGAAAGTTGGATATTGTTATCATATATGCAGAAAAGCTGATTCTCACAAAGAACCAGAAGATCCCAGCACGAAAAGACTAGTGGTACCCCATCGCGCTTCTCTCACTTCTAAAGAGCTGCCTATTTTTCCCGATTACGATTTCTCCGGTCCACCAGGTACAAGCAGCGGCGAAGTCGCATCCAGAATCTTCACCTTTTCCTCTGCTCGTATCAGCGGCCTCAAAGAAGCAGTTTTATCTCGCATCCGCCGCGATTCCGTTGACAGCAGTGAACCTCGCTGGGCATCCACATTTGACTGCCTGGCAGCACTCATATGGACATACGTGACTCGGGCTCGCTCCCATCACGTCCACACCAACACGCACACCAAACTAGGCGTCGCCGTCAACATACGCTCTAAGATTGAGCCCTCGCTGCCGGATAACTACTTTGGAAACGCAGCAATGTCAGCCCCTGCCGAAACCACATTCAAGCAACTTGCGGACAGCAACCAAGACGTGCTCGAATGCATCGCACATGCCGCGCTCACCATCCGCCGCGCCATCAACAGCGTCGATAATAACTACGTCCAGCAACGACTCGCCCTCTTTGCTTCCGTCGCAGACGTCAGTGCCCCTCCTGTTGCGATCCTCAAGGCCTTGAACTTGGCTGGCAATCCGGGAACAGGGCTTTACATCACGTCCTGGGCCGAGTTTGGCGCCGATGCAGATTTTGGAATCGAGGGTACGACGGAAGGCTGCGCGGAATGGATAAGAAAGCCGCTTTGTGGGGATGAGGGCGGGAATATTGTGCTGCCGAGGAGAGGGGGAATGAAGGGGAACGCAAACTGGGAGGTTTTGGTACAGGTGAGGAGGCTGGAGATGAGGAGGCTGGCCAGTGAAGGGGAATTGGGTGGGTGGGCGGAGAGGATTGTGGAGTGATGAGGATGGGAGTGATGAGAATAGATATCCATGGTGTGGAGGCATGATCGACTGTTAGTTGCTCGATGTGGAATTATGATGGTAAGTTCGTGCGAGCTTGATCGCGATGGTCGTTGGTGCACGTGGTGCTGATAATAAGTCACGGGCGTGATGTTATTGCTCGGTGCGACGTACGGCGACGTCATTATGGTTTAATTATCAGCAGTAAGGTGTCTTTCAAGTCGCGGTGCATTTTGATGGGCATGACACCGTTACTCCGTACTCGCTTTATACGACTACAAGCAAAACTAGCAAAAGCAATGAGGAGTGCATTTTGGCATCTCTACACGACAAGGATAGTATCTTCTGCCAATGATCTCTGCCATGCAGCTTTCCTGGTAGCAGTCAAGCTGTTGTTTCCAAAATTAGGCGTGCTCTACATTAAAATCGATATCATCGATCCAGGGAAGTAATTATTCGGATTAACCCGATGCCGTTACGACTTGCTATAAACAGAGACGGAAAGATAACTACCGTTGCACCAGCAGTGCCGAGAGGGGTAAGAAGGCGTCGGGCCGTTTTGGTTAAGTTGGCCTTGGATTGATCCGGAGAAATAGATGAGAGGATGAGAGTTGATGATGGCTCTGAGTTGGGAGTGAGGGGATGCCATTGACATGTGAATTCATTGACAGAATTAGTGATGACGGGGTAGCAGCCAACACTGTGTACGTTTTGGAGTCATGGACTAGTGGACAAGAAGGAGAAAGGAGGTGGTGAGGTAAACAAGGGTGAGTGAATCGTCGGCCGGAGCGGGTAAGGGGTGCGGGGCTTGGCGGGTAAGGCGGGCAGCAGATCCAACGTCATGGACAGGGACGCTCCTGTGTGAGTTGGCTAGCGGACGGCGACGAAAGGACGAACAAGACCCTGACGACGCCTCATAGAACCACATGAAGCTCGTCAACCAAAATTACCACCTGCCCCCAATGTCCCTCCATTCACCCCCTCCCTCCTCTCTTTATACAACAAACCCCTCGAGCTGCACACGCCCAGCTCCTTGAATTGCAATTACCCCGCCTGTGTTGTCTCTTGGCCTTCGATGAATGAACCAGAAATGCTCGCCCAAGGTACGCTGTCTGATGACCACCTCCTATCGTTGTTCCCGGGACTTCGTTGTTTGTCATGAGCTTTCATGCCATGAGAGACCTGTCTCGGAGCTGGTCCCGAAATATCGGACACATCAGCTTCGACAGGCCAAGCCACCACAGCCTCACCGCGCTGAATCGATCGGCTGCCCAAACCACACCCCTCCCAATGATGTCAGGTGCAGAGTCAAGCGGCTCGTACATAGAAGACGCTAACACCGCCTCGTATGGTTTATAGAATCTGCTGGTAGCACCATGGCGTCCGCAGGTCTGTCACTCAGCGCCGCAAACCTAATGTCGAACACAAACCACACGCAAACCTCTGCTCCGAATACTGCCCTCTGCACAAAGGATGGAGCCACCAGCTGCGAGGGCAAGAGCCTCGCTCGACGAGCGTCGAAGAAAATGGTCGCGAGAGGAAGAGAACGGTCGCGGTCAGTGGGCTCGCGGAGAGCTGTCGTCAAGACCGATACCCATGTTCCGAGATACGCGTTCGAGAAGCTGCCGGAAGGACAGGCAGGAAGCAGCGTGGAAGAGCTTGAAAAGGCATTAGCTGCTGCGCGCGCACAGCAGGAAAGAAACAGTCGGGATGCAGTCACGAAGCGCTGTGGACCTGAGCTCCCGATGCAGATTACCGCCCCGAAATCACCTACTGCAGCAGACATGATGTCTGTCGCCTGTAGTAGCGGAGGCTCGGAAGCCGGCATGAGCCAAATCTCTACGGAGCTCCAGTTTGAGGCTGATCGTCAGCGCGCGCGGATGCTGGAGCGTCTGCAGTTCCAGGAACAGATTGTGCAGATGACGGATAAGATATGCGCATTGCAAGCTGAGCTGGTCGAGCGAGACAGGTCATGGAAAGCACGGATCGAGCAAGAGAGACTGGAACACGTGAAAGAGAAGGAAAGACTTTTGATAGAAGCTCAGTCGGCCAGTAAAGAGGCAGACGAGCTGAGAAAGCTATTGGCCGAAGCGGGTATAGTACATAATGGCGCAGCAATCCCGGGATGAGTTCATCTACGGGAAAAGCAGAGGCAAGCAAAAGCCAGAGCCGGAAGTAAAAGAGCAAGGAAAGTTCGGGGTATACGTGCTTCCGGCAATGAAAAAGACTTCAGTGTTTGCAGAAGCCCATTGTATGAAGGCAAGCAAACATCAGAACCGGAATTAGAAGAGAAAGAAAGGTGCAGGGAAGATACATGATGGCCGTCGGAAGGAAAAGTGTGCTCGCAGAAGCCCATTGCGCTAAGGCAAGCAAAAGTCAAAGCCAGTTTCAGAAGAGCAAGAAAAGTCCGGAGAAAGCACCATGCCAGTAGTTGAAGAAAGACTCGAGTATTTCGCTCAGACGCAATGCCGCCCACAACCCAAACACCGTTACTTCTCTTCGTCCTGAGTTTCCTTGCGACGAGGGGAAAGAATGGAAAGAGTGGAGCCAGCTGAACGGGAGAAACGCCGACGAAGGCCGCTCGGTGGCCGAGTAGGTGTAGAAGGCTCAGAAGGCTCTTCCACGGATTGAGCTGGAGGAGAGCCAGGAGAAAGCATGAGACCAACCGAGTGAGACCAACGACGAACATGACCATGCATTCGGTGAACGGGTGTAGAGGGTTGAGAAGTTTCGTCCTGCGGTTGAGTTTGAAGAGAGCCAGGAGAGAGCGTGTCATCTGCCGAAAGAGACAAACGACGACGAAGGCTGCCCATTCGCCGAGTTGGTGTAGATGGTTCAGAGGGTTCGTCTTGGGATTGATCTCGAGGGGAGCCAGGAAAGAGCATGGCACTGGCCGAAAGGGACAGACGGCGGACATGGCCGCCCATTCGCTGCAGGGGTGTAGAGGGTGAAGAATGCTCGTCCTGGTTTTGTGCTGGAGGGGAGCCAGGGGAGAACCTGGCACCAAAGGAATGTGACACGCGACGGATATGGCCAAAAATTCGCTGTGGCGTTGAGGGCTGAGAAGGCTCCTCCGGCTCGTCCTCGGACCGTTGTGAAGGAGAAACAAGGGCAGCGCTGCTGTATGTGCGGGGCATAAGACGACGAAGACTGCCTCTGTGCCCAGTCGGTGTTGTGGGCTTGGAAGACTGGTTTTGAGTCTTTGTTGAAGGCGAAAGAGGAGGAACAACGGTGAAAGGAAGGGAGAGACGACGGAAAAGACCACCAGTGCGCTCGTCAAAGAGCTGCCCCTGGGGTCTTGTCGGAGTGGCAGGAGAGTTCTGACGGTGCAAAGCACCCGTCTCAGGAGGACTGTACGTGTCGTCAAAAGGCTCATCGGAAGCGTTCTGTGTATGACTTACGGAGGAAGATTGGCGGTGGCCACGAGGAAGAGAGTCGACACGCTGACCAAAGATTGGCCGGACTGCATGAAAAGATGGCTGTTAGTAGACTGGAAAAAAATACGTTGAAAATAATGACTGGATATAAAAGGGGTTGCTTCTTGGTATCGTGTTTGTTAGTCTCTGGAGAGGACGATTGAACTTACCCGTGTCGTCCTCATCTTCCTCACTGTCTTCGTCGACCACCAAAGGTGGCTGACGGAACCCTGAAACGACCCTCCTGGGACGGACGGGACCCGGCAGCTGTCGCTCGTTGTCCTCGGGAGGACCGGCGTCCAGAGCCTCCCGCAGCGCCCGCAAGCCCGCGCGTTCGGCGCGCTCGGCGCGGACACGCTCTGGGACAATCGTCCCGTCGCTGTCGGAATCTTCGTCGGCGCGCTCCGGAATTTCCGGCTCTGTCTCCTCACCGTCCGCACCGTCCACCGCGGCACCGTCCGGTTCATCGTCGAGAAGGTCGTACAGCTTCTCGAAGCTGTCCCGGCGGTCAATCTTCGGACGGGCCGCGGTGACGGTGGAGGTGGAGGAGCGGCGGGAGAAAGGAGATGAGGAGGGCGCGGGAGAGGAGGGGGGCGGAGGAGGGGCGCGGGACGGGGGCGGAGGAGGCGGAGGGAGCGCGGAGGAGGAGGAGGAGGAGGAGGAGGAGGACGGGGAGGGCGCCGCGGACTTGGACTTGGACTTGGACTTACGCCCAACAAACGAGTCCATGACCCCTTGGAATCCCTGGTGGGAGACCTAGATTTGCGTATCAATGTTAGCTAGATGTCTCGAATGGGCGAGCTTTGCATGCGTTGGCCATGGTAGCTTCAAATGAGAATGTCAGTGATGTTGATACATACCGGGAGGTCATTCCCACCCTCGCGGATTCGGGTCAGGCCGAGGCCTTGGCGATGGTAGCTGGCCTTCTTGCTACCATCTTTGCCACCGGAGGAGGGAAGCGTTGCGGAGACGCATTTGTGCAGGGCGCCCATCAAGGTGCCGCCGCCTGCTCCGCCAGCAGAGACAGAGGCGGCTTTACTCTTGCCAGAGGTCTTCCGAGCCGGGGAGTTGGACCCCTGCTCCTTGGACCTCTTTGACCTTGATGGGGTCATGGCCTCTTTGATCTTCCTCATGCTCTTATAGAGCTTGTTCAGCTCCCGCGCCGCTGGTACGACGTTCGGGACATGGCTGAGGAAGTCGAGGTCCCTCGGCACAGACTTCCAGACATCATCCGTCGCCTTGCACGCTTTGCGCGCGGCAAAGAACACCGCAAGGATGTCTCTGCTTAGCACAAAGACGTGCTTCTCGACGGTAGCTTGCGTGCCGCTGAGACGCGGCACGTCGACGAGGACCTTGTAAAGCGGCAGGTGGATATTTTCATACACCACCCTGTACAGCATCCTCGCCGCGTCGAGATGGCGGTCGGCGTCGCGTGTCGACAGGATGTCACTGTATGCATGTCAGTAACTCTGTTCCTCTCCAGCAAAAGTTCGTTAAAATCTTACTTGCGGAGCTCCTCAACTCTCTTCCTCACGGCTGCCTCGTCTGCCCTGTAGAATCCGAATTGTTCTCCCCTCTCCCGCTGGTCACGTAGCACGCGCTCCAGCTCTGCTAGACATGACATGTCACGCCATCTCGAGAGATTGGCGATCCCGATGAGGATGTGTTGCCACTCGCCCAGCACCTGGAAGGGCCGGACGAGATTCTGCCTCATGAGGGTGCATGTCTCTTCCGAGATGTTCTTGTCACGCGGCAGTAAGGCGCGCACGGCGATAACGATTGTCTGGGCGGTCTCCTCGACCGACGAGTTGTAGGTCTGTCCATTGACGCGGATCAGATCCTTATCTTGAAACTCTAGCTGGCGGATACAAGCTACAAGCTCCCTCATGGCCTGATCCACGGCGGACGAGTTGAAGAGGCCGGCGGCAGGAGCTGGGCTGGTTGAGCTGGGCTCGATGTCCATGTTATTGAGCGACGACGCCGGACCATGAATGTGGATACACCTGTGGCACACAGCCTCGACGTGACGGGATGCAGCCTCGATCGGGTCGGGGTGATTGGGATCCCACAAGTTGTTTGGATCGGAATGGACCTCGGGTTCTGGAAATCGAGCTGCGATAACCCAAGGTACCGGCGTTCTCGCATCTGGAGGGTCGCGCGGCAGAGGGGTGATTGGCGGAGCTCCATGGCCAGTCCAGCGGGGCGCCCCTAGGAGGCAGGGTTAGTTGAGATCTTTGGAAGATGGAAAGTCGTCACTGCGATGAAAGCGACACAAGTAGACTTACGAGCAGATGTTGTTCTTGGTCTGGCCTGGCCAGCATCGTCTGTGACCGCCACGGAGTCTTCCCTCATCCGCGGCCTCGAGTCAACGTAGAATGCGTACGTTTCGCACCGAAATACCAGCTCTTCTTCCTCGTGATTGATCATGTTGTAGGCCCTGGGCAGGCGAACCGATGGCGAAGGGACTCGCCAGGGATCTGGTTGTTGTCCTAATCCGAAAGGCATGTTTGCTGTGGATTTTGGGCAACGTGGTGTGGTTGTTGTTGGGGAGAGGGACGCAGGGCGAGCAGCGAGATCTAATATTACGGCGTGGGCAGGCACACAGCGAACTTAAGCGAAGTGAAGTCGGATTTGATGTCTTGCGTCAGCGCTGTAGGCCAGCTCAGCAGTGCTTTACTGGCATGAAGACCGAAACACAGAAAGGAGAGGCCAGACCAGACTAAACATAGATTTTGCTGCGGTCTGGAGTGCCATCAAACGTGAGAAAAGACGCGTTGCATGAAAGAAACGTCTGTAAACAGAGAAGAGGAGAAACTCTGCGGCGGGCTATCGGTGATCTAGAGAGCAGTACCACCACACCGCTTGCGCCCACCATGACGCTCTACCACAACAACTTTATCCAACGAGACGAAGCACTGCGTGAGACTGACGACCGAGCGATCCAGCGAAGTGAGATACAGGACAATCCTACCGTGGTGAGGTTCACAGTACTCTTGTGGATATTGAGGAAATATCAAATGACGAGCGACGAGTACGCCCCGGCGGGGTCACGCAGTAGAATTTCACACCACACAAAGTCGGCGGCAACACTGCAGATATGGATACGCAGCATGTAGAGTCAAGAAAACAGCCCGAACAGCCAACGCAGTACGAATTGAAATACTCATCAGTCACTTGTCGCAAAGTGTGTTGGTGTCGACCCAATCGCGCCAAGCAAAAGGCATCGCCGCCTACCCCGACGACACCCAGCGCGGTCATCGATCTCGACAGTACAAGCAAACATGATATCGTCAGTATGCCTCAATGAATAAGCTGTCAATCAACAGAAAAGCTCCGAGTGGAAAACCTACCTTAGGTACCCGAATGCTGGTGGAGCACCCATTCCAGGCGGATCGCCAGTCAACACCGATGACATTCCTGCTTTTAGCTTCTTAACATGATAGCGAGACTCTTTGGGGAAATGGATCAGTGTTCGGGAAGAAACACATTCAAATGAAACGCTACTTCGTACGCATACGAAACGAGGTCACAGATTGACGCATAGAGGAGAGGATATTGAAATTCTATGGAAATCGATCCTTCAAAACGAGAGATAAGATGTACCACCTTTCCTCAAGCAATCCTCCGCGGCTTTCTATGGCGAAGAGGGGAGGATTAGAAGCGGAGATGATGGCCATTGTTCCCGGACACCGAAGCGTGGACATAACGCCCGATGCAAAGGTGTGGATCCAGGAAACTTTTTGCTCTTCGCACGAAGACTAATTGAGCCGCCGCTGACGTCGCGGGCCAACTTAAGAATGTGCGAATACAAAAGAATACTATCAGAACGTCGCCCGAAAGAGTCGTTTTCCGATTGCAGAGCTTTCTGTGTATTTCCATAAGTACCCGAGAACCGCATCAGGGCCGATGATTGGACAATCAGGATTCCATCCAGTGAAACCGTTGGGAGCTTAAGCTGCCTGGTCTTCCTCATCGTCGTCATCCTCACCTTGCACATCCACGACACGTTCTCCAGCCTTCTCAAGCGTACGGCGTGACCAGGCCCGGACTGCTTTGTAGACACCCTGATGCTGCTGTCAGCCTGTGTGAGCATCCGGCTCTACCGGATGGACCTACGTAGAGGAAAGTGGCAACGCCTATGGCGACAACAACCCAGCTTATGTTGGAAAGCCTGTCTCGACCAGTATTTCCAGTCCGGACAGTACCGCCGCCGCCGATGCGAAAGTTCATCCATCGTAGTGGATTGGTCAACAGAAACTTGGCAAAACTGAGGATTCCTAAGCCGGCAAAGCCTTTTAGGAAATGGAAAAGCCATCCGTCATCGAGCTCATCCGCTGCTCTTGAGTACGCGTAGTCGTCTTCCGCTGCGAAAGGAACAACGGTACCCAACGGATCGAGGTACAGATTGATGATGGGATCTGCTACGAAGCCCAACATGAAAGTTACCATCAGGAAAATGGAGACAGTCAGGACAAGTTGAGCAGCAGTACTGCTTATGATCCTGCCCCAATTCATACGCTCGAGGCGATAACGAAATCCACATGTAGGACATTGCCAGTAATTTCTTCTTCCATAACCCGGGTCGGCATGGCGCCACGCTTGGAGGCAGTTCTCGTGCACATAACGTGACGAGCCCTTGCATTTGCAGGGTCGGATTAAACGTCCTTCTTCAGAATCGTATGTGACTGATGGACCAGCGTGGAAAAACCCTGGAAGATTCTCGGGCGGTGGATGGTAAGTAGGCAAAACGGTTTCGAGGCAAATTCGACAGGTCCTCGGACGGTAAAAGCGGCGGGCTTTTGGTCGCTCTGGATTATCTCCACCCTGCCCGCTCGTGGTCTCTTGTGTCGGAGGCTGTGCGCTTTCAGAAGCATCAGCAGTATTTACCTCCTCCCAGTCCCATACACCAGGCATTGCTGAACCTCTTTGTCTGGACTCCTGCTCCTGGCTCGAGGCAGAGGGCGGGGTGCGCATGTTCGCGGTTCCAGCGAGGTCCTCCGGCCATCCCCAGCTTGGACGTGCTTGGAAACCAGTTGAAGGCATGCTCGTAGTGTAAAGATGAAGATCAAGAATTCCTCAAGTCTGGAAGGTGTATTAGGGTGCCACTGAGTTTACAGCGTCGGTCAAAGTAAAGGCTGTAGCTAGTAGCTCTGACAGTCACCGGCGGGTTAAGTGTCTGTCAAGGCGCATTTGACTTGAATCAAAACGCCCATAAGCATCATGCTTCGTTGTGAGAGGGGGTTCGTCAGTTGTGAGAGAGCGAGTGCAAATATTCAAAGACGAAAAGGCAGAAGTTTCGGACGGGACGTCGTCGGTGTCTCGGTGGCCTCTTCGCGCGCCGCGATCCGGGGCGGCGCTTACCTAAGAATAGGCTTGGCGCTCACCGATGCGCGGCGACAGCTTCAAGTTGCCTGGCAGCTCCGAGCTATCAACAGCTTCACATCTCCACCATCCACCAACATTTCTCCTCTTTGCGATCGACTCGGCGTCGTCGTACCACTCGCAAACCCTCCGAAGTCCCCAGCAACAGAACTCTCTAGCTCAACATGGCGGACCGCTACTCGTTCTCGCTCACTACATTCTCGCCCAGGTAAATTCAATGCCCCAGACAGAACGCTTGCAGCAATAGCTAACAGGATGTAGTGGTAAACTGGTGCAGATCGGTACGATGTCCACAAAGCTTGCAGGATGTCGAGCGTCACATTACCGCTGCGGCAGCCGCTGACAGCATTCTCAGAGTACGCGCTCAACGCAGTCAACCAGGGTGTTACTTCATTAGGCATTAAGGGTAGGCCCCATTTCGATATATGCTCCTATAATTGCTTCTGACCGTGGTGTAGCAACGAACGGCATCGTTTTGGCCACCGAGAAGAAATCCTCCTCCCCGCTCATCGACCCTCAGTCCTCCTCCAAAGTCAGTCTCATAACCCCGAACATTGGTATGGTCTACTCGGGCATGGGCCCGGACTACCGTATCCTCGTCGACAAGGCTCGCAAAGTCTCGCACACAGGCTACAAGCGCGTCTACAACGAATACCCGCCTACGAGGATATTGGTGCAGGACGTAGCAAGAGTCATGCAGGAAGCTACTCAGTCAGGTGGTGTCCGACCGTACGGCGTCAGTCTGCTGATTGCTGGTTGGGACGACGGCATCGAGCCGGAGCAGGAGGTTAAGGATGCGGGTGCGACCGATGCAGAGAAGACCAAGGCGCAAGGCAAGACTGGCGGAATCCTCAAGGGTGGACCTAGTCTGTACCAGGTCGATCCCAGTGGAAGCTATTTTCCGTGGAAGGCTACTGCCATCGGCAAGAGTGCCACCAGCGCCAAGACTTTCCTTGAGAAGAGGTACACCGAAGGCTTGGAGCTCGAGGACGCGATCCACATCGCGTTGCTCACGTTGAAGGAGACGATAGAAGGCGAGATGAACGGCGAGACTGTGGAGATCGGTAAGTGCTTAGCCTGCATAGCCTGCATTGGGTAATTTATGCAAGCTGACCTTTGACAGGTATCGTTGGACCTCCGGAGGACCGCCTTCTGGGCTACGAGGGTGTCGAAGGCGCAAAAGGCCCACGCTTCCGGAAGCTGACATCGCAGGAAGTGGAGGACTATCTGACGAACTTGTAGTTCTGAGTCGTCATCTTCATGGGTTATACATCAACATGGAATGCAACACGTGGGACCTGCGGATTGATCTTACTTGTAGAGACTCACAAGTCATCACCTGTAGACTATTCCACAGCTACGATTAATCTATCATGAGTATGTCGAATGCCATTGGTCCACACCGAATTGCATCTGAGGCTTTGCGATTGCCGTTGACGCACATGGAAACAATTTAAACACCGTCAGGTACAAAAACTCAACTCTTTCTGCATCTTTTGTTTTGCTTCTTCCTCAAGAATACCAAAATGACCCTCAGACTGATGAACTGGACCTGAGAGCCTTTTTTGCCTTTCCAGGTTTAAGCTGCCGATTCGGGCTTGGTGTCGTCCAGTCGCCGATCGGCTTGGCTGACCGCCGAGCCGCAGACCGGAGGCCGAAAACGTGGAGGGGCAAATGGAATGCGCCAGGAACAAATCTCTTGACTCACACACTCCAGTCCTCCAACTTCTCGTCCATTCACCGACCTCAAGTACACAAGACTCCAAGATTTGCACACAGAGTCTCAATTGTCAATCCCCTGGGCTGAATACTTGTCCATACTCGCCCTGCAACCATGGCGGACCACATTCGCAAGACGTTTCAACAATGCAAGAAAGAGGGCAGGGTATGTGTCGACGCTCTCCTTTTCAGACTCAATGGCTGATGAGTAACTAGTCTGCTCTTGTCACTTATGTGACCGCGGGTTTCCCTACGGCGCAGGAGACGCCCGACATCATGCTAGCCATGGAGGCCGGTGGTGCTGGTAAGTGCTTTACTTCGTGGCCTCAGTGAGACTGTACTAACGAGTAGTCTGCAGACGTGATTGAGCTGGGAATGCCTTTCACGGATCCCATTGCCGACGGTCCTACTATCCAAAAGGCCAACACTGTATGTTGATTACTAGACCGCTAGTGCATCATCGCGTGGAAGGACACTTCTGACATCGGGAATACAGCAAGCTCTCAAGAACGGCATAAACACTGAGCAGGTCTTCCAGATGGTCCGGGACGCCAGGAAGAGAGGTTTGCGTGCTCCAGTCATGCTGATGGGATACTACAACCCGGTGCTCAGCTACGGCGAGGAGCGCATGCTTCAGGACGCCAAGGAAGCTGGTGCCAACGGCTTCATTATGGTTGACCTGCCGCCGGAGGAGGCTGTCAGGTTCCGCAACTTCTGCTCTAGCTACGGGTGAGTCCTGCACAAAGTATACGCAGTCGGCGACCAAAACTGACTTATACAATAGCCTCTCCTACGTTCCTCTTATTGCCCCGGCTACCTCGGAAGCTCGCATGCGCGTCCTGTGCAAAATCGCCGATTCTTTCATCTATGTCGTTTCCCGAATGGGTGTAACTGGAGCCTCCGGATCTATGAATGCCGCCCTTCCGGAGCTCTTGAACCGCGTCCACAAGTTTTCCGGAAACGTTCCTGCTGCCGTAGGCTTTGGTGTCAGCACGAGAGACCACTTTGTCAGCGTCGGCAAAATTTCCGAGGGTGTTGTCATTGGCAGCCAGATCATCAACATCATTGCGGCGGCTCCGCCCGGCGAGGCTGCTCAGAAGACGCAGGAATACTGCAGCCAGATCACTGGACGCGGGCCCGGTCAGAACGGTATGACCAATGGCACGACTAGGGAGGTTGGAATTGTCGAGACTATGAACGAGGCTAGGGAACCAGAGGGCGTGCAAGTCGACGGTGTTGTCAAGGACAGCGATGTTCCTAACGGCCCCGGCCTTGCTGACCAACTTGAGGCTCTCAACGTTGATGGCGGCGAGAAGAGCGACATACCCGCACGTTTTGGCGAGTTCGGTGGACAATACGTCCCTGAATCTCTCATGGACTGCCTGGCGCAACTGGAAGCCGGGTTTAACGAAGCCAAGAACGACCCCGAATTCTGGGAAGAGTACCGCAGCTACTACCCGTACATGGGGAGACCTGGCCAGTTGCACCTCGCGAACCGTCTGACAGAATATGCTGGTGGCGCCAACATTTGGTTGAAGAGAGAAGACCTGAACCACACCGGAAGCCACAAGATTAACAATGCGCTTGGCCAGATCCTGCTTGCTAGACGCCTGGGAAAGACTGAGATTATCGCCGAGACCGGAGCCGGCCAGCATGGTGTTGCGACCGCCACTGTCTGCGCCAAGTTCGGCATGAAGTGCACCATCTACATGGGTGCCGAGGACGTGAGGCGACAGGCGCTGAACGTCTTCCGCATCAAGCTTCTCGGAGCCCAGGTCATTGCCGTCGAGGCTGGCGCTCAGACTCTTCGCGATGCTGTGAACGAGGCGATGCGCGCCTGGGTCGTCAACCTGGACTCGACTCACTACATCATCGGCTCTGCCATTGGCCCTCACCCCTTCCCCACCATCGTCCGTACCTTCCAGTCGATCATCGGCAACGAAACCAAGGAGCAGATGATGGCGAAGCGCGGCAAGCTGCCCGATGCGGTCGTGGCCTGCGTTGGTGGCGGTAGCAACGCTGTTGGCATGTTCTATCCCTTCTCCAAGGACCCCAGCGTCAAGCTTGTCGGTGTAGAGGCTGGTGGTGACGGCCTGGATACCGACAGGCACAGTGCCACCCTGACCGGCGGCACCAAGGGTGTCTTGCACGGCGTGCGCACCTACATCCTCCAGGACAAGCACGGCCAGATCAGCGACACCCACTCCGTCTCGGCAGGTCTCGACTACCCCGGTGTGGGTCCGGAGCTCTCCTCTTGGAAGGACTCGGAGAGAGCCAAGTTCATCGCGGCAACGGACGCTGAGGCCTTTATCGGCTTCAGGCTCATCTCGCAGCTGGAGGGTATCATTCCCGCGCTGGAGACGTCGCACGCGGTATATGGTGCGCTCGAGCTGGCCAAGACGATGGATAAGGACCAGGACATTGTCATCTGCTTGAGTGGAAGAGGTGACAAGGATGTGCAGAGTGTGGCTGATGAGTTGCCGAAGCTGGGCCCCAAGATAGGTTGGGATTTGAGATGTGAGTTTTCCGAATGAACATGATGACAGGCAGAGGTGCTAACGATGCGTAGTTTGAACGACGGGTAGATGATGCGAGCATGGTGGTGGGTATGTGATTGATGTACAGCTAGATTCAGGTTCGGATTTTTGGTGAGACAAGCAGCAGAATCAAGAGCTATTCCAAGCAGTTGTTTGCGACACAAGATGCAGCATGCAACACGTGAATCTTCACATGCGAGTCATCGTGATACGGGTCGGCAAAGCGTGTCGGCCCCAGCCAGGTGGTGGTGCATAGGGAATCCCTGGTGAATGTGGTGCTGGTGGCGGGTTCCTCGTGCTTTGGGTGTTGCAGCAGCTGGACATGAAACGATGCAGGATCGAGTGATAGAGCTGTCCATGTCCGTAGGCATGGCATATCCGACAGGTAGCTTAAGGACTGGAGTCGTGTGCTGGCTTGGCGTATGGCGGTCATTGATGTGGGATGGTGGTAGCAAAGGGGCCGAATGGTTCCCCGCAAGTAGGCGATGGCGCGAGTTCGAACTTCCATCGCTTGAGACACTTGGGCAGGGGTCGCGAAAGTAAACACAAGGACCCGCCGAGGCCATCAGTGAGAGCCCAGAGCCCAAAGCCCAAAGCCGTACATATTAATGAAATCGGAGCATCCAGAGAGAGACAATCCGCGCGTAAAACAAACCGCTTCTCTCATCTGGAATCACTGCATCACCCAACATCCGTGCTTCTACCCTTTCCGCAGCGATTGGGATCGCCCGACAGCGCAACAGGCGGCGTAGATCGTCTGGCGGTGGTGGCTTCACACACTGTTCGGAGCCACTTCGCGAGCTTCTGCTTTTGTGCCAGACATCCAGACGCCTCCCATACCCTACCCTCCACCTCTTCCATCCCCCGGACGTCTTCACAGCCCTCATCAAAGCTGCCGTGTCTTGAGCTAGAGAGCTCGTTGTCACCAGAGCACTCGAGCCCGCCCCACGACTTCACGACTAACGACCCTCCTTCTCTCCTCTACAAGCCGCTGCTCCACTCCCAGCCCGGCTTGACCGCACCTTCGACACTGCTCAAAGCATCCGCACCCACCTTTGCCGACCGCTCCGCCTCCCTGAACTCCACACCAACCTCCTCGACTTCCAAGGGGACTCGGCACATCCGCTCTGCAGCATGGACGAGAACGCTTCAAACGGGCATAGCTCAGACCGGGAGAATGTAAGGCACTGCCCGACCTTTCACGCCAGGGATGGAAATGATGAATAATGCGTGAACGCTCTGCTGATGACCTCTCCTTCTCGCCAGGACGCCTTCGAGGACGCTCCTGACATGGCTCGATCTCCTTCCCGCACCCGCTCTCTCACCAGCCGCCGGCTATCGCAGACCTCCAGCGCCAGCAAGAGGGACTCGGACGCCGTCGAGGTCCCTCCCGTGCCCGTCCAGGATGCCGCCGCCGAGAGCGCACCTGCCGCCGTCGAGGAGAAGAAAGAGGACAATGCCACGGTAGACGCTGAGGCATCCAAGGAAAACGACCCGCCCGCCGCCAAGTCTCCACTCCTTACCTCGCACCGCGTTTCCGTATCGAGTGAGACAATGGATGACGTGAGTCTGGATGGAGGTACGTTGTCGCATCTCGAGCTCATGCACGAGTTCGCCGCGGGAATCGGATTGTTTGAATACCACTCCGAGCGCGTGCAGAACCCATGACACCCTCGTCCATTCACACCCTCATGCTGACTATCCGCAGAGCAAGGCAAAAAGTCGGCGCACTCGCGCTCTTCGACAACGGCGTCCAACCCACCCACCACAGCTGCTCGTGAGTCAAACAGCTCAATGCAAGGCTTGTCAGGCAATCTACCAGCGGTCCAGCATCCTCCTCCGCCCCCGCCTCCGGAGAAGAAACAGATCGAACAGCATCCTCCTGCGCCTCCCTCTCGAAAACTCACAAGCCCGTTTGCTTGGCTCTCAAGAGCTACGACGAGCGAGAAGAAGACAACCTCGCCGCCCTTGCCTGCGAAATCCGAGAGCAGTCGACGCGGAACAAATGCCTCAATGGCGACAATCGGGAGCAATCCGGAGCTCATGCTCAGCAGGATAGATGACGGCGACGAGACAAGTGGCCCGAACAGCGCTCGGTCAAGTCGGAACAGCTTGAAGGACCGATTCAAGTTCCTGAGAATGAGGGAGGAAGCTGGGATCCCTATGGAAGAGGATGAAGATGGTGCTGCTGGTCGCTCCTCCAGCGTTAGTGGAGGGCTCGCAAGTCCGACCAAGGAAGAGGAACCACACATCCCGCCGCCCATGACGAGAGCCCTCTCAAGCCCGGGAGCTGCTTCACAACCGACCGTCAATCCGAATCTGGCACCCGGCACGGCCTCTGGCTTCGCGGTCGGTCCTGTCGAATCTGCACCGCCCGTGGACTGGGATCTCTGGCAGTCTGTCGTTTACGAAGGTCCGGCAGCGGTGGCACGTACAAGTGCCGAGGAGTTGAACGCGGCTATTGCCAGCGGCATCCCGCAGGCCATCCGAGGTGTCGTCTGGCAGGTCCTTGCCCAGAGCAAGAATGAGGAGCTGGAAGGCGTTTACCGGGAACTTGTCGCCCGAGGCACCGACAAAGAGCGCATGTCATTGAATTTGCCGCATCTCAACAGATCCGAGAGCAGCAGCAACGTTAACGGGCAGACGAAGGAAAAGGAATCTGTCACGTCTTCCGCATCATCTATCCATTCAGACTCGTCCACTCCCGCCACGACTGCAACGACCGGTGTTATGTCCCCCACCCAGAACGGCGCACATGATCCGGAGTCCATCGCTGCCGTGCAGGCTAAGGTGCTCGAGGAGAAGAAGAAAAAGGCAAAGGAAGACGCGGCAAATTTGCAGAAGCTGGAAAAGGCCATCAAGCGGGATCTGGGCGCCCGCACCAGCTACTCAAAGTACGTGATGGCGGCTGGGCTTCAGGATGGTCTGTTCGGCGTTTGTAAGGCTTATGCTTTGTTCGATGAAGCTGTCGGTTATGCACAAGGTGAGTACGAGACATGTTGCAGACACAGTGTTTGTTGGACTGACGCAAAAGGTTTTAGGCATGAATTTCATCGCGATGCCATTGCTTTTTAACGTAAGTCTGATCTGCCATTCAACGTCATCTTCTACACCTACCATCGACGATTGAAAATACAGCATGCTTCTCCCATCCCGCAGATACCTGCACGTGTTGGGCTTCTTAAGGGACGCAAAGCTGATGATCGACCAGATGCCTGAGGAAGAGGCATTCTGCATGCTTGTACGCCTAATGAACAAGTATGGACTACGCGAGATGTTCATCCAGGACATGCCCGGTCTCCACCTACACTTGTACCAATTCGAGCGTCTGCTGGAGGATTTCGAGCCCGCGCTTTACTGCCACTTGCACCGCCGAGGAGTGTCCCCTCAGCTCTACGCCACCCAATGGTTCCTCACCCTCTTCGCCTACCGCTTCCCTCTTCAGCTGGTCCTCCGCATTTACGACCTCATCCTCAGTGAAGGTATCGAAGGCGCCATCCTTAAATTCGGCATTGTCCTCATGCAAAAGAACGCAAAAACTTTGCTCGAGATGAAGGACATGGCCGCCCTGACCACTTTCCTCAAAGAACGTATCTTTGACGTGTACATCGACAAAGCCCCATCCGCCTCCTCGCTCCTCGAGTCAGGCTTCTTCGGCTCCGCTGGCGGCGTCGATAAGGAAGTCTATCGCGCGGATGTGCTGGTCCAGGATGCCTGCGCCATCAAGATCACGCCCGAGATGCTCAAGCAGTACACCGAAGAGTGGAGAGAACAACAACGCCTCGACAAGGATCGCGAAACCGAACTCGAGAACCTCAAGTCTTCAGTCGCCAGCCTGACCGCAAAGGTGCGCGTACTCGAGGAGCGCGCCGAGAAGAGCGACAAGGAACACGTGGCCATAGCATCGGATCTTGTGAGAACGAAGGTTGAAAACGAGAATCTCCAGGACCAGAACGAGAGCTTGACGGGGCAGGTCGAAGAGCTGAGGAAGGTGGTCGAGAAGCAGCCCGAGGAGGTCGAGGGTAGACTCAAGCATGAGATGGAAACGGTCATGCAGAGGAATATCGAGGTTCACAACGAGAATAGGGCGCTCGAGGAGCAATTGGCAGACATGGAGAGGGTGCTGGTGGAGACGAAGATGGCGCATGCACAGGTGAGCTTTGCCATCCCGCGTTCAGTTGTCGGTTGGGTCTACGTTGCTAACAGTAGATGTGTAGGTCAACTCCGATCATGAGACGCTGAAACAGAAGTGGAGTAATATCCAGAGCATGTTAAATAGTCAGTAGTTGTCGAGTGTCTGTCGCCGTGGTCGCGGCAGCCTTTTTGCGCATTTTTAGCGTTGGTTGGGGATTGGAATCATTGGAATGACAGATTTGAATACATGTCCATGATGTACAGTAAGAGGGTATCGCGCGCGTAAGTTTCAATGTGCCAGTCAGATGACGTAGTGTTTCTAGCAGTGGTGGTCCTGACGGTGGTCGTCTTTCCGGTACTCATCTCCTTGCGGTGGTCGTCCCGACGGTGGTCGTCCCAGCGGTTCGCCCTGGCGGTCGTCCTAGCGGTGATCATCCTAGCTGCAATGTTCGGCAAAGGTAGTGACCAATTTTCTGGCGCGTGTTATAAATAGCGGTCGACCTCTAGTCGTGAGCAATGTTTCGCGAGTTAGTTGCGTTCAAGGGCAACGAATGATAAGCAGCGTAAGGCTGCAAGGCTGAGCTAAGTCACGTTGTCTTAGCTTAGAGCTGTGCTATTGATCTACAAAGCGCAACAGCTGGCCCCGAAAACGAACCCGAGGTTCGCGAATTCGATGAAGAGAGAGCCCGCTCAGCACCGCGCGCAGAACAGGAACCCGATAGCTGGACTTCCAGCAGGAGGGACGAAGTTCAAGAATCATTGCGGCAGAGAGCGCAGTACGTGGAGGGCATAGAGCCATAGGCGGACTCTACTACGCCCCAACAGCAGGGGGAGAACGAGGACGGCGACGACGATGATAGCGAAGACGAGGAGAACGAGGAGTATAAATATGCCAGCGAGAGGATTTCCTGTGTGCCGGCGCGCAAAACCGAATGTACCGTGATCGAGCGGTCGCGTTCCCACCTGAAGAGACCTCCCAGCTATACAGACAAGTGTATCCGACCATCCGGAATTGGTGGACCGGAGCCCCGAGCGAGTGACAGTACGGAAAAATGGAGAAGATGAATTAAACGATCCGAATAAACAACATAATCTCTGGCAGGGTCGAGAAAAAGTTCCTCTTGCCGTAGATAGCGCGACGATGGTGCGAGGAGCGTAAGAGGGTCGGACAAGTGGAGGCGCGCGGTCGTACCGTAGTTACAGTATTTCTTAGCCGCCCCTAGATACAACACTGTGAGATGTATAAATTGGTACCATGGCCCCATGGCTTTTTTCCTACGCACGAAAAATCTGATAATCTACCTTCATCCATTGCAGATACCTACGCATCCCGTACAGTAATCTCCACCGCTACGCTCACCGTCGCTTCTCCACGGCCTACCCGCCAATCACAGTCCCGCTTTAGCAATTATCCTTACATACCCACTTCCACGCTATGAGAGATCATGAATGTATGTTCTCTGTGAGTTTTGTAGAAGATTGCACTGACATACCAACGCAGATCCAGGACGGGCGGAGCCAGTAACGCCACCTCAAAGTACGCTTTCTCCGAAAGTCTACGAGTGCAACGTGGAGTATAAGCGCAAACTTTACCTAGTCACTTGGAGTGGAACTTTGAGTTATCCCGACCTTTCAAGCTTTCCAAACATCCAACACGCCACCGTATCGCCAGTCCAACAGAGTCCTAAGATGGTTGCTTTATGGAAATGCTCCACGACACTTGCTTACGGAGCGCATGGATTGGTCCGGCGGCTTGACTCCAATTTCGACACCAGCTTCGACTCTATTCTCGGCCCCACTATCACCTCCATGACGGACTCTGCCAAGTCCAACTTCTTTCCCATTCTGAAACTATCGCATCCTGATGAAGAGTCAATGGAGCTTATGAACCACGAATTCAAAATGCTCCACATCCTAGCAGATTTGCCGTTGTCTGTACGGATACCCGTACCAAGAGTTTCAGATCAACCAGTAATTGATCAAGATAGAATATGTGGGTATCAAATGGAAGAGCTCTACAGCGTAGGACACAACGAGTTGCGCGAGCGATCAAGCGAGATCGATGGAGCGCTGACGGTGTTGCACAAGGCGGGCTTCTCTCATGGGGATATAAGCCAAGGCAACATCATGGTGGACAGCCACAACCGTATTGTGCTGACTGACTTTTCGTACAGCGGCCAACTGGGAGCTGAGATTCCAAAGTTCATTCCGAAGGAGTGGTATCGTGGTTCTTGTTTCACGGTAGATATAGATTTGGAGCGGGCAGCAAGCTTCAAATAGTAGAAACTTCCAGGTGAAACCTTCATAACTCCCTTTCTCGCTCAATACGGCGGTTTTGCTCATGGCGTGTGGTCTTTGCACCAGCCCGAGAAACCTGTTAGTTATCGGTGTCTTCGTAATTCCTTCACAGTCTGGTCTTCCCTTCTTCTCACACTCACTAGCAGGGATCGTACAGCCGCATCCCCCAAGCTTTCTGACATCTTGTTCACACATGCTGGGAGTATTTGAAATTGCCGAATCTTCCGCCTCGTCTGGTACTGGATGGATCGCTCGTACGGGGAGTAATGAGGTTGCTTTGGAATTGCTGAATCTTCCGCCTCGTCTGGTACTGGATGGATCGCTCGTACGGGTAGTGATGAGGTTCCTTCGTCCGTATTAGAGTTAGTTCGGACGTTTTGGGATGCGGGATAAGTACCTTTTGCGAGAACAAACGCGCTTAACTCATAGAATAATTTGCGCGATAGTTGCCACAAATACCTACATTTAGAAAAGTGAGACGTTAGTGCTAATATGTAGTCCCCAATCTATCGCTGTCACATACGGGGTACTTCATTCGGGCCTCCTTGACTGATGTTGTATTGTTGCGCTCCGTACTACGTCTGAGAGTGGCTCGTTTACCTCGAAGTAACAGGTAGTAGGGGCGATTGCTACGCTAAATACAATGGCATCGGAGCTGACTGCTTTAGACAGAAGCCGCTAATTATTGGTGGAGGAAAGGGCCGTTCTGTTGTTTCCTGTTACACGTAATGGCATTGGAGCTGGCTACTTTAGACAGTAGCTGCTAACCACCGGAAAAGGAAAGGGCTGTTCTGTTGTTTTCTTTCGTAGGCAATGGCAACCGACTTAAATACTTTAGACAGAAATTCCTAACTACCGGTAGAGGAAAGGGCTATTCGTTACGAGAGGCCTGAGGTTAAACCAGCTGCGGCGGCAAAAAAGTTGAACCTGACGTAGGGTTAGGGTTAGGGTTAGGGTTAGGGTTAGGGTTAGGGTTAGGGTTAGGGTTAGGGTTAGGGTTAGGGTTAGGGTTAGGGTTAGGGTTAGGG